>LR738712.1:144691023-144722644 GCA_902687465.1 Secale cereale | reverse complement strand
GCGCCGCCAGGGCGCCTGGAGCCCTGGTGGCCCCCCCGGCTGTCCTTCGGGCGCACGATAGTTTCTGGAACGCTGATTTTTTATATAATTTTTCTGGATTTTTCCTGACAGTTCTCGTAATGTGAAAACCTGTAATACAAAAACAGCCGAAAATAGAAACTGGCACTGGGGTGCACTGAGTTAATAGGTTAGTCCAAACATGATCAAAAGTGTATGGAAGTGTATAAATATCATAGCAATATCACCCAAAAGAGGCATGGAACAAGCAGAAATTATAGATACGTTTTGGACGTATCAACATCCCCAAGCTTAATTCCTGCTCGTCCTCGAGTAGGTAAATGATAATAAGAATAATTTCTGTGGTGACATGCTATTAACCATATAGGACTTTTTCATAGTCATATGACAAAAGCTTACTGAGACAATGAATCTATAGTAATTAAGTTGCCTCATGAGAAAATCACAAAGGACTGAAAGTTTTACAATATGATACTGTAACATCAAATAGATTTGCAATGAACATGATGTGCAAATATGATAAAGTGATATCTAGCTTGCCCCCTTTAGTGAAGCAAAACATAAATGCAGGGGCACCTCCAAGGTTTAAGTGATGACTAGATACAATGATTTCAGAATAAACGATATCACAATCATGCAAGAGACAATGCTACTTCGGGGCAATGCACATTACACTCAGAATGACAATCATGCTCTCAGTAGTTGGTGCTTTTAAAAGAAGGTGGAGACTCTCGAACCGTGGCTTTTTTTGGCAAGGTTGAAAACCCGTAGTCGGAAACAAAGACAAAACATGTACCAGAGCTCTTCTCTTTAAAACAGAGGTAATAATTTATTTTAGATCATGCATGTTTCGTCAACGAATGCTAGCAGACAACTCAATCACTTTTCGAGATGGACAAGTTTCGAGGAACGGCTCCCGAATGAGGACGATCACATCCTCTTAATCTCTTTGTTTATCACTACCAAAGTTTTTCTGATTTCTCATGAACAAAGCGTGAAGGAGGGTTTGTTTGTTATATTATCTTTTTGAGCCGGGCGCACTCAATGCCAGTTCCTTCTCGTATTATGGGTTTGCACATTATACATGCAATCCCGGGGTGAAGCTTGTCCAACTTAAAAAAAAGGTCATGAATTAACCACTACTTCCTCATGAACTTACAACAGAGGCACAAAATAAGAATGCTTTTTCTTTGAATAATTTCGAGATGGCACATGCAAGTCTCCGTTAGGAATGGCAGGTAAACACCATGTAAGAAGGTATGGTGGACTCATATGGCATAACTGGATTAAAGGATATGGATGCACAAGCAGTCAGTCCGCTTAGTACAGGCGAAGGTTAGCAAAAGACTGGGAGCGACCAACTAAGAGAGCAATGACGGTCATAATCATGCAGAGCGACAAAGCAACATTGAATCAGGCATGGTAGTTATATCGCTACTCAGAAACAAAAGATCATCAAGGCTTGACAGACTTTCTTTACAGTCTTAAATATGCACGAGCATACGCCAAGTCAATCAAAATAAATTCTCGAAGGAAGATATTACTAAACCATACCACATCATAGGAAAACAAATCATGTTGGTACTCCAATAACACATTGGGAACCCTCCAGCTATTTGAGACTAAACATAAGAAAACATGAACTACTAAGCGCCATCATGCACGTAGCATCTTTATCATAGACATATCAACCAATGCAACGGAAGCAAACTCTCTTAATAAGGTGAGCATGGTAATTAAAGAGAGTTCAAGCAACCAACTAAACAAAAGCTCTTGAAAAGATAAGCATGAAAGCTAAGAGCTGAACATGATAGTAGCTATTAAAAGACAAAGAACACACACAGCAAGGATAGACATGAAAATTATATGTTATGTTCTAGGTAGAAGTTGAGCGTGTTTCTCTCCCACATAAAGAAAGCTGAGTTCCGACTCGTTATGAAAAACTAAAGAAAACTAAAAGCAAGACGCTCCAAGCATAGCACATAACACATGAAGTGATTAAAATATAGTGGAACGAAAGACGAACTGATAATGTTGATGGAGAAGGGGATGCACGGGGGCATCCCCAAGCTTAGACGCTTGAGTCTCCTTGAATATTTCTTGGGGGTGCATGGGGGCATCCCCAAGCTTGAGCGCTTGACACTCCTGAATCTTTTTATCATCTTCCCTCGCACACTTGAAAACTCCCTTCATACATAACTCATCATAATCTGATTAGCGAGGTTAGTACCCATAATAAAATAATTATACCTTGCTGGAAATAAAGATATTCTTGAAGGTCTACTGTTTCTCAAGATTGCTAGAAGGTTTTTGCAAAGAAAAATCAAGCTCTTGGTTTGCAAAATGAAGGAAAAGCAAAACAGGACATAATCTATGAAAAACAGAACAGCAGGTAGTAATTGATTTGTTCGGGGCACTTCTGCAACTCTAATCAAAAAACTCAGAACATATGCACGAAAGACAATTATATAGAGCATGCTGTCGAAAAAATTCAGACCAAAAAGATGATCTGGTGATTTTATACGAATTTTTCTATCCAAGGACAAAATCTGTTTCCTGGACAGCACCTCACAACTTTTGAACTTTCTAACAATCAGAGGCTACACTTGGCACAAAATTGAAAAGCAAAGATACAATGATGATGCTACAGTAGTAACAACATCAAGACACACCAAAAGCAAAATAAATTTATTCATGTGGGCTGCCTCCCAAAAGCGCTTTCTTTTATGCCTTTAAGCTAGGCATAATGCATATAGATCAAGCTGTATCAATTTAACCATCATCAAGATCATCAAAAAGCTCTTCAATAATACAACTAGTCTTAAGAGGACTTTCAAATAAAGGCCTCATAGAGATACTTCTAGGAAGAAGACCAAAAGGATAAAAATCAAGGGAAGATTCATTTATAAATTCATCAAAGACAGGTGTTTCTTCCAAAGTCTTTACAGTTTCAACCCCTTTGGCAATAGGTGGATTACTTTTAGAGCGGGGAGCCTTTGGAACGTGAACGAACTTAGGCTCCTTCTTTGCCGGAGTTTCTACCTTTTTGGTTTTGATTGAGGAGAAGGTGGTTCCTAGAGTATCAAAGATATCCTGAATCTTGTCTATCCTAGAAGAGTCCAAGTCATGGAATTTGATGGTCTCCAAAATTTTGAAAATTTTACGCATGGAGCTATTAAGTCTATTCAAATTCCCTTGGATCTTATGGTCCAACTCATTTATCTTATTAATGCTTGGCATCTCTAGCTCTATCTCTTCAAGTTTTTTCATAATGTGAGCTAGGGTGATGTCCTCTCGAATGCTAACAACAGGGAGATTCCCAACAAGATTTTCAATAATACTAAGGGACTCCCAAACTGGGGCCTCTAGGAAATTCCCATTGATAGCAGCTTCTAGAATAAACCTATTCCAAGAAGTAATTCCAACATAAAAATTTCTAAGCAGGATAGTAGTAGGTCGCTTCTTGGTGGCTCTTTTTTGTGAATCATTAATTCTATACCAAGCATCTTTCAAACTTTCCCCACCTCTTTGTTTAAAGGTGAGAACTTCTGCCTCGTCAAAGACAAAAGGACCCGACATAATGACAACTAAAGAACGAGATAACTATTTTTGTGATTTTCGATAAAAGATACTAAAGCAAAAACTGAAAGGTAAACTAACAAGACTAAAAGCAAAGGTAAAAGATAGCATGCAACTCCCCTATCTTGAAGAGTGGAGTCCCCGGCAACGGTGCCAGAAAAACTCTTGCTAGGCTTCTCGCCCCTCGTTGGTTACCTCAAGTGGAAGGTGTGAGATGTAGTGTTGCGGAAGTTTTTCCCTTGGCAAAGATACCAAGGATCGAATCCCCAGAGACTCCTAGGTTCAACAAGAAGGTGTCAACTGCTACGGCGCCAGATATTAGCAATCAACGTGGACCTACACACAGATACAAATAACTTTGCTCCCAACGAGTACAGAGAGGTTGTCAATCCCTCCGGCCTTGTAGTTCACAAAGGATTAAACGCAAGTGATAGTAGTGATAGATATAATTGCAATAGTAAATAAAAGCGAAAAGTAAATAGCGGATGTGATCAATGATGGTAATATGGACCAGAGTCTCATGATGTTCACTAGTGATGTCTCTCTCCCAAAAGACGATAAAACAGCTATGTGAGGTAAACGAATTACAGCTGGGCAATTGACAGGACCATGTGCGCAAACCAATGCTGACTACATTGCAAGAAAGACCAAAATCCATCAATATCTACTACTAATCATCCACCTTGAGATATCTATCCAGAACATCTCGCTGGTATTAAGTTGCGAGTCCCACCCATAGTGTAAACTCAATGCAACAGACAACTGCATTAAAAGAACTTTGCGTAAAGTAAACAATCCTTGCACCCGCGGGCACAAGCACCGTTGTTTTCCCCCTTGTGGCAACAGCACATCCCCTAGACTCATGTTTCTGTCACTCAAACTAGTCATTGAGGGGCATGAACCCACAATCAAGCATAACGTTCCCTCTTGGAGTCACTACCTATTACTTGGCCAAAGCAATAAATAACAACGAAGAACATGCAAGAATTACTTACGAACATAAATATAAAAGAGGTAGATCAAATATATTACTCAAGCACAATCTGAACATAATCTCATAATCCATCGGATCCCAGCAAACTCATCATAGCAACATCATAAGGATTACATATGTGCCTCGATCATGTAGGGCAGCTCACGAGGACTAATTAGTGAAGCACAAGAACGGAAGGAGAACATCACATAGCTACTGGTCATGGACTCATGGTCCAAGGGAGACTACTCACAACTCATCCGGGAGGCGTCCATGGTGGGGGAGAGGCTCCCGATGTTGATCCTCCTCTCCGGCAGGGTGCCGGGAAGAGTTCTCCTAGTGCTCCCGATCTTGGAAGCGGCGACGGCGGAATAGAGATGAGATCGCGAAAAGAGTTCCTCCCTCGAGGGTTTCGGGAGACGCTTTAAATATATGCCAAAGCGGGGCATCGGAGGAGCCTCGGGGGGCCCAGGCGCCCCCTCGGCGCGGCCCTGGGGGGGGGGGCGCCGCCAGGGCGCCTGGTGCCCCCCCCGGCTGTCCTTCGGGCGCACGGTAGTTTCTAGAATGCTGATTTTTTATATAATTTTTCTGGATTCTTCCTAGCAGTTCTCGTAATGTGAAAACCTAAAATACAAAAACAGCCGAAAACAGAAACTGGCACTGGGGTGCACCGAGTTAATAGGTTAGTCCAAATATGATCAAAAGTGTATGGAAGTGTATAAATATCATAGCAATATCACCCAAATGAGGCATGTAGCAAGCAGAAATTATAGATACGTTTTGGACGTATCAGCTTCTCCAAAGTTCATCTAGTTCGTTGTGTTCTTCACCAATGGTAATTAAAATCTAATTTTACTATCCTTCTTTGATTCTAATGATTTTCACAATTTCTTTAAAAGGTGTTTATTCTTCAACTTCTCACCACCTAAACACCTAAAATCTATATGTTCTTGATTTGCTTCTCTAAGTTGTGTTTTCTTCATGATTCCTCAATTGTGTGGATCTCTGATCTATACAACTCTGGAACCTAAAGCAAGAACACTTAGTGAAATTCTTCAAGACTCCCATGGTCAAATTCCTCAAACTTGATATTTTTGAAAAAATTCTGAGAACGCATATGACCTCTCCAAATTCTTCGCACCTATACTCTGTTCACAGGTACAAATGTCTACTGCTGAATCTCTAAGTTCTCATCAACTTAACTCATTTGTAGCATTCCTCGAAGAAAAAGTTACATACATCCTCAGAAACTTCAATTGTTCAAAATCCTCAAGTGAGGAAAATGGCTAAAGGCAAGAGACCACAGAAGGGAGGAAAGAGACCTGAGACAAACACTGCATTTGAAATCCCTGAAGATATCTATGATGAATATTGCACTCTAGATGAAGAAACTCATGGCAAAGAGAACAAGAATCAGCGCAAAGTGCACATTCATAGGATTGAGAGGAGATGGGCAAGGGAATGGATGGAATACCGCTATGTTACTCCAAAGTACATGAAGAAATTCGCATTAAACCCTCCTTGCACAAGACCTCCTTTGACGCCAGGCCAAGTTGCAGATCACTCAAGCGTTAGGTGTGGTGAGGAATTTCCAAAGGAATGGACCAAGCGTCAAGCAAAGCTTCAACGGGCAGCCAGAGAAGCAGTGAAGAAATTCAATGAAGACTCTGCTGCCGAGGCCTCTGCCAGGAAGCCCAAGAAGGCTATGCTGAAGAAATCGGCCGTCAAGCCAAATTCCTCAACAACAATGCCCTCAAGGCCAAGATCCTCAAAGCCTTCTGGACACATTCCTCATGCAACTTCCTCAAGGGCCACCTCAACCCCCTCTGTTGCTGCACAATCCTCAGCTGCTGCTGCAAAGTCCTCAACTCCTGTGCACCTTGCAACTTGTCAACATACAGCAGGGTTGTCAATTGCCTCAGGAGCCTCTGCAAGTTAATCAGCTCCACCACAATCTTCACCTGGTCCAACCTTGCTGAAAGTGAAGACCACAACTGGTCGTGGAAAGGGGCCAAGTCCTCAGAAGAAAGTGGCCTTTCAAGTTCCATCTGATGACGATGAAGCTGAACGATGAAGAACTTGCTGAAACCATCAGGGATAAGCAGACGAAGGCTGCTAGAGCCAAGGGCAGTTATGTGCCTCTCATGCTGGATCCTAAGAAGATCCTCGATTACATTGATCTTTGTCACAAAGATCCCAATACACCTCTCCCTGACATGAATCTCACACCTGGTCAAAAGTCACATGTTGGCTCCTTTCATTGGTGAAGAAAAATGGAAGTTTGAACAAGCCAGAAGGCCAAGAAAGATGAGTATAAGAATGAGTGTCTCTTGAAGAAAAATATAGTGAACATGACTCCTGAGGACCTTGTGAAACTGCAAACTGAAATCAAAGGCCTCAGTGATGAATTTGACAGATACCGTGCTGATTGGCTAGGAGCCAAGGTCAGATTTGTCAAGCTCTCCAAGTCCCTCAAGCTTGATGGTGAAAGTTCCTCGCAAGAAGAAATTCATCTTGCTGAGGAAACTGAAAGCGCATCTGAAAATGTCATTGCTGAAGAAACTGAACGTGCCAGGGCTGATGAAGAAATTCCAGCCGCTGAAGAAACTGCCAGGGCAACTTCCAATGTTGCGCCTGCAGAACAACCCAGGGCTGCTGAAGAAACTGAAGCAGCACCTGAAGAAACTGAGAATGCCAGGGCGACTGCAACAGACGTTCCTGAAGAAACTGAACCTATGTCATCTGCACCTCCTGCAAAGTCTTCACCTGTGAAGACATTCAAACTTCCATTTGCATCAGAAGTGAAGAAGACAAAGGCTGCAGAGAAGGCAGCTATGAGGAAAAGGAAAGCATCATCAACTACAGAATCCTCAGCTCCCAAGAAAGTGAGGACTTTGTCAAGCTCCGTTACCAATCCCATTGATGTTGTTCCGATTTCCATTGTGCCATCAAAGGAGATTGTTCCCTTTGGTGAGGATTATGAAATTCCCGATGACACTACTGAAGAAAATCCTTCAGCTGCTTCTTCAGAGCAGTTGGATGACGAAATTGAAGCGGAGTCAATCCCTTCAACCCCTCTGGTATCATCACCCATGCCTAAGTTCGCTGTTGAAGAGGCCGGTGTTGAGGAAATGGAAGAAAATGAAGATGTGGATATTGGGTCTACAATGCCTGTGCTCAATGATAATTATTGGGAGAAGACTCGTCCAAATTCACCATTGACCATACCACTATAGCAAATTCCTCAGTCCCCTGCTCAAACTAAAGAAATTCACGCGGGCTCTGAAGAACTTCACATTCCACTTTTTTCCTTTCCTGAACAACCTCCAACTGCAACAACAAAATAAATTGAAGAACCAATTGCTGCTGAAGAACCTGAAGCTTCGATTCCTCAGGCAGTAGCTCCAGAAGTTATGCATCAAGAGGCTGCAAAATCACCATATGTAAATCTTCAGCCCAAGCAGAAGAACCCTCATGCAACAAATCAGAAATTCAAGGCAGATGATTTCTTCACTGAACATCGATTCGTCACTGAATTCAACCCCTATGACTCATCAAGACTTCGTCGCAAGAAGTTCTGGACAACCACTCAGATGAATTTATATTCCTCACTGCTTTTCGACAAGGATAAGGTATTTAAGCATTGTCAAATTCCTCATGTTGACATGGAGGCTATCCCTTGCTTTGAGCATGTGCTGAATTTGCTGCATGAAGCTGGGCTGCTGAGTTTCTGCTGTGACATCTGTGATTGGAATGAAGAACTCATTCTTCAGTTCTATGCAACCTTGCACCTAACCGGCAATGCTAATGACATCAACTCAAGGGTGCTTGACTGGAGGACTGACAACACTCACTACAAAGCACCAGCATTTGAATTGCTTCATGAAAGTGCGTTATATCGACTATATGGGGGGGGGGGGTGAATAGGCGATTTTTACAAATTCGTCACTGAGGAAATACTCGCTGAGGAATTTCCTAAGTAACAAACTACTTTGCAGCGGAATAGATACTCAAGTGCATGCACAACAAAATAGTAGCATTGTCATCATGATGAAATGAAGGCAAACACAGAGTACAAGTAGCGTGTAAACATGATAAGCAGGCTAAAGAAAAAGGACTGAAGAAATTGGGTTGAGGAAATTGAGAAAGTCTTCAGTTAAAGTTTTCAAACAGTACATATCAAATTCACCAACACATGAATGAGTAAATTGAAGGGTGAGGAAATAGAAACACTGAGCATGGTGAAGACAATGATTTGTTGAACCAGTTCCAACAACTGTGATAGTTGTACGTCTGGTTGGGGCGGCTAGGTATTTAAACCTGAGGACACCCAATATTGGACACACAGTCCAAGACACCAAGTCCTCACCGTATTCCCTAGAGCTAAGGCCACACAAAACTCACCCAATCACTCGATGTAAGTCTTCATAGGTGACTTCCAAACCTTCACAGACTTGGTCACTCAGCGATCCACAATTCCTCTTGGATGCTCTAGACCAAACAGGCCTAACGGTCTTGAAGATCACAGTCTTCAAAGGTAACAAGCGTCGGCTCCACACATGAACACTCTCTTCAGTGATGCTCAATCACTTTGGGGTTTTAGGTGTTTGGGTTTTGGGTTTTTCCTCACTTGATGATTTTCGCTCAAAGTCCTTGGAGGATGGGTTGCTCTAATGACAAGTGTTAGTTTCTCTCGGAGGAGCCAACCAACTAGTGGTTGTAGGGGGTGGCTATTTATAGCCTAGGGAGTAGCCCAACATGATAAGACATAAATGCCCTTCAATGATATGACCATTAGGTGGGTAGATATTTTGGGACAACTCGCGCATATCACAACAGTGATCGGAAATTTGAGCTCTCAAATTCCTCGGGGCTATCATGTTCCTCCCTTGTAGACAATCCACACCGGAAAATTCCTAACTGCTTAGTCAGAACAAATTCCTCAGAGACCAGAAGAACTTCGTGTCTGTCACTAAAGAAATTGACTGAATTGTATGAGATTTCCAATGGCTTCATTCGAAAGGATTGGTAGTATAGGCTTTGAGATAAGCATAACTTGGAAATATGTTTTCTTAGTTTTACCTCGACCCCCTTTAACAGTTGGTGTTTCCTATGACTCAAGAAAGAGAAAATGAAACTATGAAAACAAAAGTCTTCATGCTTTATGATCCTCGCATGAATATCCAAGTCTTCAAGGTCGCACCAATTTCCTCACTTTCAAAGTCTTCAAGAAAACCAAAGTCTTCAACTGAAGACATACATTTTTAGGGGTTGCATTTCTTTGTAAATATCAAACTTCTCAGAGACTTATAAGACCTGTGTACACTCATAAACACATTAGTCCCTTAACCTATAAGTCTTCAATACACTAAAATCACTAAGGGGCACTAGATGCACTTACAATCTCCCCCTTTTTGGTGATTGATGACAAATAGGTTTAGTTGTCCATGGTAATAAACATATGAAGTGTAACAACTGATATTGAGGAATTTGATTACAAGATATAGAAGAACTCCCCCCTGAAGATGTGCACTTTTGAGGATTTTGCTTGAGTTAGCAAATGCACTTTGTAGAGTACTATCATGGAGATCTCCCCCTATATCTTGTAATTCATACACACATTTATCATAAGATATGAAGAATTTGAAATGTACGATGAAATATGGTGTCTCACGAAATTCAGCATGCGTGCATTAAAGTATTAAGGAAATAAGCATGCAGAAAGCAGTTCAAAAAGTGTCAGACCACCATCGGACTTAAGTTTACAACTCATCAGAGCAAACACCTCAGAAGAACAAGAATTGTAACTTAGCAGCAATATAGCCCATAATAGAGACCTGCTTGAAGACTAACTCAATTTCTCCCCCTTTGTCATCAAATGACCAAAAGGTAGGAAAATGAGGACTAACGCCCCTGAAGAATATCATCATGATGTTTATGGAGGAGCGCCAGCGTTGTTGGGGTCGTCTGTTGATGTCGGACCTGCCGTAGTGTCGTCCAAGTCTTCAGCTTCATCCGTCGCGCACGATGAAGAAAATGATCTTGTGACCAGCTGAAGAACTTTGACCTTCTTGAATTTCTTCAAAGGTGGCTGAGACCAGTCAAAGTCCTATTGGAATTCCATCTCCTTGATTTCTTCAGCATTGAAGTGATGTGAAAGAATAGCCCAATTGCGATCGAAGATTTCATGCGCATAGTAGTCACTAGTACGCGTTGGTGATATACAAACGGTTTCTAACCACTTTCCACGATGGCATTTGGAACCGTCGCCAAGTGAGTGTGTGCGATAGGGTGTCCTTCCCACACGACCCAAAAATGGTCGGGGATAGGCCCTCCTGGGACCCAGTCTAGGGCCGTGTGCGATCGGGCGAGGCATCAAAACCCAATCATTTCTGTAGGTATGTACATCCCACACGGTAATCCGAGAAAATCATTTCCGTAGGTATGTACATCCCACACGGTAATCCGAGAAAATCATTTCCGTAGGTATGTACATCCCACACGATGAATCCCAGAAAACATTTCCGTAGGTATGTATATCATGCACAGTCAATCCAAGGAATACGTTTCCGTTCTTATGTACATCCCACACAGTCAATCTAGGAAAACGTTTCCGTTCTAATGTACATCCCACGCAGTTTTTTGTATACGCTCGTGTGTGAAAGGTGTAACTATAACACATGCTCTGCCTTGGTTAACTGTTTGCTTTCATTGACTACATCGCACACGATTTGATGTCAAAAACTGTGTGGCATTGGGCTATCCATCACAAGTGCTTTTACTGCCAGAACCGTTTGCAAAGTTCCATGACCGTATGTTCTTTTTTTATTTTTGCCTGTAATTTATTATTCTAATTGGAAATTTTGAAATATTAAACGTGCAAGTCAAATTCTCAGCACAATTGTTCAATAACAAATCCACCAGTACAATATGTTCAGTAATTACAGGATTAGGCATCAATTAACTATGATGAACCACAGTATTTAAAGGCGGTAGAGGTGAAGAGACAAGTGTAAATCATTTTGATTGCCGACAGTATTGAAGAAGTGGGATGCCCATAATGTGCCTTCCTGCATGCCGTAGGCATGGACCACTTTTGTCCAACCCCTTGTGACGATCGCCCGCCCATCCTTCACCGCCTTCAGGAAGACTTCTAGAGCATTATCATGGTAGCATGAATTATAAACTTTAACCTTAGTTGCCTCCACTCCTGTCATGTACTCCCTCCATCCCAAAATAAGTGACTCAAAAATGACTCAACTTTGTATTAACTTTAGTACAAAGTTGAGTCACTTTTGAGTCACTTATTTGGGACGGAGGGAGTAGTTTGCAAGGTAATCATCAGTAAATAGCTTTGGAAACCACTGAAAAGAGAAAATATCAGATATTGAGGTCTAAAAGAGTAACTTGTTGTGGGAAGGGGGAAAAGGCAACACATTACTTACCATCCTAAAGTTCACTGTTGTCTTTGACAAAGTGTAAATAAAGAACTTAATTCCAATCACCCATTTCTTTTGCGTAACAATCTTTCTTAGTTTCCTCACTTGATGCTTGTTCATGAATATCTCGTTGCCCCATATGCAAAAGGGATCGAAGCGTGGATCAGTACCGCTCATATATGTACCTACAAGGAACCAGTAAATGTTAGAAGCTAAACTGAGTTGCACAAATGATGCAAAATACAACTACCTATGTTCCTAAGTACAAGTATTTTTTTGAGATTTAAATATGAACTACATACAGATGTATATAGAATTATAGATATAGTTTAGATTACAATCTAGAATTCTAGATTCACTCATTTTGCTCCTTATGTAGTCTATATTGGAATCTCTAAAATTACTTATATTTAGGAATAGATGGTGTATAAGACATGGGATGCAGCTAACCTCGACGGCAAACAACAACATCGCCCATTGTATCCATGTGTAAGTACATGGAAAGCCAATGTTAACTACAACAAGGTTAACATCCACCAAAAATAGCAAATGGTAATAAAACGACAACATCTGTAGTTGTCGGTGTCATGGGAACCAGGGTACCCAGACTTGCCTGTCTGCGGGCAGCGACGCGCTCCTACCACGGCCTGGTACGGCCCAGCTGATCGACCAGCTGCCGAAGACCCTCGCGAGGGGGCTAGACCTCGCGAGGAGAATGACGTCAAGACCCCCTCAGGAGCAGCCTCGGCAAGGTTGCTCCGGAAGGGCAGAGAATCCAAGGCCAAGCCTGCCCCAGGAGGAGGCAGTGACGTAAGCAGTGACGCATCGCACCAGCGGGTGCCAGCGCCCGCCAGTGGCGCAGTTGCCGTTTCGGTGCAAAGGAGATAGCGCAGGCGCATGTTCCCGAGGAGCAGGACAAAGGTTTCCCCTTCGGTGCAACAAGACTTAAGTCCGCAAGGACGACATGGAGGATGTCACCACCGAGCCCACCACCGCGTCACCGCCAGATCCTTTTGTAGGCGAAGACCACTTTTGTCAGGATAGGAACGTCATTGTGTTCCCACTCAAAAATGGCCATTGTGGGATTCCTTCCGACCAGAGCATTTCGGGGGAAGAAGACCCTGGCCGCCTATATAAGTAGCTAGGATCCCCACTATGAAGGGACAACTCGAAGCAGATCCAGTAACTCGGCCCTCACTCAAAGGAGCAAGAACCCTTGCCTGCTGATCCTCCTGAGCTCAGGAGCCATTGTATTAGTCCATATTCAAGCCCTCCTGAGGCCAATCCACCAAATCAGGAAGTAGGGTTTTACACCACAAGGTGGCCTGAACCTGGGTAAACTCCTGTGTGCTTTACTTGTTGTTTGCTTGAATCTCTTCACCAGACGAGGGCGAGACGCTAGGTAGACGTGAGTGGGAGATATCTTCGTTCACGCCCCTGTGTTCGAACTTCTTGGGTTTGCGGAGCCCGTAATCCGACAGTAGTGATATCTTCATTTTGAAAGAGTAGCACGGTAGCAAAGGGACAGATTAAAAAATGGATACAACTATTAATTGCAACAGGCTTAACAACATCCTAATTCCTGTTTTGTAAGTTTGTAGCCATTGAAATACAACTCTTTAAAAATGGATACAACTGTTAATTGCAACAGGCTTAATGGCCATTGAAACTGGTACTGATAAAAATGAAATTGGCAGAGTTAAACATCACAAGGCAAGTGCTGCCAGAGCAGAGAATGGCACAGATGTCTATAAAAAGGATGGGAAAGAAGCAAAAACATGTTAGGCATGTTTACTAGAACATGCATAATACATCGACCATACATAACATAGCCATTAATTGCAACTGGTATTGGTAAGATTGAACTGGTGAGTACATACTTGGTAAGTGAAAGTGCGTTATATCGACTAGAGGGGGAGGGGGTGAATAGGAGATTTTTACAAATTCATCACTAAGGAATTTCCTAAGCAACGAAATTATTAGCAGCGGAATAGATACTTATGTGCAAGCATAACAAGACAGAAGCATGTTCATCATGATGAAATGCAAAAAAGCACAGAGTACAAGTAGCGTGTAAACAGGATAAGCAGGCTGAGGACTAAGGACTGAAGAAATTGGGTTGAGGAAATTGAGAAAGTCTTCAGTCAAAGTCTTCAAACAACACAAATCAATTTCATCAACACATGAATGAGTAAATGGAAGAGTTGAGGAAATAGAACCAGTAGGCTTGATGAAGACAATGATTTGTTAGACCAGTTCCAACTGCTGTGACAATTGTACGTCTGGTTGGGGCGGCTAGGTTTTTAAACCTGAGGACACACAGCCCCGTACACCCCGTCCTGGACACACAGTCCAAGACACCAAGTCCTCACCGTATTCCCCTTGAGCTAAGGTCACACGGACCTTGCCCAATCACTTGTGGTAAGTCTTAACATGTGACTTCCAAACCTTCACAGACTTGGTCACCCGGCGATCCACAATTCCTCTTGGATGCTCTAGACCATTGATGCCTAACCGTCTGGAAGATCACAGTCTTCAAAGGTAACAAGCGTCGGTTCCACACACGAACAATCTCTTCAGTGATGCTCAATCACTTTTGGGTTTTAGGTGTTTGGGTTTTGGGTTTTTCCTCACTTGATGATTTTCGCTGAAAGTCCTCGGAAGATGGGTTGCTCTAATGACAAGTGTCGGTTTCTCTTGGAGCAGCCAACCAGCTAGTGGTTGTAGGGGGTGGCTATTTATAGCCTAGGGAGCAGCCCACCATGATAATACATAAATGCCCTTCAATGATATGACCATTAGGTGGGTAGATATTTTGGGCCAGTTGGCACATATGACAGCAACGGTGAGAAATTTGAGTATCAAATTCCTCAGGGCTATCATGTTCCTCAATTGTAGGCAATCCGCACTGGCGAATTCCTAACTCCTCAGTCAGAACAAATTTCTTAGAGACCAGAAGAACTTTGTCTCTATCACTGAATAAATTGACTGAACTGTATGAGATTTCCAATGGCTTCACACGAAAGGATTGGTAGGTGTAGGATTTTGAGTTGAGCATCACTTGGAAATATGTTTCCTTAGTATTACCTCGACCCCCTTTAACAGTACGGTGTTTCCTATGACTCAAGAAAGAGAAAATGAAACTAACAAAACAAAAGTCTTCACGCTTCATGTTCCTCGCATGGATATCAAGTCTTCATGGTTACACCAATTTCTTCACTTTCAAAATCTTCAGAAAGTCTTCAGAAATCGAAAGTCTTCAGTTGAAGACATTCATTTTTAGGGGTCGACTTTCTATGTAAATATCAAACTCCTCATAGACTTATTGACTTGTGTACACTCATAAACGCATCAGTCCCTTAACCTATAAGTCTTCAATACACCAAAGTCACCAAGGGGCACTAGATGCACTTACAATCTCCCCTTTTTGGTGATTGATGACAATATAGGTTAAGTTTTCAACGGAGATAAACATATGAAGTGTAAATACTGATATTGAGGAATTTGATTATAAGATATAGAAGAAATCCCCCTGAAGATGTGCATAGTGAGGAATTTTCTTTTGAAGCAATGCACATTTGAAGAGTAGAATCATGGATATCTCCCCCTATATCTTGTAATTCATACACACATTTAACATTTGATACGAAGAATTTAAAATGCATGATGAAATATGGTGACTGATGTAATTCAGCATACATGCATTAACATATATGAGGAAATAACATGCAGAAGAACACAGCGAAAGTATGAGACCACCATCGGGTTTAAGTTTACAACTCAATCCAACAAAGTCTTCAAAAGAACGAGAGTTGTAACTTAACAAAAAAAACACCCATATATAAAGACCCGCTTGAAGACTAACTCAAATTTCTCCCCCTTTGTCATCGAATGACCAAAAGGGATGAAAAATGAGGACTAACGCCCCTGAAGAATATCACGAAGACGATGGAGGAGCGCTAGTGTTGTTGGGGTCGGTTGTTGAAGTAGGGCATATCGCAGTGTCGTCGAAATCTTCATGCTCATCAATCTCGCGTGATGAAGAATATGAGCTAGCCCATTTGCTTCAGATCTTCTTCGCCATAGAGATGAGACACAACAACCCAGGTGCAATTGAAAACTTCATGGAGGTAGTAGTGGTTTTTCTTCGCTGCATTATATGTAGCAGTCATGTTGTGAAGAATCGAGCCAAACTGCCTCTTGACCGATTTATGGTTGCGATCGACCTTCTGATGAAGACTGAGGAGAAGCTCACGATCAGTCATCACCCTTGGAGCTGTGCCATGAGGATTTTGCTTTAAGGCATTGGTGGCAGAGTCATGAGTGGCAGAGTCATCATTGGTGGAGTAGGATGTAGCTTTGCGAAACTGACCATCCAACGGACGAATTCCTTCATTAATGATTGCAACTTTGCCTTTTCCGTCAACTGAGGAAACTATCCGTTTGAGGACTTCAAGTGGAGGCAGATAGCTAAGATGATTCTGAAAGTCAGACTTGTATGCGATTGGAGACCTTGTTCTGATGAATCTCATAATCCAGGGAGCATAAGGCTTAAATTCAAAAGGAGACAGTGCAACATTTGCCAAAGTCCTCATGAAGAAATCATGATAGTTGATGGGAATCCCATGCATGATATTGAACAACAGATTCTTCATGACGCCAACAACCTCTTCTTCATTCGAGTCGTGGCCTTTGATTGGACTCAATGTCTTTGTCTGAATGCGATAGATAGTCTGAGGCACATATAGTAATTCCTTCATGTGGAATTTGGTTCTTGGGGCTTGACCAGGCTTCAGCGGCTTCATCAACACTTTCATATAATGGTCCGTGAGTTCAGGTTTATGATATATACACCGTGCACCTTCAAGGGGAGGACTGATAGGTAGGGCATGAAGTAATTCAGAGGCCGATGCTTTGAAGTGAGTGTTTTCTATCATCCAGTCCAACACCCAATAGTTCACATCTTCAGCAGTTCTTGTGATGTGCAGTGTTGCATAGAACTGAAGAATGAGCTCTTCATTCCAATCACATATATCTGTGGAGAGGGTGACGAGTTCAGCATCGTAAAGAACGCTGAGGACTGGCATGAAGCAAGGCAATGATTCCATGTCCACATGAGGAATATGCGCATGGTCGAAGACTTTGTCCTTATCAAAAAGCAATGAAGAATAGAAGTTTTCTTGGCTGGCAGTCCAGAACTGCTTCCTTCTAAGACGAGCAGAGTCATATGGGTTGAAGTCTGTGAAGAACACATGCTCATGGTAGAAGTCATCAGCCTTGAAGTTTTGCTTCTTAGAGAAGGGATCCTTCGGCTTGGGCGGAGGAGTATCAGTTAATTGCATCACATCCTCAGGAATCACAGGCTGAGGAATTTCAGTTTCTGCTTCAGTTGCAGCCTGAGTATTTATTTCTTCATCAGCATTTTCATCAGCACTAGTGGCTGGAATTTCTTTAGGTATGGAAGGAGTGGTGCGAGGTTCGTCAGAGCCCGTTCGAACTTCAGTGTGCTCTCGGGACTGAGGAATTTTTTGCATTGGCGTGAACAATGGAGAGGTGGGGTGCTGACTTTCCCAAAAGTCATCATTCATCATAGGAGTTGTGCTTCCAATGTCCACGTCTTCATCATCTTCACTTAATTCTTCAGCGCGTGCCTCTTCAGCTGTGAACTGAGGCATAGGCGATGAGATCACTGGGGTTGAAGGGATATGATCCACTTCAATTTCTTCGTCTAACTGCTCTGAAGAAGCAACAGAAGGAACATCTTCATCAGATCTGCTCGGGATCACATATTCTTTACAAAAAGGAATGTTTTCCTTTGATGTCATGCTTGAAAGAGGAACAACATCAATGGGATTCTTGACTGAACTAGTCAATTTCTTCATCTTCTTAGGGGCAACAGACTCTGAAGAAGCAGATGCTTTCCTTTTCTTCACTGTTGCTCATTCTGCAGCCTTTGTTTTCCTCACTTCTAATGCAGAAGGAAGAACTTGACATGGTGTTGGTGTAGGAGGAGCAGAGGAAATTGGTTCAAGTACGTCAGGCACAACTGTTTTAGTTTGCTTGGCTTGCTCAGTTTCTTCAGGCACAGCGGTTAAAGTCTCAGCCGACCTAGCTTGTTCCTCAGGTGCAACACTAGTGGTTGCCCTGGTAATTTCTTTAGCGACTGTAATATAGTCATCAGCCCTGGCAACTTCAGTTTCATCATCAACCTCATTTTCATCAGCGGTGCTGGCATGTTCTTTAGTGGGCTGAGCAGATGCCTCAGCCTGAGGAGATTCATGTTGTGTTGGTGCTGCAACATTTGAGGTGAATCCCTTGGTAGCTTGACGAATCTAACTATGGCTCCTAGCCAATTAGCACGATATCTGTCAAATTCATCATTGAGGTTTTTGATCTCATCTTGCAGCTTCACAAGTTCCTCAGGAGACATATTCACAACATTTTTCTTCAAGAGTCTTTCTTTCTTGTACTGATCCTTCTTTGTTTTCCTGGCCTGTTCAAATTTCCATTTTTCCTCACCAATGAAGGAAGTCAGCATACGACTTTGACCAGGAGTGAGGTTCATCTCAGGAAAAGGAGTGTTGGGGTCCTTATGCCATAGGTCGATGAAATCGAGGATCAACTTTGGATCCAGCATCAACGGCACATTGCTGCCTTTGCCTTTAGCGGCCTTTCCCTGTCTGTCTGCGATGATTTGGGCGAGTTCCTCATCATCAGCTTTGTCTTCACTAGACGACACATGGAAGACGACTTGCTTCTTGTGAGGACTTGGTCTAGCACCACGTCCTGTAGTGGCCTTATACTTCAGCACAGTGGGGCCTGTTGAGGAATGCGGAGGAGCCGAAGAACTTGCAGAAGCTCCTGAGGCAATAGAGATGCATGTTGTCCTTTGGCACGAGGCGAGATACGTAGGTGCTGAGGACTTTGGTGGAGATGGAGCAACTTGAGGAATTGACCGTGAGGGATTTGCAGAGCTGGGCCGTGAGGGATTTGCTGAGGAGCTTGGCTGTGAGGCAAAAGAACTGGGCTTGCGAGCTGGTTTCTTGGGCATAGCCTTTTTAGGCTTGCTAGCAGAGGCCTCAGTAGTAGCAGCAGCAGAATCTTCATTGAATTTCCTCACTGCCTCTTTGGCCATTCTAGCCAACTTGGGTTGATGCTTGACCCATTCCTTGGGAAATTCATCACCTCTTCTGATGCTAGAGGGATCAACAATTTGGCTAGGTTCCAATGGAGGTCTTGGGCATGGAGGGTGTACAACGAATTTCTTCACGTACTTGGGTGTGACATAGTGATATTCCCTCCATTCTCTAACCCATCCTCTCTCTGTCCTTTGTATGCGCACCTTGCGCTGATTCTTGGTCTCCTTGCCATACTTGGCCTCATCAGGAGTGCATTATTCTTCATAGATATCATCGGGAATTTCAAAGGCAGTGTTGACTTCCAGTTTCTTCCCTCCTTTCTGAGGTTTCTTGCCATCAACCATTTTCTTTAGTTGAGGATTTTGAACGATTGAGTTCTCTAAGGAGGTGTGCAATTTGTCTCCGAGGAACGCTGCAAATGAGTTAAGTTGATGAGAACCCAGGGATTCAGCAGCAGACATTTGTACCTGTGAACAGAGTATAGGTGCGAAGAATTTGGAGAGGTCATATGCGTTCTCAACAGTTTTTGCAAAAAGGAACAAGTTTGAGGAATTTGACCAGATGTCACTTGAAGAATTTCACTAAGCATTATTTGACTTAGGTTCCAGAGTTGTGTAGATTGAAAATCCACACAATTGAGGAATCTTGAAGAAAAACATTGCTTAGAGAAACAGATCAAGAACATATGTTTGTGTGAGGTGTTTAGATTGTGAAGATTGAAGAATAAACACCTTTTTGAAGATTTGTAGAAATCACTGGAATCAACAAGGGCAGTAAAAGTAGTTTTTAATTACCCTTGAAGAAGAACACGATGAACTATGAATAGTAGATTTGAAGCTCGTCGGTTCAGATCTTCCACGCCCTAGCTTGGCAGAGGAAGACAGCTACGGCAGCGGCGGAGTGAAGAAATCCACTGCCGGTATGAGTACGGCGACGATGAGGTCGAGGCAACGAAGCTCTTCCTCATCGGGGACGATGGAAATAGCGGTGGCGCTAGGTTTTGAGAGGTCGAGCAGAGTAAAAACGAAGTGAGGAGGGTGAGGGGGTATTTATAGCCGAGGTGAAAATTTGTTCGCCCGAGGAACATGGACGAATGTGCCCCTGACCCTTCTCATCCGTGCGACATGTGTCACCCACATACAGAGAGGTGGAGATCGTGTGAGATCGTGGGTGAATAGATAAGTCATATAGTGGAATGTGGAACGGTTTGAGCGGCAAAGCCAAAAATTCAGATAGGAAAATTTTTAACATCTCGTTCGCAAATACTTCAGCTGACAAGGACACAGTGAAGATTTTGAATGGGTTTCAAATAGAACGCACATGAAGAATTTGTGAACAGATTGGGTTGAGTTTAGCATAGAGGGGGACAAGTCCGATCACATTCACTTAGTAGAAAAACAACTTGAAGAAATAGCAATAAGTGAATGTTGTAGAGGACATAAACTCAAATATATATAGTCAATGAATAATAACAACGGAAAGCGTGAAGACATTGCAAAGTTGAAGAATTTGAATAGTTGAGGAATTTCAAAAACTGAAGAAGTACTCAACTGAAGATTTTCAACTTTTGTTGGTGGCGTGACCCATCGTATAAGAAAGATGACTTCAGACACCGCGTACAATTGTTGTAGGGCCCTGAGAATCGGTTTCTTCATTAATTTCTTCACACTTAGAGGGTTAGTCTTCATTGATTGAAGAAAAACGTTACTTCGTGTGTTGCGCATCAAAGTCATCAATTTTGCATAAGAGTTAGGATGTGTGTCCTTTCAAAGAACATTCGAAGATTCTAAGATATTTAGCACACACGACAACTTGCAAATTCTCTTCTCATCCAAGGGCTTAATGAAAATATCTGCCAGCTGGTCTTCAGACTTCACGTGGTAGATGGAAATGTCTCCCTTGAAGACATGATCACGAAGAAAATGATGACGGATCAGGATGTGCTTTGTCCTTGAGTGCTGAACTGGGTTGTGAGCAATCTTGATGGTACTCTCATTGTCGCAGTAGAGTGACACATTATTCATGTTGACGCCATAGTCCTTGAGGGTTTGCTTCATCCATAGCAATTGAGCACAACATGACCCAGCAGCTATGTACTCAACTTCAGAAGTGGAGAGTGATACACAGTTCTGCTTCTTCGAGGACCAACATATAAGGATCGTCCAAGGAAATGGCATGTGCCGGATGTAGACTTGCGATCCACTCGATCACCAGCATAGTCAGAGTCAGAATATCCAACGAGATCAAAATCAGAGCCCTTGGGATACCATAATCCAAGTGTTGGAGTGTGAGCTAGATATCGAAGAATATGCTTGATATCGGGCACACATGCAAACACTAAGCATAATATCTGGCCTAGATGCACATAGATACAATAAAGAGCCAATCATGGAGCAGTATACCTTTTGATCATAGTCTTTACCATTTTCATCGGTGCACAGTTGGCCATTTGTAGGCATAGGGATTTTGACGCCTTTGCAATCTTGCATGGCAAATTTACTCAGAACATCCTTGAGGTATTTCTCTTGAGATATGAAGATGCCATTGCCTTGTTGACGAATTTGAAGGCCTAGGAAGAATTTCAGCTCTCCCATCATGGGCATTTGATATTCTTCACGCATCATGTAGCCAAATTCGTCACTGTAACGTTTATCAGTACAGCCAAAGATAATATCGTCCACATAGATTTGACACACAAATAATTCATCATCATTGGACTTAGTGAAAAGAGTTGGGTCAAGTGAACCGGGTTTGAAGCATTTCTTCATGAGGAATTCCTTCAAAGTATCATACCACGCCCGAGGGGCCTGCTTGAGGCCACAGAGGGCCTTGTTGAGTTTGAAGACTTTGTCAGGATGTTTAGGATCTTCAAAACCTGGGGGTTGAGCAACATATACTTCTTCCTCAAGCTTACCATTGAGGAATGCACTTTTCACATCCATTTAATATAAGATGACATTATGATGGTTAGCATAAGCAAGTAGTATGCGAATAGCTTCAAGTCTAGCAACAGGAGCAAAAGTTTCATCGAAGTTAATTCCTTCAACATGTGTGTAGCCTTGAGCTACGAGACCAGCCTTATTCCTCACCACAAGGCCATTTTCATCTTGCTTGTTTCGATAGATCCACTTGGTGCCGATGATATTGTGCTTCTGAGGATCTGGTCGCTTCACGAGTTCCCACACATGGTTGAGCTCGAATTGATACAATTCCTCTTGCATAGCTTGAATCCACTCAGGTTCCAGAAATGCCTCATCAACTTTGTTGGGCTCTGTGATAGAGACAAAGCAAAGTGCCCACAAAAGTTAGATAAGTGTGAAGCACTTGAGCGGACCTGGTGCCTTGATGTCGTCGATGATTTTCTCGATCTGCAGCTCTTTTGCTACACGAGGATGAGCTGGTTGACGACTTTGGTCTGGCTGAGCATTTTCTTTAGCAGCAGTTTCTTCAGGAGCATCAGAATGATTTTCTTCATTGTCAGGAATAACTTCTTGTCAGGCCCAAGATGCGATTCTATCCCGATCACGTGACACTTACGTGATTGGGGCACAACCGCATTTCGGGCGCTTAGCAAGATGGATATCATTACATTGTACCATTACATACATAAATGGGGGATACAACAATACATACAAGTCACATGAATTTAACAACATCAATACAAGGCATCCGACTATGGATGCAAACATGAAAAACACAAGACATCCATCTGCTATCCCAGTCTGCCGACCCGGAACCTAACCCAAGACTGAAGAAGAAGAAGAAGAAGAAAGAACTCCAAACAACGATCATCGCTCTCACGTCAAGACATCGAAAACCTGCACCTGCAATTGTTGTTGTAGTATCTGTGAGCCACGAGGACTCAGCAATCCCATAACCATGGGTAACAAGACTATCAGAGCTTAATAGGTAGGAAGAGGTAAAGTGGTGAGGTTGCAGCAGCGGCTAAGCAATATATGGTGGCTAACTTACGAGTACAAGAATAAGATGAGCACCTACACAAGCGGTCGCAAACTAGTAGTGATCGCTAAAGATCCTGAACTACATATGAGTCAAACATAACCCCACCGTGTTCTCTTCTCAAAGTGAAAAGAGACAGTCACGGTTACTCACACAGTTGTGTGTTTTACTTTGGATCCTCTGTCAAGTTTTCTACAACCGGACAATAACAAATTCCAATCTGCCTCATAACCACGGGCACGGCTTTCGAAAGATCATAACCCTGCAGGGGTGTCCCAACTTAGCCCATCACAAGCTCTCATGATCAGCTGAAGTAATAATAATTATTACCCCTTATCTTAGGGAAATCCGATCAGGCTCGGCATCCCGGTGCACAAGACATCTCGACAATGGTAAAACAAGTCCAGCAAGACCTCCCGGCGTGCCGACACCCTGATAGTAGCCGCGTGTATCTCGTCTCAGGCCACGACCGGATGGGAAAGCCTACGGGAGCCAGATGCCTCGAGTTTCCCCGTGGCGGACCCGTAGTCTGCCCGTTTGGGACCAACACCATCAGCACTGGCCCCCCTGCTATGTAGAAAGAATACTGGGGGACGCGACCCCCTATGCAATTTAATTAATTAATTAAGTTGTTATTATGAGGCAAATTAAAGCCAATGTTGGGCCTTGCTGGAGGAGTTTTATTCAAAGACGAAGTGTCAAGGAGTCCCCATATACCCAACCGTGTAAGGAACGCAAAATCAAGGAACATAATGCCGGTTTATCGGCTCCTAAGGTGGCATGAGTGGAACAAAACACTGAGCAAAAGGCCAAGCCTTCCACCCATGCCTAGTATATAGGTGTGTTAATATTTATAAGACATATTGTGATATTACAACAACAAGTTCCAACATGGAATGATCTTCATCTTCACCTGCAACTAGCAACGCTATAAGAGGGGCTGAGCAAGCGGGTACATAGCCACAACGGTTTGCTGGGAAGGTGTCAAAAGGTTAGAGGTTACATGGCAACAAGGAGAGGGGCTGACAATATATGATGCGTGGCGCGACATATAACGATAGCATCGAGACAACTAAGCATGGCAATGGTAGTAAAGGTATCCAAGGTGATGGTCATCTTGCCTGAGATCCCGCAAGGAAGAAGAACGGATCCATGAAGAAGACGAAGAAGAAGCCTTGAAGATGAACCACGGGTAGACGAACGAATCCTCACGATCGCAACGGAACAAGCACTAACGAGAAGAAGGAAGCAACACTGTAAACACACCACACAAGACATGACAAGATGCTCAACCAAGTATGATGCAAGACAAGTCTATATATGATGCAAAACATGGCATGGCAGGAAGCACTCAAAAACAACACAAGTCAACAAGTTTAAATGAGGCCGGAAACTACCTATAACAAATCCGGTAAGCCCTCATATGCATAATTTGAAATTAGTCCAGATCTGAACAAACCTTAAGTTAAAGTGTTTAAACAGCAATTTAACATGCACCGTGATGATCTACATGAAATTCTAGTCAAGTTTCATATAAAGTTTGTTTAATTCGGAGCTACGGCCTAGAAGATATGAACAAAACAAGACAAACATGGCAACGGTGCAAGATGCACCCAAACATCAAGCAAACACACTCCAAACAAGTAAACAACATGATATTATGATTCTACATGAAAAATCACACAAGTTTCATATAAGGCACACCCAAAACGGAGCAACGGGCTAAATGATACGAGCAAAACAAGTTACAATGCAAAGCTGAAGTTAACAGCCACATAGCAACTTTGGAGCAAGGTAAATATATGCTACAACACCCAAACATGATAACAAGAAGCATGGATGTGAAGTAGACATGATGCTTAACAAGTATGAACTTAGATCACACCCAAAAGCTTGCTGGAACACATTTAAACAAGCATGGAAAGTTGCAATAAAATTATCCAGACTTAGCCAAAATCTGGGAAGGCAAAAACATCATCACGATGCTGCCTTCGGAGGCACAAAACAACAAGCATATCAACTCTAATAAGAACATAAAGAGCATGGACATGTAGTAGACATATCCTACAGCAAACAACTCCTTTGGAGCATCTCCATAGGAGGCATGGATCAATAGCAACAAGCTCCACAACAAGGTATAATTTAACATGCTGATAAAATCCTGACAGGTATAATTTATAGCAATTGGAGAGCAAGAAATAAATAAGCTACAGCAGGCCATATGTGCAAGTAAGGGCATGAATGGATAGACAATAACATGGACAACAAGGCATGATCATTGGCCACTCCAAAACAAGCATGGATTTGAGTGGGGCATCAAGCAAACATAGCATCAGGTTATAACAGATTCCACACTTTAGCAGTTTTTTCACTAATTATAAAACAGTAATAACAACATGGCATGTTTACAAGCATGTTTAAGTCAACACAAGGCATATCATGGAAAGTTAAATGCACCACAGCAAAGACCATATTATGGTGCTTCTAAAACATCTAAACATGTGGCATGAAGACAAACACATCAATAGCAATGGGCAAGTGAAATCAGCATCTCATAACAAGTTTCAGCACCTAACAGCCAAATGCACTTTTGCAACAGATATTAACATGGCAATATGGACTCAAACAAGCATGCTACAGCAACCATCATGTAGTACACTTCATAATGAACATTTTGACATATCATATGCATCATTTGGATAAACATGCACCAAGTTATCATATCTCAAACATGGCATCAAATTAACAAGTAGCAGCAGTTTATAACAAGTAGCACTCTTGCAACAGAGATTAGAGCATCTAGATGAACTCAAATGAGCATGGCACAATGGAACAAAGTGTAGAACATATCACCACGATCATTATGACATATCATTCACTCAATTTGGATCACCACACATCAAATTACAGGCATGCAAAGATGCAATAAAATTATGATAGATTTAGGGACTTAGAAGAAAAAAGGACCTCGGGGAAATGGACATTGTCCAGACTGATCGGACACGTCCGGGGCTGGGGGTGAGCGGACCCACGGGTCAGTGACACATGCGATGGAGGGGTGGACATGTCCGGGTCCCAACCGGACATGTCCAGTGGCAGACGAAGGAGGTCGTCGACGAGGCAGATCGGCCCGAGGCCATGGACGACGGCTCGATGCCGGTGAGCTCCGGGAACGGCGAGCACAGCGGATGGAGGCCGGAAACGGGCCGCGGTGGTCGGATCTGGCCCTGGGGACGCCGGGGCCATGAGATCCTGGGCGCCGGCGAGCTTCCCTGGGCTCCAGCGAGCTTGACCTTGAGCTCCGAGCCATGGTGGCGGGAAGCTGTAGAGAGAGAGAGAGGGAGGCGGCGAGATGCGGGCGAAGGGCGGCGAGGTGGAGCCAGGAGGCGGGGCACCCGGTCGCCGGAGTTAGTCGCCGACGACGGCGTGGTATACGGCGGCGGAGTGCCCGAGGGCAGCCGGGGGCGGGTCGAGCGCTGCGGGAGGTCGGGGAGGATCCTACGGGAGTGGTGGAGGATGGGCCCAAGCGGGCTTCGCGGCGGTGGACGGGCCAGGTGCGGGCCCGATCTGGGTTCTGCAGTGGAGGTGGGAGAGCGGGGTTGAGGTGGCGGCCCAGGAGTGGTGGAGGGGGCGCTGGATGGCGACGCTGGCCAATCTGGTGGTGCCAAGTAGCGGCGGTGTGCTGGCCAGGCACGGAATTTGAGGAAGAGGAAGGCTAGAGGTAGGTGGAGGGGTTAGGGTGCCAAAAATGGCATGGGGGATGTTTATATGGGGAATGGGCTAGGGTTAGGGGGGTTTTGGGGGCTTTTGGAGCCCTCCGATCGCGATCCGATGGATCCGATCGCGAGGTGAGGTAGGATGGGCCTAGGGGAGGTTAGTGGGCTGTGAAGAGGGTGTTGTGGGGAGAGAAGAGAAGAGGCCCGCGAGGATTTTCGGAGACCGAAAACATCCGACTAATAACCGGCGACTAGTGCCGCTATATATATCCGTTGGGCTATCAAACGAGCTCCGAATGCGATGAAATTCGGCAGGCGGCCTGTCTACACTATAATAAGACCACACGCCAAGTTGTACATAAAGCAGAGTCCATCAGTAAGTTCTTGTCACCGGTCATGTGATTTGTGCATCCACTATCGAGGACCCACTCAGTAGCTTTGAGAGAGTCATCCTGCAGAAGAATTAGTACATCTTACAACTCACATGCTTCATTGTGAAGAATATGACATCAATTTCATCAAAATGAATTTCATCAATAAGAGAAATATATGAAGAATGAGGACGTGAGAAATGAATAAATCATTTCTGCATGATTAGATTGCGTCCTTTCAAGCATTTTCAGGTCTCCAGCAAACTCTTCAGATGTTTAAGTTTGTCTGGAGACCCGACCCTGCATAAGAGATTAGTTCTTTTTCTTCACCACCCACATCTAGAGGGGTGGCAAAGAGTTCATCATTCGATGATCACCAATTGAGAATGGTGGCATTGAAGCAAGTGCACTTCGTTTCACAGGAGAGGGGTTGGAGTATGAATATGAGTAAGCAAAGAAATTCTTCGAGGACTTATGAACATAATGATTTGAAGAATAATGCACATATTCATAATCCTTCTTTCCCTGCGAAACAGATGTGTTAGCACAATGATGGTCATATGAGGAATCTGATCCACTTGAGGAATTTGGTCCATATGAGGATTTGGATCCATATGAAGATTTTGATCCATATGAAGAATTTGATCTGGGTTCCTGTTCTTCACAGGAGGTGTCATGAGGACATTCACTTGAAGATTTTCAAGGTGCCTCTTAGGGACCCAGATGTTTTTCATAGGGGGACCATTCCTGCAGTTAGTTCCAACATATCTAGCAAATACTTCACCATTTTGAATTTTGAACAGTTTATAGTTGGATTCAAATGACTCATCAGAAGAATGTGAAGTTTCACAAGTAAAGCCAGATAAGGTAGATGGATCTATGGGAGGTCCTTTTGTAGCAACCCATGAGATTTTGGGATACTGCTGAGGTTTCCAGTAGGTCCCATCAACATTGAGTTTCCTCTCAAAGGCAATACCCTCTTTCCTAGGGTTCCTGTTGAGAATCTTCTTTTTAAGCACATCACAAAGAGTCTGATGACCTTTGAGGCTTTTGTACATGTCTGTCACATACAATTCCTTCAACCCTGCATATTCGTCAGTAGCATGGTGTTTTCCTAAGTTGAGGAAATTGTCACCACAGAAACAGTTGAAGAATTTGTAACAATAGAAGTAGTCGAACTTTTAGGTGAAGAATTTGGAGTTTCACGTTTAATGCATTTAAGACATGGTGGAATGAATTCCTCCTGAGCAGCGCTGATCTGTTGAGCGAGCAATGAATCACGTTCCTTCTAAAGATCTTCATAACTCTCCCTTAGCTTCTCAAGATCTTGCTTTCTTTGAAGAAATTCATAGGAAAGCTTCTCATGATCAGATAAGAGAGTGTTATGATTGTCCTGAAGGTTATCATACTTGGACTGAAGTCTCTGAAGATTTTCAGTCAAGATTTTAGATCGATCCATTTCTTCACCCAACATATCATCGCTCTCATTAAGCATATTATGAGCTTTTTCCAAGGCTCTTTGTTGTTTAGTGGCAAGGGAAGCAAGTTTGGTATAGTTGGGTCCAAATTCATCCCCAGATTCATCATCACTAGACTCAGATAAAGAGCATTCAGTTACCTTGGCACCTTGAAATTTGGACCCATAAGGCAGGGTGCTGAGGATGATGATTCCGGCTCAAAAGTAATTGCCCTGAGAGATTCCTTGAAATCCTCAAACCAGGGATCGTGACGAGTTCGATGACCTTCATAAACCTCAGAGAGTCGGTCCTAGATAAGCTTCGCATGGCAGAGATGCATCACGTTCCTGAACTGATTTTGGGACAGACAGGAACAGATGACGTCCTGCATAGATCGGTAAGACCAATCTCACTGACGGTCCATAGCTCACTGTTCATCACCATGAGACGCTTCTTCATCATGGCCTTCCAGTTGGGATAATCATGACCGTTAAAGATTGGGAATGTCATAGTCTTCATCCCTATAGTCGACATAACTAAAACTCCAAGCGGTTAAACCAAAATCACACAGAACAAGGGAGTACCTTGCTTTGATAACAATTGAAAGTGTGTTATATCGACTAGAGAGGGCGTTAATAGGCGTTTTTTACAAATTCATCACTGAGGAAATTCTAACTGAGGAATTTCCTAAGCAACAAACTCTTAGCAGCGGAATAGATACTCAGGTGCAAGCATAACAAGACAGAAGCATGGTCATCATGATGAAATGAAAACAAGCATAGAGTACAAGTAGTGTGTAAGAAGGATAAGCAGGCTGAGGACTGAAGAAATTGGGTTGAGGAAATTTAGAAAGTCTTTAGTCAAAGTCATCAAACAGTACAGATCAAGTTCATCAACACATGAATGAGTAAATGGAAGAGTTGAGGAAATAGAACCAGTAGGCTTGATGAAGACAATGATTTGTTAGACCAGTTCCAACTGCTGTAACAGTTGTACGTCTGGTTGGGGCGGCTAGGTATTTAAACCTGAGGACACACAGTATCGGACACCCAGTCCTGGACACACAGCCAAGACACCAAGTCCTCATCGTATTCCCCTTGAGATAAGGTCACATAGACCTCACCCAATCACTCGTGGTAAGTCTTCACATGTGACTTCCAAAGCTTCACAGACTTGGTCATCCGGCGATCCACAATTTCTCTTGGATGCTCTAGACTATTGAGGCCGAACCGTCTGGAAGATCTCAGTCTTCAAAGGTAACAAGCGTTGGTTCCACACAGGAAGAATCTATTTAGTGATGCTCAATCACTTTTGGGTTTTAGGTGTTTGGGTTTTGGGTTTTTCCTCACTTGTTGATTTTCGCTCAAAGTCCTTGGAAGATGGGTTGCTCTAATGACAAGTGTCAATTTCTCTCGGAGCAGCCAACCAGCTAGTGGCTGTAGGGGCGGCTATTTATACCCTGGGGAGCAACCCGACATGATAAGACATAAATGCCCTTCAATGATATGATCGTTAGGTGGGCAGATATTTTGGGACAGCTGGCGCATAGCACAACAACGGTCGGAAATTTGAGTATCAAATTCCTCAGGGCTATCATGTTCCTCACTTGTAGGATATCCGCACTGGCAAATTCCTAACTCCTCAGTCAGAACAAATTCCCCAGAGACTAGAAGAACTCCGTCTCTGTCACTAAAGAAAATGACTGAACTGTATGAGATTTCCAATGGCTTCACTCGAAAGGATTGGTTGGTGCAAGATTTTGAGTTGAGCATCACTTGGAAATATGTTTCCTTAGTATTACCTCAACCCCCTTTAACCGTATGGTGTTTCCTATGACTCAAAAAAGAGAAAATGAAACTACTAAAACAAAAGTCTTCACACTTCATGTTCCTCGCATGAATATCAAGTCTTCATGGTTACACCAATTTCTTCGCTTTCAAAATCTTTAAAAAGTCTTCAAAAATCCAAAGTCTTTAGTTGAAGACATTCATTTTTGGGGGTCGACTTTCTCTATAAATATCAAACTCCTCATAGATTTATAGACCTCTGTACACTCATAAACGCATCAGTCCCTTAACCTATAAGTCTTCAATACACCAAAATCACTAAGGGGCACTAGATGCACTTACATTAAGTCATAAGAGGTAGTTGTTGGGGCACTTCATCTTGGCCAGAGCTCACCCAAAGTCAGTGATGGCGGAGGCGAGCTGTTCCTCCAGGTTGAAGCGTGGATCAGTGCGACTGACATGTGTACCTATAGGTAACTAGTTAATGGTTGAAGTTAAACTGCAATTGCACAAATTATGTGAAATGCTGTAAGACATGGGATGCAGCTCACCTCGACGGCAAACAAAAGCATCGACCGTTATGACCCTGCGTAAGTACATGGACATGCATGTTAAGTACAATAGGGTTAGCATCCACTAAAATAGCAAATGGGCATCATCTCTAGTGATATCCTGAGTCATGTATTGTAAGTTTGTTGCTGGTATTGGTGAAATTGAGCTGGACACGGTAATATTTGAAGATCACATAGTGTGCAGTACTAAAATAAACAAGGCACGAACATGATTAATACATCAACCGTACAAATCATAGCCATTGCAAGTGGTATTGGTAAGATTTAGCTTGTCATATCTTACCTGTTACGTCCTGGGGGGTAGTCGCTGGGGGACTTCATCTGGGCCAGAGCCTGTACCATGTCGGCGGCGGCGGTGGAGGCGAGGTGTTCCTTCGGGTCAACATGCACAACGGCCATCGCGCCATGGAACACCATCAACTCCTCGCGGGGGGGATTTGGAGGCATGAGGATGTTTCGCAGGCGCCATTTAAGCAATCAGGCCGGGGACGTGATAGAGATCGGTGGGTTACCTGACTAGATCCGAGCAGAACGTAGATGTGGTTGAAGGTGTGGTTGCGGCAGCGGCCGTTTGAGATGCCGGTAGGGGGAGGCGCGCGGGGGGGGGGGG
>LR738712.1:144521994-144690933 GCA_902687465.1 Secale cereale | reverse complement strand
ACTGAGGGGAAGGGGATGTGGTTGGAGGAACAAATTCTGAGATCGCGCGCCTAATGAAAATTTCGGTGCAAAACTTGAAACTTGGGCAGGGGAAACACACAACACAGATGAAGCGCATAAAATACTCGTGTGCGAGAAAAAAGAAAGTAGGAAGATCCCCTCTCCAAAAAATGTACACGTGTACTTGATTTGGCTTCCCTTACAGTGCCGCAGTGCCATGGACAACCCCTGGAGAGAGCTCTAGGACGGAGGGGCCGGGCAGCTGTACAGTGCGGTGGTATTCAAGAGCTCAACTTCAAACGACAACTGAAATTTGGTTTCCCTTACAATTTTGCTCGTTCATTATCGCACACGGTTCATCTCCGTCGCTTCCGGAAACAGTGTGCGCTGAGCCTATTGTGTGTTGCATTATGATTGGCCGGAATCCCACCCACGCGGATCGTGCATGTGCACCGTTGGATGCGCCACGATTGAACGACAATCCACGTCCCTCACATCACACCGGTGCACCTGTAGCTGGATTGGATTTATATGCGCTAAATGCCTAGAAAATGCACATAATCCCCTAAATATGGTAAATGAGCCTGGAAAAATGCCAAATTTGAACACGGTGATTTGCAGGGTGTATGTTCGTCGTAGAAAAAAACTCCATGGCAAAGAACGAAGAAAATTTTGATTCCCCTTCAATGTGGGGATTTCCCTCTCGAAAGCATGGAACTTCCTCGGTGATGGTTTGATTTATGAAGGGCGTGCATGATGACATAAGCCAAACCTTCCCAAATTTTTACCAGGGCATGGTGAGGTCATACCATGGCACCATGCCAGGCATCTGATACATCTCCGTCGTATGTATAATTTTTGATTGTTCCATGCCAATATTCTACAACTTTCATATACTTTTGGCAACTTTTTATACTATATTTTGGGACTAACTTGTTGATCCAGTGCCCAGTGCTAGTTCCTGCTCGTTGCATGTTTTTTGTTTCGCAGAATATCCATATCAAACGGGATAAAAATGGACGGAGTTTTTTTGGAATATATGTGAATTTTGGGAAGCAGAACCAACGTGAGATGATGCCCGAGTGGCCCACGAGGGTGAGGAGCGCGCCCAGGGGGGAAGGCGCACCCTGGGCCCTCATGGCCACTCTATAAGGAGGCTGATTCCCTTCTTTCGCTGCAGGAAAGCTAATATCCGAATAAAAATTGTGTCCAAAATTCAGCCCAATCGGAGTTACGGATCTCCGGGAATTTAAGAAACAATGACGGGTCAGAATCTGGGAACGCAGAAACAGAGAGAGACGGGGAGACAGATCCAATCTCGGAGGGGCTCTCGCCCCTCCCACGCCATAGAGACCATGGACTAGAGGGGAAACCTTTCTCCCATCTAGGGAGAAGGTCAAGGAAGAAGAAGAAGGATGGGGGCTCTCTCCCCCTCGCTTCCGGTGGCACCGGAGTGCCGCCAGGGCCATCATCGTCACCGCAATCTACACCAACAACTTCACCGCCGTCATCACCAAATCTTACCCCTCTATGCAGCGGTGTAACCCCTCTTCTACCCGCTGTAGTCTCTACTTAAACATGGTGCTCAACGCTATATATTATTTCCCAATGATGTATGGCTATCCTATAATGTTTGAGTAGATCCGTTTTGTCCTATGGGTTAATTGATGATCGTGATTGGTTTGAGTTGCATGTTTTATTATTGGCGCTGTCCTATGGTGCTCTCCATGTCGTGCAAGCATGAGGGATCTCCGCTGTAGGGTTTGGAATATGTTCATGATTTTCTTATGGTGGGTGGCGTGAGTGACAGAAGCACAAACCTGAGTAAGTAGGTTGTTTACGTATGGGAATAAGAGGACTTTGATACTTTAATGCTATGGTTGGGTTTTGCCTTAATGATCTTTAGTAGTTGCAGATGCTTTCTAGAGTTCCAATCATAAGTGCATATGATCCAAGAAGAGAAAGAATGTTAGTTATGCCTCTCCCACAAATAAAATTGCCATAGTGATTAACGGTCTAGTTATCGATTGCCTAGAGACAAATAACTTTCTCGTGACAAAAAGCTCTCTACTAAAACTAATTTAGTTGTGCCTTTATCTTAACAGCCCCTAGTTTTATTAACGTGCTCTTTATATTCTTGCGATCCTATCCCACAAAAACCGCAAAGTACTTCTAGTTTCATTCTTGTTCTAGGTAAAGTAAACGTCAAGCGTGCATAGAGTTGTATCGGTGGTCGATAGAACTTGAGGGATATTTGTTCTGCCTTTAGCTCCTCGTTGGGTTCGACACTCTTACTTATCGAAAGAGGCTACAACTAACCCCCTACACTTGTGGGTTATCAAGACCCTTTTTTGGCGCCATTGCCGGGGAGCAATAGCGTGGGGTGAATATTCTCGTGTGTGCTTGTTTGCTTTATCACTAAGTAGATTTGTTTTGCTGTTCTAAGTTGTTTTCTATCTTTAGCTATGGGTAGGAATAGCAAAATACCAACAAAAATAGTGGTACCTACTGAACCAATGGTTGAAGAACCGCTCAAAATATATCACACTACTGAAGCTTATTACTTGGATCATCTTCGATCCCTATGTGCTCGGGCTGAAACCCCAACTAGCTTAGTTGAGGGGAAATCTTTAGATGAGCATGCTTGTTATGTGCGACACCGCATATCTGAAATAGGGAAACTTTTACTAGATCAAATTCATCATTTGCAATGTTATGCTTGGCATTTATGTGAAATATATGATTTTACTTCTTGTTCTGAAGACCCTACGAAACACCTTCCCTACCAATGTGAGTTTAGTGATAATGGAATCATATCTTCGTATGCTAAGGGTGTTTATAGTTACTATGATTTCAGCAAATTGAAGAATTTGTTGCTTTTAAGGTTGCTTATGAAATTGCTTCTTTGATTGAAAAGTATGATGCTACTCTTTACAAATCTGAAAATTTTGCTATATTTAAATATTGTTATGATAATTATGCTTCTAATGCCTATGTTAAACCATATATTGAGGACTCCTCCGCTGTCCAAGAAGAGACTAATATTTTGCAGGAGTCTATGGAAGAAGAAATTAATGACATTGTGAGCTCATTGGATGAAAAAGATGAGGAGGAGAGCAAAGAACAAAAGGAGGAAGCGTGGATTATCTACCCATGCCGACCTTCTAATGAGAGTAACTCTTCAACTCATACATTGTTTAATTTCCCTTCGTGCTTACCGAAGGATGAATGCTATGATGATTGTTATGACCCCGTTGATTCTTTTGAAATATCCCTTTTTGATTATGCTTGCTATGCTTGTGGCCAAGATGCCAATATGAATTATGCTTATGGAGGAGAACTTGCTATAGTTCCTTATGATAAACATGAGATAGTTGCTATTTCACCCACACATGATAGTCCTATTATCTTTTTCAATTCTCCAAACTACACTATATCGGAGAAGTTTATACTTATTAAGGATTATATTGATGGGTTGCCTTTTACCGTTGCACATGATGTTTTTGATGAATATAATATGCATGTGCTTGCTTCTCCTACGTGCAATTATTATGAGAGAGGAACTACATCTCCGCCTCTCTATGTTTCCAACACGATAAAATTGCAAGAAACTATTTATACTATGCATTGGCCTTTACTATGTGTGCATGAATTGTTCTTTTATGACATGCCGATGCATAGGAAGAGAGTTAGACTTCGTTGTTGCATGATATATGTTACTTTGTGCTTGCTACTAAATGCCAAATCATTGCTAATTAAAATTGGCTTTGATATACCTTGGGATCCGGGTGGATCCATTACTTGAGCACTATATGCCTAGCTTAATGGCTTTAAAGAAAGCGCTGCCAGGGAGACAACCCGGAAGTTTTAGAGAGTCGTTTGTTTCTGTTGTGTGCTTTTATAAAGTTTAGAAACAAAAAAATAAAGAGGGGAACCTAAAACTTTTTCAAAAAGAAAAGTGAAAGTAAGAAGGACGAGCACCGTTGAAATGGGGGGGCTCCTTGAACTTTGTTCATGCCCATGGAAACATTGCAAATCTGAATTACTGAAACTTTTCAACAAAAATAATTATCCCCTTGTACAATTCCATTGTATTATAAAAATAATGTGCCAAGAGTTTCCTTTATGATGATTAAACTGCTTGTTGGTTTATGTGGTGCAAAAACAGAAACTTTGGCTGTAGTGAGCGATTTCACGTTTTTTACTAGGAAGTCAAACGGATCTGAAACTTTTCACAAAGTCTTGCTATACAAATTGTTGATTTTTCCTAATTTTTCCGGGATTTTTAGAGTTATAGAAGTATGGTTAATGTTCAGATTGCTACAGACTGTCCTGTTTTCACAGATTGTTGTTAGAGCTTCATTATTTGCATATGTTTGAATTCTTATTGAAGCCTCCTTGACTTGGGCCATAGAATTGTGATAGCATACTGTGGGTAATGTTTTTTCATAATTATACAATAATGTTAGAGCAGTACATGATGGGATTTTATTGATCATATGCACTAACCCCGCCACTAAAAGTTTGGTTAAGTTTTGTGTGGATGAAGTATTCGAAGATCGATGAGGTCTCGATATGAGGAGAAGGAGGAGAGGCATGAGCTCAAGCTTGGGGATGCCCGAGGCACCCCAAGTAAATATTCAAGGAGACTCAAGCATCTAAGCTTGGGGATGCCCCAGAAGGCATTCAACAAGTATCGGTATGTCTTCGGATTCATTTCATTCTCATGTTATGCGTAAACTCTTGGAGCGTCGTGTGCCTTTTATTTTTCCTTTTAATAAATGCACCGTTCTAGTATGAGATAGTCCTTGGTTGATTTATAGAATGCTCTTTGCACTTCGCTTATATCTTTTGAGTATGGATTTATAGAATGCTTCATGTGCTTCACTTATATCATTTGAAGTTTGGATGGCCTGTTTCTCCTCACATAGAAAACCGCCATTTGTAGAATGCTCTTTTGCTTCACTTATATTTGTTAGAGCGTGGGCATATCTTTTGTAGAAAGAATTTAAACTCTCTTGCTTCACTTATATCTATTTAGAGAGTTGACAGGAATTGGTCATTCACATGGTTAGTCATAAAATCCTACATAAACTTGTAGATCGCTGAATATGATATGTTTGATTCCTTGCAATAGTTTTGCGATATAAAGTTCATGATATTAGAGTCATGGTAGTGGTAGTTGTGGATTGTAGAAATACTTGTGTTGAGGTTTGTGATTCCCGAAGCATGCACGTAAGGTGAACCGTTATGTGACGAAGTCGGAGCATGATTTCTTTCTTGATTGTCATCCTTTGTGTAGAGATCGGGATCGCGCGATGGTTAACTCCTACCAACCCTTCCCCTAGGAGCATGCGTGTAGTACTCTGTTTTGATGGCTATTAAGTTTTTGAAATTAGGCACACATGCAAACACTAAGCATAATATCTAGCCTAGATGCACATAGATACAATAAAGAGCCAATCATGGAGCGGTATAACTTTTGATCGAAGTCTGTACCATTTTCAGCGGTGCATAGTTGGCCATTTGTGGGCATAGGGATTTTGACGCCTTTACAATCTTGCATACCGAATTTCCTCAGAACATCCTTGAGGCATTTCTCTTGAGATATGAATATGCCATTGTGTTGTTGACAAATTTGAAGGCCTAGGAAGAATTCAGCTCTCCCATCATGGACATTTGATATTCTTCATGCATCATGTAGCCAAATTCGTCACTGTAACGTTCATCAGTACAGCCAAAGATAATATCGTCCACATAGATTTGACACAGAAATAATTCTTCATCATATGATTTAGTGAAAAGAGTTGGGTTAAGTGAATCGGGTTTGAAGCCTTTCTTCGTGAGGAATTCCTTCAAAGTATAATAACATGCCCGAGGGGCCTGCTTGAGGCCATAGAGGGCCTTGTTGAGTTTGAAGACTTTGTCAGGATGTTTAGGATCTTCAAAACCTGGGGGTTGAGCAACATATACTTCTTTCTCAAGCTTACCATTCAAGAATGCACTTTTCACATCCATTTGATATAAGATGATATTATGATGGTTAGCATAAGCAAGTAATATGTGAATAGCTTCAAGTCTAGCAACAGGAGCAAAAGTTTCATCGAAGTTAATTCCTTGAACCTCTGTGTAGCCTTGAGCTACGAGACGAGCCTTATTCCTCACCACAAGGCCATTTTCATCTTGCTTGTTTCGATAGATCCACTTGGGGCCGATGATATTGTGTTTCTAAGGATCTGGTCGCTTGACGAGTTCCCACACCTGATTGAGCTCGAATTGATACAATTCCTCTTGCATAGCTTGAATTCACTCAGGTTCAAGAAATGCCTCATCTACTTTGGTGGGCTCTATGATAGAGACAAACGCAAAGTGCCCACAAAAGTTAGATAAGTGTGAAGCTCTTGAGTGTGTGAGAGGACCTGGTGATTTGATGTCGTCGATGATTTTCTCAATCTGCACTTCTTATGCGACACGAGGATGAGCAAGCTGACGACTTTGGTCAAACTGAGCATTTTCTTGAGCAGCAGTTTCTTCAGGAGCACCAGAATGATTTTCTTCGTTGTCAGGAATGACTTCTTCAGCAGATTCTTCTGTGGGGATGATATCTTCAGTAGCTTTGAACTTGATGGATTCCTCAGGAGGTGTTTCACGTTGGGTTTCTTGTTAGTGAGGAGTTCGTATGAGGGTTTCTTGAGGAGTTTGTGAAGATATACCCTGTTTATGATGTGGCACGTAGTGTTGATAGCCCCAGGCCAGAACCAAAGAGGCGTCTTGTATTCATCAAGCATAGTGCGAGCCATTTCAACAGGAGTCCTGTTCTTGTGCTCCACAACTCTGTTCTACTGAGGAGTGCAAGGGGCTGATAGGTCATGAGTAATACCAAGTTCATCAAGATAGTCATCAAGACCAGTGTTCTTGAACTCGATCCCATTGTCACTCCGGATATGCTTGATCTTCACGCCGAAATTCGCCGAGGCCCTTGAGGAAAAACGCTTGAAGATTTCCTGCACTTCATGCTTAAATGTGATGATATGCACCCATGTATAACGAGATTAGTCATCAACAATGACAAAGCCATAAAGAGATGCTACATTTGTGAATGCAGAGTAATGTGTAGGGCCGAAGAGGTCCATGTGAAGCAATTCAAAAGGACAAGTGGTAGTCATGATAGTCTTCGAGGGATGCTTGGATTTGGTCATCTTTCCAGCTTTGCAAGCCCCACGAAGATGATCTTTGAGGAATTTGACACCCTTAATTCCAAGGATATGCTTCTTCTTCACAAGCGTGTGCAAGTTCCTCATGCCAGCATGACTGAGTCGTCGATGCCATAGCCATCCTTCTGAAGCTTTTGCAAGTAGACATGTGGTAGGCTGTGGTCCTGTAGAAAATCAACAATATACAAGTCTCCTCTCCTAAAGCCTTCAAAGAATTTGGAATTGTCTGAATCTAAGACTACGACGCATCGATATTTGCCAAAGGCAACAACCATATCAGGATCACAAAGCATTGAGACAGACATGAGGTTGAATCCAAGAGACTCGACAAGCATGACTTTGTCCATGTGTCGATCTTTTGAGATTGCAACCTTACCTAGACCCAATACCTTGCTTTTTCCTTTGTCAGCGTAGGTAATATGCTTCAGGTGAGATGGAGATAAAGCAGAGTCCATTAGTAGGTTCTTGTCACCGTCATGCGATTTGTACATCCACTATTGAGGACCCACTCAGTAGCTTTGAGGGAGTCATCCTGTAAAAGAAATAGTGCATCTTACAACTCATATGCTTCATAGTGAAGAATATGACATCAATTTCATCAGAATGAATTTCATCAACAAGTGCAATATATGAAAAATGAGGACGTGAGAAATGAATGAATCATTTCTACATGATTAGCGTGCGTCCTTTCAAGCATTTTCAGGTCTCCAGCAAATTCTTTAGACATTTAAGTTTGTCTGGAGACCTGACCCTGCATAAGAGATTAGTTCTTTTTCTTCACCAACCACATCTGAAGGGGTGGCAAAGAATTCATCATTCTGCGAGCACCAATTGAGAATGGTGGCATTGAAGTTAGTGCAATTCGTTTCACAGGACAGGGGTTAGATCCACTACTAGAAAAAGGCTGTTAGTGGCGCACCTATTTTGGCCATTAATGGCGCACTATAGGTGCACCACTATTACCACGCCACTAGTAATTAATACTAATGGCGCACCTCTGGAGCGCCATTAGTATCCCAGACACTAATGGCGCACCACCTGGTGCACCATTACTATCCAAGACACTAATGGCGCACCCGCAGTGCGCCATTACTAGACATCGAAGTGCGCCATTAGAGGAGCCATGTGTACCTTGTGCTCTGGGTTACTAATGACGCACTAACTGATAATGCGCCACTGTTGTGTTTATCTCTGTGCGCCACTAAAGTGCAATATGGTGCGCCACTACTATGAATATTAGGAATTTTTTTTTGCTTTTCTGATATTTGCACATGTTACAAAATACATTACAGCACAGAATATAAACAACACAACATATAAACATCAGATTTATCGAATACAATAGAAGATTAGTCACCGAATACAATTCATCATATTAGTCTCCGAATTCAAAATACCGAACAAAGTTAGAACATTACAAGTCTCGAGACGCGAGTAGCGAGTTTGTCTTCACATTACAAGTCGATATCTAAACTGCCATCACACAGAAGAGGGTTGCGGCCACGATGAGCATCATCGCGATGAAACTGATCTTCATCCGGCTCCTCCTCTGCTCCCTGCTCTCTCCCGCTAGATAGCGCGCGTATCTAGCTTGCGCCTCCGCCCTAGTGGCGTACCCTTTGTAACTATTACCGCATAAACAGTGAACCTATCTCCGACACTCCTCTCAGTCGTCGTAGACTCCGAAATCCTCACCCTTGTACACGTCATACGACGACATCTCTATGCACTAGACAAACAAAACGTTAGCAGCAATTCACAGATAATATATAAGCAATATATAAGTATGCAACAAAAGGATCTGAAGAGAAAAGTAACACATTAATAGCACGATTCATGGTCCTACTAATAGATAGCATCAATTACAAATAAGTTGAATGATTGTCCAAACTAAAGAGACATACAAGTTCATTAAAGTTTAATTACAACATGAGCTAATCGATATTTCAGAACTACATAGCAGCAATACTGCTTTCGACTCGACTCAGGGACCGGCACGTGGATGAAGCCGCCGTCTTTCGTGATGGTCATGAATGTGCAGTCGTTGTTAGCCTGCATTTGTAGTGTTGTATCTATTACACTATTGGACGGTTGACATTTGAGGTGGAACTGCCCCGAGGTACTAAGGACATCTTTATAGATGATTTCCGCAAACTCCGACTGGATGCGAAATAATTCTTGTCTGATGTCCTCGTCCTAGATTGCCGACAAGCGTGCAACCCATGCTTTGAGATCATTTGGTAGCAGAAGGTTATTATGGTTCCGTATGATCGCCCGCATGTGATGGAGGGCGTAGTAGGCATCCTTTTGACTGCTAGGCGGTTTCTTGACGCAGGGGAACGTCGTTACGTGGGTGAACACGTGCTTGCCGTTCCTACAAATTGGCCTCTTGAAGTGCCTTCTGAAGGAAATATGCCCTAGAGGCAATAATAAAGATGTTATTTGTATTTCCTTATCTCATGATAAATGTCTTTTATTCATGCTAGAATTGTATTAACCGGAAACTTAGTACATGTGTGGATACATAGACAAAACAGTATGTCCCTAGTATGCCTCTACTAGACTAGCTCATTGATCAAAGATGGTTATGTTTCCTAGCCATAGACATGAGTTGTCATTTGATCAACGGGATCACATCATTAGGAGAATGATGTGATGGACAAGACCCATCCGTTAGCATAGCACTATGATCGTTTAGTTTAACTGCTATTGCTTTCTTCATGACTTATACATGTTCCTATGACTATGAGATTATGCAACTCCCGAATACCGTAGGAACACCTTGTGTGCTATCAAACGTCACAACGTAACTGGGTGATCATAAAGATGCTCTACAGGTGTCTCCGAAAGTATTTGTGGTGTTGGCATAGATCAAGATTAGGATTTGTCACTCCGAGTGTCGGAGAGGTATCTCTGGGCCCTCTCGGTAACACACATCACAATAAGCCTTGCAAGCAAAAGACTAATGAGTTAGTCACGAGATGATGTATTACGGAACGAGTAAAGAGACTTGCCGGTAACGAGATTGAACTCGGTATAAAGATACCGACGATCGAATCTCGGGCAAGTAACATACCGTTTGACAAAAGGAACAACGTATGTTGTTATGCGGTTCTGACCGATAAAAGATCTTCGTAGAATATGTAGGAACCAATATGAACATCCAGGTTCCGCTATTGGTTATTGACCAGAGATGAGTCTCGGTCATGTCTACATAGTTCTCGAACCCATAGGGTCCGCACGCTTAACGTTTGATGACGATCGGTATTATGAGTTTTTGAGTATTGATGTACCGAAGGTAGTTCGGAGTCCCGGATGAGATCACGGACATGACGAGGAGTCTCGGAATGTCCGAGACATAAAGATTGATATATTGGACGGCTATATTCGGACACCGGAAGTATACCGGAAAAGTTTCGGATTTATCGGGAATGCCGGAGGGGGTTACCGGAACCCCCTACGAGAGGGGATGGTCCATAGTGGGCCTAAAGGGTGAGAGAGAGACAGCCCATAGGGCTGGCCGGCGCCCCCACCTAGGAATCCTAGTTGGACTAGGATTGGGGGGGGGGGGCGCCACCTCTCCTAATCCCTTCCCCCTTCTTCCTTCCGGTGAATCCTACTAGGAATAGGATTGCAATCCTATTCCTAGTAGGAGTCCCCTCCCTAGCCGCACCATAGGAGGTGGCCGGCCCCTCCTCCCTTGCTCCTTTATATACGGGGGCAGGGGGGCACCCAAAGACACACAAGTTGAATTGTTTAGCCGTGTGCGGTGCCCCCCTCCACAGAATCACACCTCGGTCGTACCGTCGCGGAGCTTAGGCGAAGCCCTGCGCCGGTGAACACATCATATCCGTCACCACGCCGTCGTGCTGACGAAACTCTCCCGTGAAGCTCAACTGGATCAAGATCTCGTGGGACGTCATCAAGCCGAACGTGTGCTGAACGCGGAGGTGTCGTACGTTCGGTGCTTGATCGGTTGGATCGAGAAGAAGTTCGACAACATCAACCGCGTCACTTGACGCTTCCGCTCCCGGTCTACGAGGGTACGTAGACACACTCTCCCCTCTCGTTGCTATGCATCTGGTAGATAGATCTTGCATGATCGTAGGAAAATTTTAAAATACTACGTTCCCCAACAGTGGCATCATGAGCCAGGTCTATGCGTAGATGATATGCACGAGTAGAACACAATGAGATTGTGGACGATACTAGTCATACTGCTTACCAGCATGTCATACTTTGCTTCGGCGGTATTGTGAGATGAAGCGGCCCGGACCGACATTACGCGTACGCTTACGCGAGACTGGTTTCACCGTTACGAGCACTCGTTGCTTAAAGGTGACTGGCGGGTGTCTGTCTCTCTCACTTTAGCTGAATCAAGTGTGGCTACGCCCGGTCCTTGTGAAGGTTAAAACAGCACATACTTGACGAAACATCGTTGTGGTTTTGTATGCGTAGGTAAGAACGGTTCTTGCTAAGCCCGTAGCAGCCACGTAAAACTTGCAACAAACAAAGTAGAGGACGTCTAACTTGTTTTTGCAGGGCATGTTGTGATGTGATATGGTCAAAGACATGATGAGTTATACGGTTTTGTATGAGATGATCATGTTTTGTAAAGTTATCGGCAACTGGCAGGAGCCATATGGTTGTCGCTTTATTGTATGAAATGCAATCGCCATGTAATTGCTTTACTTTATCACTAAACAGTAGCGATAGTCGTGGAAGCAATAGTTGGCGAGACGACAACGATACTACGATGAAGATCAAGGTGTCAAGCCGGTGACGAAGGTGATCATGACGGTGCTTTGGAGATGGAGATCAAAAGCACAAGATGATGATGGCCATATCATGTCACATATTTTGATTGCATGTGATGTTTATCTTATTATGCTTCTTATTTTGCTTAGAACGACGGTAGCATTATAAGATGATCCCTTACTAAATTTCAAGGTATAAGTGTTCTCCCTGAGTATGCACCGTTGCGAAAGTTCGTCGTGCCGAGACACCACGTGATGATCGGGTGTGATAAGCTCTACGTTCAAATACAACGGGTGTAAGCCAGTTTTGCACACGCAGAATACTCGGGTTAAACTTGACGAGCCTAGCATATACAGATATGGCCTCGGAACACTGGAGACCGAAAGGTCGAGCGTGAATCATATAGTAGATATGATCAACATAAGATGTTCACCATTGAAAAACTGCTCCATCTCACGTGATGATCGGACATGGTTTAGTTGGTTTGGATCACGTGATCATTTAGATGACCAGAGGGATGTCTATCTAAGTGGGAGTTCTTTAAATTAATATGATTAAATTGAACTTTAATTTATCATGAACTTAGTCCTGATAGTTTTGCATATCTATGTCGTTGTAGATCAATGGCCCGTGCTACCGTTCCTTTGAATTTTAATGCATTCCTAGAGAAAGCTAAGTTGAAAGATGATGGTAGCAATTACACGGACTGGGTCCGTAACCTGAGGATTATCCTCATTGCTGCACAGAAGAATTATGTCCTTGAAGCACCGCTAGGTGACAAGCCCCCTTCCGCTAATGCAGACGCTTTGAACGTCTGGCAGTCGCGGTCTGATGACTACACGATAGTTCAGTGTGCCATGCTTTACGGCTTAGAACCGGGACTTCAACGACGTTTTGAACGTCATGGAGCATATGAGATGTTCCAGGAGTTGAAGTTAATATTTCAAGCAAATGCCCGGATTGAGAAATATAGGATTTCCAATAAGTTCTACAGCTGCAAGATGGAGGAGAATAGTTCTATCAGTGAACACTTGCTCACAATGTATGGGCACTACAATCATATGACTCAACTTGGTTGCCAAGTTGATGAGAATAGTGTTATTGATAGAATTCTTCAATCACTACCACCAAGCTATAATGGCTTCGTGATGAACTATAATATGCAAGGGATACAAAAGACAATTCCCGAGCTCTTCGCAATGCTCACAGCTGCGGAGGTAGAAATCAAAAAGGAGCATCAAAAGTTGATGGTTAACAATACCACTAGTTTCAAGAAAAAGGGCAAGGAAGGGATTTTCAAGGAGAATAGCAAGATTGTTGCTGTTCTCGCAGAAAGCCTCAATTATGGAACCAAGCCTGAAACTAAGTGCTTCTACTGCGAGGGGTCTGGACACTGGAAGCGGAACTGCCCCAAGTATTTGGCGGATAAGAAGGATGGCAAGATGAACAAAGGTATATGTGATATACATGTTATTGATGTGTACCTTACTAATGCTCGTAGTAGTACCTGGGTATTTGATACCGGTTCGGTTGCTAATATTTGTAACTCGAAACAGGGACTACGGATTAAACGAAGATTAGCTAAGGACGAGGTGACGATGCGCGTGGGAAACGGTTCCAAAGTCGATGTGATCGCCGTCGGCACGCTACCTCTACATCTACCTTCGGGATTAGTCTTAGACCTAAATAATTGTTATTTGGTGCCAGCGTTGAGCATGAACATTATATCTGGATCTTGTTTATTGCAAGACGGTTATTCATTTAAATCAGAGAATAATGGTTGTTCCATTTTTATGAATAATATCTTTTATGGTCATGCACCCTTAAAGAGTGGTCTATTCTTACTGGATCTTGATTGTAGTGATACACATATTCATAATATTGAAACCAAAAGATGCAAGGTTAATAATGATAGTGCAACTTATTTGTGGCACTGCCGTTTGGGTCATATTGGTGTAAAACGCATGAAGAAACTCCATAAAGATGGACTTTTGGAATCACTTGATTATGAATCACTTGGTGCTTGCGAACCATGCCTCATGGGCAAGATGACTAAAACTCCGTTCTCCGGAACTATGGAGCGAGCAACAGATTTGTTGGAAATCATACATACTGATGTATGTGGACCAATGAGCGTTGATGCTCGTGGCGGGTATCGTTATTTTCTGACCTTCACTGATGATTTGAGCAGATATGGGTATATCTACTTAATGAAACACAAGTCTGAAACATTTGAAAAGTTCAAAGAATTTCAGAGTGAAGTAGAGAATCATCGTAACAAGAAAATAAAGTTCCTACGATCTGATCGTGGAGGAGAATATTTGAGTTACGAGTTTGGTCTTCATTTGAAACAATGTGGAATAGTTTCACAACTCACGCCACCTGGAACACCACAACGTAATGGTGTGTCCGAACGTCGTAACCGTACTTTATTAGATATGGTGCGATCTATGATGTCTCTTACCGATTTACCACTATCGTTTTGGGGTTATGCTTTAGAGACAGCTGCATTCACGTTAAATAGGGCACCATCTAAATCCGTTGATACGACGCCTTATGAACTGTGGTTTGGCAAGAAACCAAAGTTGTCGTTTCTTAAAATTGGGGCTGCGATGCTTATGTGAAAACACTTCAACCTGATAAGCTCGATCCCAAGTCGGAAAAATGTGTCTTCATAGGATACCCAAAAGAAACTGTTGGGTACACCTTCTATCACAGATCCGAAGGCAAAATATTCGTTGCTAAGAACGGATCCTTTCTAGAAAAAGAGTTTCTCTCGAAAGAAGTGAGTGGGAGGAAAGTAGAACTTGATGAGGAAATTGTACCTTCTCCCATATTGGAAAGTAGTACATCACAGGAAATTGTTCCAGTGATTCCTACACCAATTAGTGAGGAAGTTGATGATAATGATCATGAAACTTCGGATCAAGTTTCTACTGAACGTCGTAGATCAACCAGAGTACGTTCCGCACCAGAGTGGTACGGCAACCCAGTTCTGGAAATCATGTTACTAGACCATGATGAACCTACAAACTATGAGGAAGCGATGATGAGCCCAGATTCCGCAAAATGGCTTGAAGCCATGAAATCTGAGATGGGATCCATGTATGAGAACAAAGTATGGACTTTGGTTGACTTGCCCGATGATCGGCAGGCCATCGAAAATAAATGGATCTTCAAGAGGAAGACCGACGCAGATGGTAATATTACTGTTTACAAAGCTCGACTTGTTGCAAAAGGTTTTCGACAAGTTCAAGGAGTTGACTACGATGAGACTTTCTCACCTGTAGCGATGCTTAAGTCTGTCCGAATCATGTTAGCAATTGCCGCGTTTTATGATTATGAAATCTGGCAAATGGATGTCAAAACTGCATTCCTAAATGGATATCTCAAAGAAGAGTTGTATATGATGCAACCAGAAGGTTTTGTCGATCCAAAAGGTGCTAACAAAGTATGCAAACTCCAACGATCCATCTATGGATTGGTGCAAGCATCTCGGAGTTGGAATATACGCTTTGATGAGGTGATCAAAGCATATGGTTTTATACAGACTTTTGGAGAAGCATGTATTTACAAGAAAGTGAGTGGGAGCTCTGTAGCATTTCTAATATTATATGTAGATGACATATTGTTAATTGGAAATGATATAGAATTTCTGGATAGCATAAAAGGATACTTGAATAAAAGTTTTTCTATGAAAGACCTCGGTGAAGCTGCTTACATATTAGGCATCAAGATCTATAGAGATAGATCAAGACGCTTAATTGGACTTTCACAAAGCACATACCTTGATAAGATTTTGAAAAGGTTCAAAATGGATCAGTCAAAGAAAGGGTTCTTGCCTGTTTTACAAGGTATAAAGTTGAGTAAGACTCAATGCCCGACCACTGCAGAAGATAGAGAGAAAATGAAAGTCATTCCCTATGCCTCAGCCATAGGATCTATCATGTATGCAATGCTGTGTACCAGACCTTATGTGTGCTTTGCTATAAGTCTAGCAGGGAGGTACCAAAGTAATCCAGGAGTGGATCACTGGACAGCGGTCAAAAACATCCTAAAGTATCTGAAAAGAACAAAGGATATGTTTCTCGTATATGGAGGTGACAAAGAGCTCGTCGTAAACGGTTACGTCGATTCTAGCTTTGACACTGATCCGGATGACTCAAAGTCACAAACCGGATATGTATTTTTATTGAACGGTGGAGCTGTCAGCTGGTGCAGTTCCAAGCAGAGCGTCGTGGCGGGATCTACGTGTGAAGCGGAATACATAGCTGCTTCAGAAGCAGCAAATGAAGGAGTCTGGATGAAGGAGTTCATATCCGATCTAGGTGTAGTACCTAGTGCATCGGGTCCAATGAAAATCTTTTGTGACAACACTGGAGCCATATCCTTGGCAAAGGAATCCAGGTTTCACAAGAGAACAAAGCACATCAAAAGACGCTTCAATTCCATCCGCGATCTAGTCAAGGAGGGAGACATAGAGATTTGCAAAATACATACGGATCTGAATGTTGCAGACCCGTTGACTAAGCCTCTTCCACGGGCAAAACATGATCAGCACCAAGACTCCATGGGTGTGAGGATCATCACTTTGTAATCTAGATTATTGACTCTAGTTCAAGTGGGAGACTGAAGGAAATATGCCCTAGAGGCAATAATAAAGATGTTATTTGTATTTCCTTATATCATGATAAATGTCTTTTATTCATGCTAGAATTGTATTAACCGGAAACTTAGTACATGTGTGGATACATAGACAAAACAGTATGTCCCTAGTATGCCTCTACTAGACTAGCTCATTGATCAAAGATGGTTATGTTTCCTAGCCATAGACATGAGTTGTCATTTGATTAACGGGATCACATCATTAGGAGAATGATGTGATGGACAAGACCCATCCGTTAGCATAGCACTATGATCGTTTAGTTTAACTGCTATTGCTTTCTTCATGACTTATACATGTTCCTATGACTATGAGATTATGCAACTCCCGAATACCGTAGGAACACCTTGTGTGCTATCAAACGTCACAACGTAACTGGGTGATCATAAAGATGCTCTACAGGTGTCTCCGAAAGTATTCGTGGTGTTGGCATAGATCAAGATTAGGATTTGTCACTCCGAGTGTCGGAGAGGTATCTCTGGGCCCTCTCGGTAACACACATCACAATAAGCCTTGCAAGCAAAAGACTAATGAGTTAGTCACGAGATGATGTATTACGGAACGAGTAAAGAGACTTGTCGGTAACGAGATTGAACTCGGTATAAATATACCGACGATCGAATCTCGGGCAAGTAACATACCGTTTGACAAAAGGAACAACGTATGTTGTTATGCGGTTCTGACCGATAAAAGATCTTCGTAGAATATGTAGGAACCAATATGAACATCCAGGTTCCGCTATTGGTTATTGACCAGAGATGAGTCTCGGTCATGTCTACATAGTTCTCGAACCCGTAGGGTCCGCACGCTTAACGTTTGATGACGATCGGTATTATGAGTTTTTGAGTATTGATGTACCGAAGGTAGTTCGGAGTCCCGGATGAGATCACGGACATGACGAGGAGTCTCGGAATGTCCGAGACATAAAGATTGATATATTGGACGGCTATATTCGGACACCGGAAGTATACCGGAAAAGTTTCGGATTTATCGGGAATGCCGGAGGGGGTTACCGGAACCCCCTACGAGAGGGGATGGTCCATAGTGGGCCTAAAGGGTGAGAGAGAGACAGCCCATAGGGCTGGCCGGCGCCCCCACCTAGGAATCCTAGTTGGACTAGGATTGGGGGGGGGGGCGCCACCTCTCCTAATCCCTTCCCCCTTCTTCCTTCCGGTGAATCCTACTAGGAATAGGATTGCAATCCTATTCCTAGTAGGAGTCCCCTCCCTAGCCGCACCATAGGAGGTGGCCGGCCCCTCCTCCCTTGCTCCTTTATATACGGGGGCAGGGGGGCACCCAAAGACACACAAGTTGAATTGTTTAGCCGTGTGCGGTGCCCCCCTCCACAGAATCACACCTCGGTCGTACCGTCGCGGAGCTTAGGCGAAGCCCTGCGCCGGTGAACACATCATATCCGTCACCACGCTGTCGTGCTGACGAAACTCTCCCGTGAAGCTCAACTGGATCAAGAGCTCGTGGGACGTCATCAAGCTGAATGTGTGCTGAACGCGGAGGTGCCGTATGTTCGGTGCTTGATCGGTTGGATCGCGAAGAAGTTCGACAACATCAACCGCGTCACTTGACGCTTCCGCTCCCGGTCTACGAGGGTACGTAGACACACTCTCCCCTCTCGTTGCTATGCATCTGGTAGATAGATCTTGCGTGATCGTAGGAAAATTTTAAAATACTACGTTTCCCAACACCTTCAGATTTGGCATAGCCGGGGAGAGCATCATCAAGAAATTTCTTCAAATTTGTGTAGTCTTTGTTCGACTGACGGTCTGAGTCGAAATACGTGGCCATGGAATATTTCGGGCTTAAGTGGATGAGTGTGCAATGTGTGTCACTGCACAAAACACGGAATGTTAGAAAAAAAAAAGAATGATCGAAATCGAAGAAATCATATGTTACGGGGCGGTGAGGGGATGACTTACTCGGAAAAGTAAGGCATGAGGAAATTATCCTTTTCTGGGTTCGCCGGAATGACGCCTTCAAGGTATGAACTCGCGACTTGCCGGTCCCCGGCGCTGACCAAAATCTTGGCACGCATGTAGAAGGGGTCGACTATCACGATGTCTGTGGTCCATTCTCTAATGATCCGCATCTCCATACTCAGTGAAAATAGCCGAATGAAGGTGTAGTGCAGCTGATGAAGGTTAAACATAGCGAAGATGTCATCAAACCTCAGGACGATCATACACCTGATGGAGCTATCGACAAAGCCCTTGCCCTCTGGCACCTTGGCCACGAAAACTGGGTATGCCACATCATTCTCGGAGAGACGCTGCTTCTCCATATAAAGAACACAGTCATGCAGACTCCGCATAGCGTCGGTTGCAGCATTGAGCAGATTAGTCAGTAGCATCGGCCTACCCGCCACATGCACCCTCCTCGAGATATCCTTAGGTATTGGTGGCCCGTCGTAAGCACGGATCGTACTCGGTGCCAGTTGGCTTGCACCCTTGTTATTTTTTTCTTTTCCGTCCCTTCTGCTTCTTCTGCTGTAATGGGATCGAGTTCTGCTCAGAGACCACCTTCATGAGTGTGTTGGGGCTGATAATATTTCGCACCTCGGCTACTTGAGTCTCGGTGAAGGCGGCAGCTGGAGGCGTCTCCTGAGAACTGAACGCCAAACGACGCCTGTTGCAATTGGGTTTCTCCGTGATACCAGCTAGATCGCCATCGGATTTTGCAGGGTTGGGTTCTTGAGAAGAAGGCCCCAAGAATTCGTCACCGTACCCATGTTCGTTGATGTACTTATCGACGTTGGCAAATGTACCGTCATCGTCGTCCGGATCCTGTGCCATATGCATGTCCGGATTAATTGACGGCGGTAGCGTTGCGACGGTCTTGCCATGGCTTGGCGCCGGCACGATTGGCGGTGTTGTCTGTGGGGTGGTGTCGCCCGCCCCCAAACAAATCTGGCTATTCGGCCAATGCATGGACCAGTTTAAGCAGGCGCTGGGGGTCATCACATCATCTTCGTCGGCCCTAGGGGGTCGATACAGAGGTAACAAGTCGTCGCAGCCCCGCAACACCTGAACTAGTTGAACCCTATACACGATGGGTGGCATCGAAGTACCGTGGAACACGCGGTTGCCCAGTTCAACGATTTTGGCCTTGGCGACATCGATCAACTCGCCGTCCGTGAAGTGCAGGAGAGTGCATGGAACGTTGGTGGCGCCCTGCGAAAACATGTAGGGCGTCAGGGATGCCCAGTCAAAGGCAAGGAGATGAAGTCATCGGCCGAGGCTTAGTTACCGTGATGGCGTCGAGCTCGGCTAATGTCGAGGCACCGCCAACGGCGGGCGTGCAATTGACGGAGGGGCCGCTTGCTGCCGAGGTGCTGGCCAGCATATTCTTCCCACACCCGGGTGCATTAAGCTCCAATGCTGGTGCCGACATCGGAGACACCAATGATGCCTCCGCCGGAGACACCAATATCGGCACATTGGGCGAGTTGTTGCCCGTGAAGCTGGGAATCGGGGGCGTCCTGTCGATGTATTTGGATCGACACCTATGGGATCACAAGAATCCCTACTATGGTTGCGGGGCGCGGGGTTGAGAGAAGAGCGGATCTAACAATCAGGACACGGTTCCTTTACCCAGGTTCGGGCCGCAAAGATGCGTAAAACCCTACTCCTGCTTTGGTGGATTATATGTTGGTGTTCTTCAGCTAACGAGGAGCTCCAAAAGAGTCGTGAGGGGTTCCGAAAAGCCGAATCCTTCTCCTGGTCGCCTCGGGCCTCCTTTTATAGGGAAAAGGGGCTGCCACAGTGGCACACAGGAGGTGGAAAGGGTACAGTGATGCGAGGTTATCCCTCGCATTACAGGACAAGGTGCATTTAATGCGCCCTGCTTAGGTGTCCTTCCTTTATCGGGGACGGGGGGAGACGCCCGTCTTGTCCGTCGCCGCTCCTCCTCGTGTCGACACGCGCCCTGGCCAACGGTGCCTGAGGTGCCATGTAGGCAGACACGCAACTGAGGTGGCGCAATGGCGGGCCTCCATGAAGATCGGTGGGTCTCCATGCAGGAGCCTGTCCAGCTGGTTGGGTCAGCAGCTGCGTGGGTCGGTGGAAACCCAGTTGGTGCGGGCCTGATGGTAGCCCCGTGGGTGTCCTCGGCAAGGGCCTTGCCGGGGCCCCGGCAAGGGTCTTGCTGTGGCGCCTGCTGTCATCCCCGACAAGGTGCTTGCCGGGGGTCTTGTGGACCTCCTTGGCTGGGATCCCGCCAAGGGTCGTCTTCTTACCTTGCATTTGATCTTGAAGGTCTTCACAAAGATCTGCATGCCACCACGGGGATATCTCCCGAATCCTCCCCCCATGGGGGTGGTGGACTCAAGGGTGATTCGCTCCGTAGGCGGCGGGAGGGGGGGGGGGGGCGAGCTGCCGCGGCAAGGGTCTTGCCGGGGCTGCCAGAGCCGGCCCCGGCAAGGATCTTGCCGGGGGAAACCGCTTCGTCCCCTTGCTCTTCGTGGTCTTGTTCTTGGTGTCGCTCCAGTCTTCATCAAGCTTCAGTATTGCCCCGGCTTGCCTCCCTTGCCTTGCTTGGTGGGATGGCGCCGTGGCTCAGACTGCCCGTGCACAGCCATAGGGGTACAAAAAGTGCACCCCTCTTTTTGTACACCGACAGGAGCCCCCGGGCCTGGGCAACACATAAGCGCGACACGTTGTTGGGCCAGGCCCAGAACGGTGCGCGGGCAGGCGGGGTGGTTCTCACCGCGGTAAAATTTTCGCGCGCTGTGCCTCCCACGGCCCGGGCGTGGGGTGGAGGGGCGTGCGTAACGTGGGCAGCATGCGTGGGGCGGTTTCCGCACGCATGCGTCACGTCGCAGTAAATGTGAAAGGAGGCGGCCCGCGCCTTCCCCATAAATGGGGGAAGGTGTGGGGGCGTGGCCCGCTGACTGGATGGGGCCGAGGCGCGGTCTGCTAGGCGTCCACTCCCCACGATCATGGGGTGGGGAGAAGTCACCTCACCTGTCCCTTCGGTCCCGCGCGTTCGCCACATGCCTTCCATGCGTTCGAGGTGGCGAGCGGTGGAGGCGGGAAACCAAGCCGTCGTTGGTTGGGGCGACGGGTCGGCCCCAGCCCCTCTCGCCTTCTGCGTCTTGATTGGTCGAGCGGGGCGGTCGAGCTCCAGCCCCGCCCCTTTATAAAGGGCGGAGGGAGGGGACGGCGCTCCACACTCCTCCATCTTTTTTCTCCTCCATCTTCTGCTCCTTTCTTCTATCCGCCATGAAGAAGGAAAACCCCGTCTCCTCAATGGTGGCAGCGAGGGTCGCCGCTCGACAGCGCGTCCCCCCTTCTCCTGCACCCGCAGTGGCCGAACCAGCTACGAGGGGAAGAGGGAGGGGGCGAGGCCGTGGGCGAGGCCGGGGTGCTCAAGGAAGAGGAAGACGAGGCGGCTCGCCGGCCTCGCCCCCGCCAGTAGCTCCTCCTCTGGTAGAGGGTCATGTTGGAGATGACCCCTCGAATTCTTCATTAGGATGCGGGGGTCGCCGCGCCATCGCCTTCGTCTCCCTACCCCATTTGCGCGGGAGATGGAGGCGAACCCGCCGGAGTCGCTGCGGTTGCACATGAGGGGTTGTGGGATCAGTGGCACACGAGCCCTCGTCGACTTCCCCGTCCCTCATGTGATGTATCTTTGCCGAGGATGGAAGAGGTTTGCTCGCATCCACAGCCTGACGGACGGGCTCACCCTCCACTTCAAGCTGATGGGGGATGGCCACCTCTCCGTCAAGGTCTTCGGGCACCTCGGAACTCGCGCGAGGTGCTGCATGGAGAGCTCCTCCGACGACGAAGACTCCTCCTCGAACGATTGTGACGAGGAGGACAGCGATAGCGACGGCGAAGGCGGGGGACGGCAGGATGACGGGTCCGACTAGGTGTCGGGCGCCGCTCCAGGTGGCACCGGCGACCCCATCATCCGCGTCGCCGGCTCCTTGAACTTCTCGGGGTCGTCTCCTTGGTGGCTGGCGTAGGGAGGCAGCGGAAGAGGAAGAGGAAGAAGGTGGGCGGCAAGGTCGTCATGTCGGAGTACGCGGGCACCGACGCCTTCGTCTTCTACTGACGTCCTGACGCCTCGTCTTCGAGCTCAACCTCCGGCGCCGTCATCACCGTCCAGCCCTGGGGAGGCCGCCGAGATGCCTTCTCGGTGTCTTCTGCCACCAGTAGCTCGCCTAGGCGCCCCTTTTGCCCTCCTCGCCTCCTTGACCTACCTCCTGAGGAGAGGGACAAGAAAGGCATTATGGGCATCTTATCTCTTTTTAGTCTGTAAGCCTTCGGGCATCTGTAAAGTTTAAAACTTGTAATCTCCCTTATTCATGTTTCTTATTCCCTATGGAATGTACCTGAATGGAATGTTTTTAATGAAAAACGAATGTCTGCCGGGTCTTTTTGTCCGTAGGTAAAAAAACCCACAACAGGGAATAAATCCCTGATATCCTTTAGATGAACATTTTCTCGGCCGGCAACAAGCCCTGCCGTTTCCCCACTTCGCTCGACCTTTCTCACGCTCTTGGCGGAGGCAGGGATGAAGCAGGCCTAGGCTCCTCGTTTTATCCTTTTGCCGCCGCGACTACAACCAAACTTGGTCCCAGGGACGAGCCTTAGGACCTAGAGTTATGGGAGCACGGTAGCTCAAGGAAAAGAATGAGGTTTCACATACCTCAGTCCATAACAGAATGCATGATAAGGGAAAAAGGACTTATCTGAGATTGCAGCCCCCGGCAACTGTGGTCTACCGCGGGCGAATTCTTGCTCTTGTAGCCCCCGGCAATGCTGGCTTGCCGGAGTCCAAGTACTGATTTGTTCTTCTCTCCTCCCTCCATGTGGCCTCGACAAGGATGCCTGTGCATCCTGTAAACCAAGGAAGACAGAGGAAAGACAAAGACTCGACCTCTAACCTAGGGGTTAGCCGCTGCTAAGCACTATCAACCCTAACCAAGGACTCGTCTCGACTTAGCATGCATGCTAAAACTCAGGGCGCCAGCGCTTCATTTATTTATGCTCAGGGTCTGCGCCTGGCTTTGCACAAAGGGTTACATGCCTTGCCGGCAAAGCTTGTACAAAAGGGTGGCTTGCCGGGAGGCCCGGCAAGCCGCACCTTATGGGTAAAACTTGCGAAGATGCTCGATGTTCCAGGAGTTACTCACCGGAACGGTATCCTCGGTCTCCAGGCGGACTGCGCCAGGCCTGGTGACTCGTATTACCCGATAAGGGCCCTCCCACTTCGGTGTCAACTTGTTCGTATTCCTGGCCGATTGAACGCGGCGGAGAACATGATCACCTTCCTCAAAGCTTCTGGCATGAACCTTGCGGCTATGGTAGCGGCACAAGGCTTGCTGGTAGCGCGCTGGTCTCACAGCCGCCCGAAGACGATCTTCCTCAAGGAGCATTGCGTCATCTTGCCGCAATTGCTCTTGCTCAAGCTCATCATAAGCGAGCACTCAAGGCGACTCGTATATGAGTTCCGTGGGGAGAACTGCTTCTGCCCCGTATATCAGGGCAAAGGGCGTCTGTCCGGTGGCTTGATTTGGCATCGTCCTGATCGACCAAAGAACCGCCGGCAATTCATCAATCCAGCGCCTCCCGCTCTTGTGCAGCTTGTCAAAGGTCTTTGTCCTTAATCCTCACAGCACTTCAGCGTTTGCCCTCTCAGCTTGACCATTGCTTCGGGGCTGAGCAACGGAAGCGAAACATACCTTGCTGCCGAGGTCTTGGGTATATTGCATGAAGGTGCGGCTTGTAAACTGCGTGCCGTTGTCGGTGATAATCCTGTTGGGTACACCGAAACGGCACACTAGCCCCGTGAAGAACTTGACGGCTGACTGAGGTGTGACCTTCCTCACCGCCTCCACTTCTGGCTACTTTGTGAAATTGTCGATTGCAACGTACAAGTACTCAAAGCCCCCGACGGCGCGGGGGAAAGGGCCCAGTATGTCGAGCCCCCAGACCGAGAAGGGCCATGAGAGAGGAATGGTTTGAAGGGCTTGAGCTGGTTGATGAAGCTTCTTTGAATGGAATTGGCACGCTTCACACCTGGTGACCAGCGCCGCCGCATCCTGGAGGGCAGTGGGCCAGAAGAAGCCTTGTCGGAATGCCTTGCCGGCAAGGGCTCTTGACCCTATGTGGGATCCACATATGCCTCTATGTATTTCTGCCAACAACTCCAGTCCTTCCTCTCGAGGGATGCACTTCAGTTTCACATCGTTCGATCTCCTCCTGTACAGGACGTCTTCGACGAACTGATACATGGCAGACCGACGAGCTACTTTCTCCGCTTCTTCCTGCTCCTCAGGAAGTTCCCAGTCTGAAGTAATCAGACGGTATGCTGCGCCCACGCTGGAGCCTGGGGCTCGACGGCGAGGACTAAAGGCATTTCCTCCGCCAAGGGAGTGGCCACCTCGACGGCAAAAGCTTGACGCTCCTCCGGAGTTAGCCCTCCGATGGCGGACTCAGTGTCCCCGGCAACATCCTTGCCGGCGGCTCCGGGGAGCGCGGCGGGAAAGTACTTGCCAGACCCTGACTTCCTCCTCTTGTTCTGCTCTATTGATGGATCCACGGATGGCTGAGAAAGCTGGGATCACAAAGGTACCTGGTTCCACAGGTAACTTGAGAGCAGCGCGCTTTGACAGGTAATCGGCGATGTCGTTCTCCGCTCGGGGAACGTGCTCCGCCCGTATACCGTCAAAGCGCTTTTCCAACTTCCTCAATTCATCGACGTAGGCCTTCATCAACGGGCTCTGGTAATCCTTGTTGACTTGTTTGACGACAAGCTGTGAGTCGCCTCTGACAATGAGCTTCTTGATTCCGAGGTTCACCGCGATCCTAAGACCGGCAAGCAGCCCCTCGTACTCAGCAGTGTTGTTCGTTGACACCTCCCTAGGGAAGTGCATCTGGACCACGTACTTGAGGTGCTCTCCGGTGGGCGCGACCAGCAGTACGCCAGCCCCGGCGCCCTGCAAAGAGAAAGCGCCGTCAAAGTACATGATCTAGTTGCAACTTGCCTCTTTGCCGGGGAGAGTAGTTTCTTGGACTTCTTCATTAGGCGTTGCAGTCCATTCTGCGACGAACTCTGCCAGGACTCGGCTCTGAATTGTCGAGGTGCTTTCAAACTTGAGGCCAAAGCTGGACAGCTCCAGTGCCCACTCCACAATCCTTCCCGTTGCATCTGGATTGTGCAATATCCGTTGCAGAGGGAGGCGAGTGACGACAGTGATCTCGTGCGCCTGGAAGTAGTGACGCAGCTTCCTCGAGGCCATAAGAAGGCCGAAGAGCAGTTTCTGCACACCGGAGTACCTTGACCTAGCCCCCTGCAAGAGGGAGCTAATGAAGTAGACCGGGTGCTGCATCATCTTCTTCTTTGGCTGCACTCCAATCGGCTGTGTCGCCTCTACGCCAGTGGCACCAGGCTCCGTTGCTGCTATCACCTCATCATTAATTTCTCTCTGCACCACCAGTGCAGCACTGACCACCTGGTTCGTTGCCGCTAGGTATAGCCGCAATGGTTCCTGTGGTCGAGGCGCAACCAGTATTGGCGTGGAGGAAAGATACTTCTTCAGATCCTGTAACGCTGCTTCGGCTTCTGGCGTCCATTCCATTGGGCCCGCCTTTTTCAAAATCTTGAAAAAGGGGAGGGCGCGCTCAGCAGACTTGGAAATGAATCTGCTCATGGTGGCAACGCGGCCAGAAAGCCAACGCACATCCTTGACCCGTTTGGGTGCTTCAATCTGCTCTATAGATTTGATCTTGTCCGGATTGGCTTCTATCCCACGCTGTGATACAAAGAACCCGAGAAGCTTGCCAGACGGAACGCCGAAAACGCACTTCTCAGGGTTCAGCTTGAGGTTGATCTTGCGCAGGTTCACAAATGTTTCTTGTAAATCCGGTACAAGGGTTGCCCTGTCCTTGGTTTTGACCACTATATCATCCATATAAGCCTCCATATTTTATGGAGCTGGGGTTCAAAACCAATCTGGACTGCCCTCGCAAATGTCGAGCCAGCACTCTTCAACCTGAAAGGCATTTGTACGAAACAGTACGTACCACATGGGGTGATGAATGCTGTCTTCTCTTCGTCTTCTCTCGCCATGAAGATCTGGTGGTAGCCGGAGTAGGCATCGAGGAATGATAGCAGGTCACACCCTACCGTGGAGTCGACAATCTGGTCTATGCGCGGCAACGGGAAGGGGTCCTTGGGACAAGCTTTATTGATATCTGTGTAATCAGTACACAGCCTCCACTTCCCATTTGCCTTGCGCACTACCACTGGATTGGCCAACCACGTTGGGTGGAGCACTCCTCCCACCAAACCTGCAGCCTCCAGTTTCCGGATCTCCTCGGTGATGAACTCTTGCCGTTCCAAAGCTTGCTTCCTGACCTTCTGCTTGACGGGCCGCGCAAGAGGGCAGACAGCAAGGTGGTGCTCAATCACCTCCCTGGGAACGCCGGGGATGTCGGATGCTTGCCAGGCAAACACGTCGACATTCGCCCGCAGGAAGGTGACGAGCGCGTCTTCCTATTTTTTGTCAAGGGCGGAGCTTATGGTAAAAGCCCCTCCCGTGCCGTCCTCCTTGATAGAAACCTTCTTGGTTCCAGGCGGCGTAGCCCTTGATCTCTTGTTTCTGCCGGTGGAGCTCTCTAGCACGTCCTCGATGGGAGCGCGACACTCTGAAGAGGTGCGCTTGCCGGAGTGGGTGCCTGAGGTCTCGCCGGTCTTCTTCTTCCCGGTGGAGCTCTCAGGCACGTCCTCGACGGGAGCACAGCACTCCGAAGAGGTGCGCTTGCCAGAGTGGGCGCCCGAGGTCTCGCCGGTCTTCTTCTTATTCCCTCCCGAGGCTCCAGTGGCAGGAGCAAGTGCCCCCGTAGCGGCAGTTGCTGCAACTGCTTGCTGGTACAATTGGTCGGCGCAAATCAACGCGTCTTTCTTGTCGGAGGGGATGGTGATGATCATCACAGGCCCTGGCATCTTCAGGGTGTTGTAGGCGTAGTGCGACGCTGCCATGAACTTGGCCAGCGCTGGGCGGCCAAGGATCCCGTTCTAAGGCAGGGGGATCCTGGCGACATCGAACACAATTCTCTCCGTCCTGTAATTCAGATCACTTCCAAAAGTCACGGGCAGTGTGACTTTCCCCTTTGGTTGACTACTTCCTGGGCTGACCCCTTGAAATGTGCCCGTCTCCTCGAGGTCTCCATCAGGAACTTGCAGCTTCTCAATCACGGTGGGCGAGAGTAGGTTTAGGCCGGCCCCGCCATCGACTAGCATCTTCGTCACTTTGAGGTTGCGTATTGTTGGTGAAACCAACAACGGCAAGCACCCGACCGCAGTGAAGCGATCAGGGTGATCCTCGGCGTCAAAGATGATAGGTGTGCTGGACCATTTCAGCGGCTTTTGGGCACCGGGCGATGGCTCTGCCGCAATAATCTCTCGCGCCCACTGTTTAAGCTGGCGGTGAGAAGCATGCAGCGAAGCGCCACCATCGACGCACATGGCGTTCGTAGCCTTCTGAAATTCTTGGCCGCCGGACTCGTCGTCCTCTTCGTGATCGTCATCTTCAGGTCTTCTATCGCGGCCCCGGGCAGGCCTTTCTTGTTGTTTCTCCTTGCCGCGACGGCCCGCTTGGCTGTCACGCTTCTTGCTGGATCCTTCAGCGCTGTCTTGGCCCTTCTCTTTGTCCCGCCTCTCGTATTCAGCTCTTTACTTCTCAGCAAGGAGCTCAACCTGGTGGCAGTCCTGGAGATCATGGCCCTTGGTGCGATGGATCTTGCAGTACCGTTTGCTGGAGTTTCCTGGCTTCTCGGCGGCCGCCAAGGCTTGGCAGGCGACACATCCGGCGATTTCCTTGCCAGGGTCACCCGCCTTGGTTTTCTTGGCGGAGCCGGCGTCATCAGATCCCTCAACGGCAAGCACGGGCTTCCCCTTGCGCTTCCTGTTGCGGTTCCGGCTCTTCTTCGCTGGAACAGTGGTATCTTCGTCCGAGGAGTCGGTTTCCGCGCCGGCGCTCTCGCCGGGGTACTTCCTTCCCTCTTCGGCCCGGGCACATCTGTCGGCAAGAACGTAAAGTTCTGCCACGTCCTTCACCTTGGTCATCGCTAGTTCTTCACGCATCTTGCGGTTGCGCACGTTCTGGTGGAACGCGCTGATGATGGCGGCAGGGTGAACATCGGGGATATTGTACTGTACCCGGCTGAATCTCTGTATGTACTTGCGCAGAGTCTCGCCTTCCTTCTGGGGTATGACATGCAGGTCACTCGCTTGGCCATGGGCTTGATGGCCTCCGGTAAAGGCGCCAACAAACTCATGGCACAAGTCGGACCAGGAGGAAATAGAGTCTACTGGCAAGTGCATCAACCACGACATGGCGTTAGGTTTAAGAGCTAACGGAAAGTAATTCGCAAGCACCTTATTGTCGCGGGCCATAGCAGCTTGCATCGCGATGGTGTAGATGCCGAGGAACTCCGACGGGTGGGTCTTGCCGTTGTACTTCTCGCCAACGTCAGGTTTGAAGGTGCAGTGAGAGGGCCACTGGAACTGCTGCAGCTCACGGGTGAAAGCCGGACAGCCCACCTCGTAAGGCAGACCTCCAGGGCTTTTCGGTGCTGGGCGGTCCGTGGCAGGCCCTGCTCGCCTGTCTGACTGGTGGCGCGTTTCGCGCCGGCGCTCGATGTTGGTTCGAGCGTCTTCATGGGCTCGCTCCTGAAGAACTTGACGCTGGTCGTCACGGGTCCGCGGGTCGGACGATGCTATGGAGATGGCGTCGCCCGCGACGTCCCGACAGGTTGACGCACGCGGCGCTGGGCGAGGAGGAGACGAATGCACCGTAGCCACGGCGCTTCCAGCTCTCCCGCCCGCGGTGCGTGGGACCCCATCGGAGCGTCGGCCCGGGAGCTCCGCTGGATTTAGGTCGTCCCTGTTGGCGACTGCGACAAGGCCTCGGATGGTGGCTCTCCATTCGTCGAGTTTCCCTATAAGGGGAGGAAAGTCGAGGAGCAACTGCGCGCGCACCAAAGCTTCAGCTGGCGTCGGCGGTAGCGAAACCTACACGGATCGCGACGCGCTTCGACCCCTGACCGCGTCAGGGGGAGCTCCATCATGATCCCGCGGTCGCCTATCATCTCCACCAGCGCTTCGGTGAGCGGGCAGGCCTTCTACGTCCCGGGAGCGGCGCTCGGGGCTCTTCGCATGGCGACGTCCGGGTTCTTCGGGACGACGACGCCGTGCGTCGCGCGCTGCTTGAGAAGAGCGCACTGTTGGCGCCGGCGTGGGAGTTCTGGAGGGCCTCGCATCGTCCTCGGGTGGTGCGGCAGCGGCCTTGGAGGGCCCCGCGCCACCCGAGGAGGGCCGGGTTCCATCTCTGGAACTGGCGACGTGCGGCCTATTACCAGGCGCACATGCATCGCCACCTCCCAAACTCCAGCTATCGGGGTGGCGTTGGTGTTCGCGAGTAGCGCCCCGAGTCCTTTCCGCGACTGGTCCACTGCTCGCCCGCGTCGGGACGGGCTGTCCGGCTTCCGACTGGCCAACCGCCACCGTCGTCTTCTTCTTGGGCGCCATGATGATGCAGAAGCGTCGAACTAACCGCTAAAGCCGATTCTCACAACTGCGCCCCCTACCTGGCGCGCAAACGATGTCGGTTTATTTGGATCGACACCTATGGGATCACAAGAATCCCTACTACGGTTGCGGGGCGCGGGGTTGAGAGAAGAGGGTATCTAACGATCAGGACACGGTTCCTTTACCCAGGTTCGGGCCGCAAAGATGCGTAAAACCCTACTCCTGCTTTGGTGGATTATATGTTGGTGTTCTTCAGCTAACGAGGAGCTCCAAAAGAGTCGTGAGGGCTTCCGAAAAGCCGAATCCTTCTCCTGGTCGCCTCGGGCCTCCAATTATAGGGAAAAGGGGCTGCCACAGTGGCACACAGGAGGTGGAAAGGGTACAGTGATGCGAGGTTATCCCTCGCATTACAGGACAAGGTGCATTTAATGCGCCCTCCTTAGGTGTCCTTGCTTTATCGGGGACGAGGGGAGACGCCCGTCTTGTCCGTCACCGCTCCTCCTCGTGTCGACACGCGCCCTGGCCAGCGGTGCCTGAGGTGCCATGTAGGCAGACAGGCAGCTGAGGTGGCGCAACGGCGGGCCTCCATGAAGAACGGTGGGTTGCCACGCAGGAGCCTGTCGAGCTGGTTGGGTCGGTGGAAACCTAGTTGGTGCGGGCCTTATGGTGGCCCCGTGGGTGTCCTCGGCAAGGGCCTTGCCGGGGCTCCGCCAAGGGTCTTGCCATGGCGCCTGCTGTCATCCCCGGCAAGGTGCTTGCCTGGGGTCTTGTGGACCTCCTTGGCTGGGATCCCGCCAAGGGTCGTCTTCTTACCTTGCATTTGATCTTGAAGGTCTTCACAAAGATCTGCATGCCACCACGGGGATATCTCCCGAATCCTCCCCCCATGGGGGTGGTGGAGTCAAGGGTGATTCGCTCCGTAGGCGGGGGGAGGGGGGGTGGGGACGAGCTGCCGCGGCAAGGGTCTTGCCGGGGCTGCCAGAGCCAACCCCGGCAAGGATCTTACTGGGGGAAACCGCTTCGTCCCCTTGCTCTTCGTGGTCTTGTTCTTGGTGTTGCTCCAGTCTTCATCAAGCTTCAGTCTTGCCCCGGCTTGCCTCCCTTGCCTTGCTTGGTGGGATGGCGCCGTGGCTCAGGCTGCCCGTGCACAGCCATAGGGGTACAAAAAGTGCACCCCTCTTTTTGTACACCGACACGTCCCCTGTTGGCCGCCCACAATCCACCCCGACAGCCCCTCAAGCAAGGAAGGCATAATGGCGGTGATCGTCGCTCCCACTTGGTCTCACACTTGCTCTTGGACCATCTCCGGAATCCGCGTCACATGTGCCTTGAGTTCTTTAACCTCGCGCTCCTGGCTTTCCATCTTTCTCTCCTTTCGCCCAGCCTTATAGTATTCCGACCATTTCGTTTACAAGCCTTTGCCGGCCACACGACCAGCTGACGACGACATACTGAGCTTATCCTTGTGTTTCATTACGTTCAATGCCCTATTTAAAGTGGTGTCCCAAGGGCCAGACGGGGAGCCCGTGTTACTGCATTCAGTTTCCTGCGCTAGAACTTGCTCAAGCGCCTTCACCTTCGGATCCATGGTAAGATCCTTTGTTTTCGGGTCCATCTTGTACCAGGCCCTCGCAAAGTTCCTGGTCTCCTTTTTAGGGTATTTATCGAAGAGGGGCGGCAGGCCTTGCTCGGCACGCTCCGCGTCCTCCTTGTCCCATTTAGGTTTCGCCACTCTGTAACCGCCGGGACCGAGTGTGTGGACCCCTAAGTTCAAGTCCCGCATATCTTTCCCCCACTGACTTGATTCCACGGATGTGTCGCTCTCGCACTTGATCTTGAACTCCAGGTAGTCAGCTTCGTTGATCGAAGGATGTTTCTCCTTGATCTTCTCATAACTATCACCTCTTAGAATCATTCTCTTCACCACGGCCCTCCAAGTAGCGAGAGCCATGCTCATCTTTGTGAGGGCGGCATTGTTCACTTTATTCGCTAAGAAGCGTGTGTTTTCGAACTCAGCGGGGAACTTGTATCGTTCGTGCAGCTTCATGAAGAGGAGGTTGCGCAAATTCCCTCGGTCATGATGCCTTAGGTTCTCGGTGTTGATCAAGATGGTGCTCCGGAGAATGCACCCGAGTTGTCCCGAGTACCCACTGACTAATTCTGTGGGCGTCGTTGGATGCCCATTGGAGGTCACTTCAGTAAATTCCTCCTTGACGGTGCCGAGCACGTTCGGCTGCCAGTCCTTCCGTTGCCTCTTCGGTTGGCTGCCATATGTGCGTTCGCTGCCATCATCAGTGGTGGCATCCCCGACGGCACCATCGTTAGTGGTGTCATCCCCGGCGGCACCATCGTTAGTGGTGTCATCCCCGACGACACTAGGGGTTGTGTAGTCGGGATCGGTGTCTTCCGCGGCGTCCTCATAGCGGTGAGGTTCTTCCTCCATATCCTGGGACAGCTCTCAGAATGGCTTGCCCGAACCGCCGGCCTCATCGTTGCCGGCCGTGTTCGCTCTAAATAGGGAAAAAAGGCTACTAGAGTTATTTCTTAAATGCAGTATAGGAAAAAATAAATCCACAAGTCAATATATCAGGACCCATCACATCTTCATAGACTCGATGGGGCCTCAAATGCCCTTCCTCATCTACAACTAGTTGTCCGCCTCAATCGATGGGTTTTCTCACATTTTTCTGATTCAAACTAGATTTCGATGGCTGTTATGTTATTCAGCATGTAATCTAAAATAATTAGAAAGTATAGGTTGTTTATACTGTAATGCTTTACTGATTGGGCATCTTCTAGGTCAAACTATTAAAGTTGATTAATTTTTGTTTCGGTTGAGAATCGGGCAGCTTCTAGGTCAAGAAAATTCGGCATGACCTTTGCTAATTTTCTTGACCTAGGAGTGCCCCATTCTCAACCGAAACGGAAATTAATCAACATTTCAGGAGAAAGGGGTCATTTTAGAAGATCACAAGTAGCAGCAGCATCACAAGTTGACAAAATCACAAGTAGCAGCAGCATCACAATGTCATCACCACATTTCAGAAACATAGCTCATCATTTTCATTCTTGCAGATAAGATCATCACCACATTTCAGAAATATAGCTTCTTAGGTTGTTCAACCAGAACACTTAGCAATGTAGTATTGCTAGTCTATTCGTCAAGCAGCCACAAACCAAACAAAGAGGCAACATAAACAAGCTGTCAAGCGACCCAAGTATGTACATATTTTTAGAAGAGCTTGGAGTACTACTTTTTTAAATATTTAGTGATTACATTATAGTCAGCTTTTCAGGAATGTTCTGCTATAGTTCATTCATCATGAATCCATTGCATCATTTGAAATATTCTGTTATCATTCCAGGTTCTCGTTGCCTCATTTGGAATTGTCATTTCACTTTGGTTGTAAACATTTGAAGGAATTAATAATATACTAGCACTATTCCTGTAACAACTAGGATCACCTATGTAAAGCTGATGATGGACGAAGTAGGGCTGGTGTTTGTGGTGCCTTTCTTACAGGTGTTTTTTAACTGCAATTTCTGCTTATTAATTTGAGCATCAGGGATTATTTTCTATCCACTGTATTCTACAAACAATGGCACCTGGCTTCCATTCCCACACAATATTGCTTGGTCATAACTTACCTAAAAGATGTATTCTTATTAGGTTAGTGCAAGCAATCGGCTGACATCCATCACAAGGAAAAAATAGCTCACTATCAGGTATGCTCTCAGTTCAAACTTTGTCTTGAGCTACGGAGAACATCTTATTTCTAGTTTGTAAGAATAGTTCACTATCCTGTATGTTAAGGAAAAAACAGTTCACTTATTTGTTCCCTCTTGCAGCACAGTGCAGCAGGTAGTTTAAAAGAAAGAAAGAAGACGGCTTGAGTTTGTAATAAAATCAATTTTTTATTTTTTGCTTTTATTTTTGAATATATTGTTAATGGGTGGGAGCAGATGAGACTGGGTTCCAAGACGCCGCTCTCACTCTAAGAGGATCAATAGATACAGAAAGTAAAGCAAAGTCATGCTCCAGTTCAAGAAAATGGAGACATGCATGAGTTGGATCAACTGAGAAATATTTCACACGTGATGCACAACAGAACATTTCACAGGGAAGTTGACTATATTGCAATAATTACATTCAATTTAACGAATGGTGCCCCAACCTCCTCTAAAATAATGTGAAATTAGCCAGTGAAAAAATTAAATGGATAAGCTGACACATTTATTAATTATCAGCCAGAATAAAACTCAGAAATAGGAAGGCCACTAAAAAAACTTAGAAACATGGAAAACATGCATGTTGCTAAATAAGGATCATTCATTGTTGAAAAGATCTCTAGATATTCTCTATAAAACAAGAAGACTGAGATAACAAGGCAAAGTCAATTATCCAGTTCAGGAAATAGAGGCATGAGACATGTACATTCGTAACTAGTAAGTACTAACGATATTAGTAACTAAATAAGATACGCAAAAAAGATCTCCACTTTTAAAAAACTAGAGACATGAGGCAAGTTAGTTAGATCATAAACAAGCTGTCAAGCACGCCTATGAGCTCAGTTGACATCGACGGCGACGAGCACGTCTACAGCGGCGAGTTCGGCCCCGACAAGCACGATGGCTACGGGCGCGACAAGTTGAGATGGAAGAGGGGATAGGAGGCGGATCTCACCGGGGAGGCGCAAGGAGGCCCTGCGATAGCTTAGTAGTAGCAGAGGTGGCCGGAGTTGAGGAAGACGGCGGTGACCCGAGGAAGAAGAGGTGGAGGTGGGGTGGAGTGGTCGAGCGCCATCACGCCCTGCTTCCGTGGCTCGCCCGCCTGGTGTTGAAGCAGATTCCGCCCGCCGCCTTGCCTGTCGCCTCGCACGATGGAGCTCGAGCGGAGAGGCACCGCGTGTTTCCAGGGTTTCGAGGGCTGGGAAGGCGAGGGAGGTGGTGGGTGGGTGCGGCGAAGGCGAGGGAGGGTGGGTGGGGGCGGCAGAGCCCGGGAGCAAGGTCGCCGGTGGGTTGGGGCGGCGGTGGTGGTGGAAGGGGATCAACGGTGGTAGTCGAAGGGTAGAGGCGAGGGGCGAGATGGGAGAAGGACGAACGGCTGGCGAGATGGAACGTCTTGGATATTTTAGTGGGGGAAAGGTTAGCAATGGCGCACCATCTAGGGGTGCGCCATAAACACCGTGATAGCAATGGCGCACCTTCCCCTGGTGCGCCATTACTATTTTTTTTGGATTTTTAGTTGCATCTAATAATTTTTTAGAAAATAACCATAAATTTTAAAATGTTACAATATAAGTAGTTATTACTAATTTTCAAATGCTTGCGTTGCAAAACATTTGTGAATTGGTAAAACATTTATGAATATGAAAAAATATCATCAAATTTGAAAAAATATTCATGAATTCAAAATGTGCCCATGAAATTTAAAAATATTCATGAGTTCAAAAAATATTAACTAATTTAATACTTCTTGTGAGTTAGAAAAATGTTCGGATTTTCAAAAAAGTGTTTGCAAATTTAAGCAGGAAAAGGAACACTGAAAAATAAAATACCAGAATAAGCATAAATAAAAATTGGTATATCAATGGCGCACTTCCTAGGGGTGCGCCATAAATACCTTGATAGCAACTTTTTTTACCAGAATAAACATAAATATAAACAATTAAAATACCAGAAGGAAACACAAAGAAGCCCAAGGTGCCTGTAAATGATGATTTGCAACAAAACAAGAGGGAGAAGAACAAAAATTCCAAATCCAAGAAGAAAGTGGTTGATACTTCAACTTGGGAGATGAAGACTACAATCCAAAAAGTGCCATTTCCATATGTCGAAATACAATCGAGAAATGAAGACTACAATTTAAATAAAATCGATCTTAGCTATCTTTTCACAATCTTCTTGCCCTTCTTTCTCGCGGTTGAATAATTTAGCCCCAGAACCCCTTGAGTTCTTCTCTTGAATGGACGTCCTTTAGGTAGGGTGTTCCTGCTTCTTCTTTTTGTGTATGGCACTTCATCGTCGTCGTCATCTTCCAGCTTTGGGTTGCCATACTCGTCAAAGTCTTGCTCATTGGCGACTCCATCCATTTCGATGATGTTCCTTTTGCCTCTCCTCACGACAACACGACTGGGCTTTGACGGGCCGGTAATGAAGAAGCATTGGTCCACTTGGGAAGCCAGTACCCATGGCTCATATTTCGCGGTGACGTTTGCGCCCACGGTCTTGGATTTGGCTTCGGGTATAACCATGGTGGTGAAATACCGGTCTTCTTTTAGGACGCTCTTGGCCCATCTGACACGGAACATCGGGACCTTCTCTCCAGTGTAGCTCAGCTCCCGGATCTCCTCGATCCTTCCGTAGTATCCGTCCTTGTCGTTACCGGTGTAGGATTCCATCGTTATCCCGGAGTTCTGATAATCGCTCTTCATGTCATTTTCCTCGGTGTATAATGTGTAGCCGTTGATATCGTACGCCTCATAGGTCATCAGGTTGTGCTCGGCGCCCTGTGACAAGGCAAATATGAGTTTTTCTTCCGCGGAAGAATCATCATGTAAAGGGTACGACAAAAGCTTCTCCTTGAACCAACGCGTGAAACATAAGTTGTGCTCTTTGATTATATCTCCGTCCGTCCTCTATTGGCCTCGGTCATTGTACGTCTTCTCAATGAAGGTTTTGTTCTCTACCACCCAAGGATCGACCACGTCTATGTGTTGTAGCGCGACTAGGTTTGCTCTTTCAAAGTCAGCGAGTCGACCCTTGAAGTCGACATGCATTTCGTGGCGACCCTCGCGGTGACCCCATCCAGCGAGCTTGCCGAGGTGCCTGTTGACGGGCAGACCAACGGGGTTCTCGATGCCTAGATAATTCGTGCAATAGGAGATGCACTCTTCGGTCAGAAAGCCCTTGACTATGCTTCCATCTGGACGTGCCCTGTTGCAAACGTATCCTTTGATGACACCATTCATCCTTTCGAACGGCATCATGCTGTGCAGGAACGTCGGCCCGAGTTGGATGATATCCTCCACGATATGGACCAGCAGATGCACCATAACGTCAAAGAATGCGGGCGGGAAGTACATCTCAAGCTTGCATAGTATCACCACGATGTCTTCCTGTAGCCTTCTGAGTTGCCTCACGCCAACCGACTTCCGAGAGATGACATCAAAAAGTTGCATAGGCCAAATAGCGTTTCACGGACGTGCACGTCCATGATCCCACGGATTGCAACTAGAAGTATCTGCGTCATCAGCACGTGACAGTCGTGAGACTTCATCCCGCTGAACTTCTGCTTCGCTGAGTCTAGGTATCTGCTTATCTTCCCCGCGTAACCATAAGGAAGTTTTACTCCTAAGAGGCAGGTGAAAAACTGCTCGATCTCCTTCTCACTTAGAGTGAAGCACGTGGGAGGGCAGTCATATTTGCCTTTGCGACGACTTTCCGTGTCCTTCGCCTCATCGTCATCATCATCATCATCATTAGGGCATTTTTCATGAAGCTCCTCCCTGATGCCCATTGATTGCAAGTCTACCCTTGCTTTCGGCCCATCTTTGGTCCTCTCTGGCATGTTGAGCAAGATACCAAGCAGACTCTCGCACACGTTCTTCGTGACATGCATGACATCAAGGCTGTGAGGCACACGGAGGATCTTCTAGTACTTCAAGTCCCATGAAACAAACCTCGTTTTCCATACCTTTAGCAATGGCTCTGGCACCTTTCGCTTCTTTCCTGGCGGTGGGCACTCTTTCCAATTTTTCAACAGCTCGTCTATTTCCTCGCCGCTCCTCGTACGTGGGGGTCTTTGGGGTTCGGTTTCACCATCGAACAGATCCTTGCGTTTTCTCCATGCGTAATCGTCGCGAAGCCACCTTCGATGTCCCATGAACACGGCTTTCGAAGACCCGGGATCTTCATCTAGCTGGCGATACGTTGTGTCATCCATGCACTTGACGCATGCACAAATTCCGTGGACCACGTGCCCCGCGACATATCCGTAACCGAGATAGTCGTGCACCATCGTGAGCAGTGCGGCTCTCATAGGGAAATATTCTTTCGCTGTGGCATCCCACGTATTGGCTGGCATTTTCCACAGCGTGTCCAGCTCCTCTTTCAGCAGCCCTAGATACAGATTGATGTCGTTCCCTGGTTGTTTCGGCCCTTCCATACTCATGTGAATGTACTTCCTCTTCATGCACATCCAGGGTGGAAGGTTGTACATCCACACAAACACAGGCCAGGTGCTATGTGTGCTTCTCTGGATGCCAAACGGATTGACTCCATCGGTGCTCACGCCCAGCACGATGTTCCTTGGATCTTTCCCAAATTCTAGGTGTTCGAAGTTCAACGCTTGCCACTGGCTCGCATCCTTAGGGTGACTCAACATCTTGTCTTTTTTATTTATCTCCGGATCATTTCCGTCATCTTCTTGCTTCTTCTTGTCCCTATCCGCGTGCCAACGCATGAGCTTTGCTTGCTTAGGGTCCAAGAAATACCGCTGCAGACGAGGAGTGATCGGAAAGTACCACACCACTTTTCGAGGAGCTTTCTTCCTCTTCTTGTATCGAGTGACGCCGCACACCGGACATATGGTAGACTCCGTGTGCTCGTCCTGATAAATGATGCAATCGTTCATGCACACATGGTATTTCACGTGCGGTAAATCCAGAGGACACACGATTTTCTTTGCCTCCTCGAAACTGGTCGGACACTTGTTCCCCTTGGGAAGACGTTCGTGCCAGAATGACATGTTCTCGTCGAAGCATGCACCGGTCATTTTGTGTTTTACCTTCATCTCCAGAGGCATGAGCGTTACTTTCAGGCAGGTATCCTCGGGCCTCCATCCTTCATACAATGGAGTAACCGCGTCTATCTCCAGTTGATCCAGCTTTGCTTTTTCTCGGGCGGCAGCTCTTGCGTTACCCGTCTGCTTGAGAAGCAGCTCTTGAATATGAGGGTCCTGGACCCAGCCCATCGATGGTCCATCGTCGTCTGCTCCGGCATCTTCATCTTCATGATCATGCCCCTCGTCTTTATCTTACTCATCATCATGTCCGGCATCTTCTACATGATGAGTGTGTCTTGCATCTACTTCGTGATCATGTCCTAGAGATTCTTCGTCCTCTCGCCCGCCCTCGCCGCTATTGTCTTGATGCCCTTCCTTATTTCTTGCCCGGCCCCCATGGACGACTTCATAATCATCTTCATCACCTTGCCACCGATAGCCATCCATGAAACCACGCACGAGCAGGTGGTCCCGCACCTGTCTGGAATCCGGGTCCATATGGCTCTTCAGCTTGCAAGATCGACACGGATATCTTATCTCCGTCTCGTTCTTTTGAAGCATCTCGGCCTTCGCGCAGCTCAAAAACCTATTCACGATGCCTTTGGTTATCGCGCGGACCATGGTCGCCTGCGGGGTAGAGCAAAACGATATTTTAGAACCAAATTTTTTTGTGCATAACTTTGCCTAAAAATAGGACAAAAAAGAATGCATAGTTGCCAAATTCTCAACAAAACGGAAATCAATCAACATTCTGGCAAAATATCGGCAACTATCACATTTCAAATACCGGTACCTGCAAACACAAACATATGCAACACCACAAACATACGTAGATCTAGGCCGTAAAAAGTGTGTACGTTGGAGGGAGAAAAAAGTAGATCTAGAACATAAAGAAAGCTTTCCCCTTACTTACCTATCAAAAATGGAAATTTAACCACTTAATTTGGGTGAATCTATGGTGCAAATTAGGTGAGGAGGAGGAGGAGGCAGCCGAGACCAAGCTAGAGGGTGGAGAGAATGAAGTGGGCAAGTTAGTGTGTGGTAGCTAGGGTGGATGCCAAATAAATATCTGCTCTCAGGTTACCAATGGCGCACCCCCTAAGAATCCGCCATTGGTAACCACGGTTACTATTGGCGCACCACCTAATAATGCACCATTACTAGTTTGAAAAAAAATGTTAGCAGTGGCGCACCAGGGTACAGTGCGCCATTACTAGTTAAACTAGTAATGGTGCACTATACCCTGGTGCGCCACTGCTATGTCTGGGAAGGGGTGTGGGGCCAGGACAAAACTAGTAATGACACACCACACGACAGGTGCGCCATTAGTAACATCGCCATTAATGGAGCACCTGTATCTGGTGCGCCACTGCTATATAGCAGTGGCGCACCACATACATGGTGTGCCATTAATGCCCATATTAGCTATAGCCGTTTTTCTAGTACTAAGTATGAATATGAGTAAGCAGAGAAATTCTTCGAGGACTTATGAACATAATGATTTGAAGAATAATGCACATATTCATAATCCTTATTCTTTCCTTGCGAAACAAATGTGTTAGCACGATAATGATCATATGAGGAATTTGATCGACTTGAGGAATTTGGTCTATATGAAGATTTTGATCCATATGAAGAATTTGATCTGGGGTTCCTGTTCTTCACACGTGGTGTCATGAGGACATTCATTTGAAGAGTTTCAAGGTGCCACTTAGGGACCCAGATTTTCTTCATAGGGGGACCATTCCTGCATTTAGTTCCAACACATCTAGCAAATACTTCACCATTCTGATTTTTAAACAGTTTATAGTTGGAGTCAAGTGACTCACCAGAAGAATGTGAAGATTCACAAGTAAAGCCAGATAAGGTAGATGGATCTATGGGAGGTCCTTTTGCAGCAACTCATGAGGTTTTGGGATACTGCTCATGTTTCCAGTAGGTCCCATCAACATTGAGTTTCCTCTCAAAGGCAATACCCTCTTTCCTAGGGTTCCTGTTCAAAATCTGCTTTTTAAGCACATCACAAAGAGTCTGATGACCTTTGAGGCTTTTGTACATGTCTGTCACATACAATTCCTTCAATCCTTTATTTTCGACAGTACCATCTGTGTTTTCCTCAGTTGAGGAAATGGTCACCACAGAAACAATTGAAGAATTTGTAGTAGTAGAAGCATTTGAAATTTCAGGTGAGGAATTTGCAGTTTCATGTTCAATGCATTTAAGACATGGTGGAATGAATTCCTCCTGAGCAGAGCTGGTCTGTTGAGCAAGTAATGAATCGTTCTCCTTCTGAAGATCTTCATAACTCTCCCTTAACTTCTCAAGAACTCAATTTCTTTGAAGAGATTCGTAAGAAAGCTTCTCATGATCAGATAAGAGAGTGTTATGATAACTCTGAAGGTTATCAAACTTGGACTGAAGTCTCTGAAGATTATCAGTCAAGGTTTTAGTGCGATTCATTTCTTCACCCAACATGTCATCGCTCTCATTAAGCATATTTTGAACTTTTTCCAAAGCTCTTTGTTGTTTAGTGGCAAGGGAAGCAAGTTTGGTATAGCTGGGTCCAAATTCATCACCAGATTCATCATTACTAGACTCGGATAGATATCATTCAGTTACCTTGGCACCTTTTGCCATAAGGCTTGGTGCAGAGGATGATGATTCCGGATCGAAAGTCATCGCCTTGAGTGATTCCTTGAAATCCTCAAACCATGGTCTTGACGAGCTCGATGACCTTCATAAACCTCAGAGAGTCGGTCCCAGATAAGCTTCGCATGGCTAAGAAGCATAATGTTCCTGAACTAATTTTGGGACAGACAGGAACAGATGATGTCCTTCGCCGTGAGGTTGAGTAGAATGTACTTGCGAATATCAGCAGCCTCTGCCATCTTGCATAAATCGGTAAGACCAATCACAGTGACGGTCCACACCTCGCTATTCATCACCATGAGGCACTTCTTCATCATGGCCTTCCACTTGGGATAATCATGATCATCAAAGATGGGGCATGACACAATCTTCATTCCTGCGGTCGAGATAACTAAAACTCTAGGCGGTTAAACCAAAATCACACAGAACAAGGGAGTACCTTGCGCTGATACCAATTGAAAGTGTGTTATATCGACTAGAGGGGAGGTGAATAGGCGATTTTTACAAATTCATCACTGAGGAAATACTCGCTGAGGAACTTCCTAAGCAACGAACTACTTGGCAGCGGAATAGATACTCAAGTGCATGCACAACAAAACAGTAGCATTGTCATCATGATGAAATGAAGGCAAACACAGAGTACAAGTAGCTTGTAAACAGGATAAGAAGGCTGAAGACAAAGGACTGAAGAAATTGGGTTGAGGAAGTTGAGAAAGTCTTTAGTCAAAGTCTTCAAACAGTATAGATGAAGTTCATCATCACATGAATGAGTAAATGGAAGGGTTGAGGAAATAGAACCAGTAAGCTTGGTGAAGACAATGATTTATTGAACAAGTTCCAACTGTTGTGACAGTTGTATGTCTGGTTGGGGCGGCTAGGTATTTAAACCTAAGGACACACAGTCCCGGACACCCAGTCCTTGACACACAGTCCAAGACACCAAGTCCTCACCGTATTCCCCTTAAGCTAAGGTCACACAGACCTCGCCCAATCACTCGAGGTAAGTCTTCACAGGTGACTTCCAAACCTTCACATACTTGGTCACTCGGCGATCCACAATTCCTCTTGGATGCTCTAGAACAAAGACACCTAACCATCTGGAAGATCACAGTCTTCAAAGGTAACAAGTGTCGGCTCCACACAAGAACACTCTCTTCAGTGATGCTTAATCACTTTGGGGTTTTAGGTGTTTGGGTTTTGGGTTTTTCCGCACTTCATGACTTTGGCTCAAAGTCCTCAGAGGATGGGTTGCTCTAATGACAAGTGTCAGTTTCTCTCGAAGCAGCCAACCAACTAGTGGTTGTAGGGGGGGTGTGACGCCCTCGATTTGACCGTACACTAATCATGCACGCAAATGTATACGACCAAGATCAGGGACTCACAGTAAGATATCACAACACGGCTCTAGACACAGATAAAATAATACAAGCTTTATATTACAAGCCAGGGGCCTCGAGGTCTCGAATACATAAGCTCGGATACACAAGAGTCAGCGGAAGCAATAATATCTGAGTACAGACATAAGTTAAACACGTTTGTCTTAAGAAGGCTAGCACAAAAGTAACAACAAACGAAAAGGCAAGGCCTCCTGCCTGGGACCACCTAACTGCTCCTGTTCGTCAGCTGTCTCCAAGAGGTAGTAGGCTTTGTCGGGGTAGTAGCAATCGTCAAGGGTGGCATCTGGCTCCAGGACTCCACCATCTGGTTGCAACAACCAGAAAGAAGAAGGAAAGGGGAAAAGAGTAGCAAAGCAACCGTGAGTACTCATCCAAAGTACTCGCAAGCAAGGATCTACACTACATATCCATCGGTATCAATGAAAGGGGGTAGTATCTATGGACTAAGCTGCAGAATGCTAGAATAAGAGGGCAAGAAGCTAGTCCTATCGAAGAGTAGCATCTTCTGGAAACCACCGTCTTGCAGCAACAGGGGAGAATAGAGTAGCATAACATAAATCATATTTATGTTGTTATTTGAACGCTCCGGGATCCTTTCTCGACTCCCGAAGCAACATATCCAAATCATGCCTCAATATCCAGTTCTAGTTGTAGCGATCGGGATATAACTCCAAGTGTCCATTACCGTAGGAGCATGTGGCAGACGAACGGACTGCGTATTCGGATTTGTCTCGTCGTTCTAAGCAACTTTCATGTACAAAGTATTTTCATCCGAGTTACGGATTATTTTATATTAATTTCTAAAGTTTTAAAACATTTTTTGGAATTACATATTTAATTTAAATCAAAAAGATATTCTGCATCACCATGACATCAGCATGACGTCGACGGTCAAAGTTGACTGTTGATCAGTCAAAGTAATGTGTGGGTCTCGTTCGTCAATGACTGTTAACTAATTAATAGTAGTTAGACTAATTAGCAGATTAACTAAACATGGTTAATTAGTTTAACTAAATAGTAAGCAAGTTAATTAAACATCATTATTTAAGTTAATTAATTAATTAATTAACATATTATTTTAATTATTTTCTTAAAAATCTTCTGGGGGTGGGCCCCGGATGTCATAGGCCTGGGGCCTTAGCGGGCATGGGCTCGCGGGCTAACGGGCTTGGGGTACCGGGCGGAGCGGACCCGGGCAACCAGTGCGGGGGTCCGACAGCGCCAATGGGCGGCGCGAGCGGGCTGTGGGAGGCGGCGGAGCGAGGAAGGCTGCGAGAGGTCGTGCGGTCACGGAGCAGCGCGCGAGCGGGGGCTGCGGGCGCCGGTGGCGGCGATGCGGCGCGTGCGCGTGCGGGTGGCACACGGGGAGCGACAATGGTGCACGGTGGAGCACGAGGACTGCGGTGAGCGCGGAGCTGGGCACGTGCGTGCGATGCGCGGGCGCGTCCAGCGCGTGAACAACGCGGGGTGTCCGTGGTCGTAGCGGCAGGGACTGCAGAAGCATAGATAGACGAGGGTAGGCGGTGACTCACAGGGGTCGGTTGGGGAGGGCAGCGGGCTTGGGGAGGTCCAGCGAGGCAGATCAACGGCGGAGACGGGCACAGTCTAATGGGGAGGAGGACGGGGACGCAGTGATGGCAGGGCTGTGTTAGGCGGCTTCGGGTCCTCGTGTGGCGGCGGTGGTCGACGACGGCGGGTGGCGATGGTGACGGCGAAGGGGCTCCGGTCAGGGCCGGACAAGGTGGCGCGCAGGTCGCCGATGAGGCAGCAGGGTCGACGACGGGCGGAGTATGAGAGCACGGAGGGAGAAGAGGCTGTGAGGGAGGGTTGGGCATGAGGCCTCTCGCCCTGGGCGTCCGACGGCACGAGGGATTGTGAGGGGAGCGAGAGGAGTTCGGGGGGAGAGTGGGGGGGTCGACTTACGGTTCGGGGTTAGTGGGGAGGGGTTAGTAGGCAGGGGTGTGGGCCGGCCTGGGGTTGGCCTGGTGGCCCAGATGGGCCGGTTGGCTGGGGGGTTCTTTTATTTTCTTTTATTTTTGTTTAGACTTTTTTCTTTTTATCTATTTCCTTTTCTGTATTAATTCATTTTAAAGTATTTAGGCATTTTGTAAAAGTGTGGTTTCTTCACCATAAATACATAGGCATTAAATGGCACACTCCGAACATTTTAGTTTTAATGTTTAAAATTTCTTGAAGTTCGACTAAAATTTAAATTTGAATTTGAATAGTTTTGATCCAACGCGAGATTAGCAACAGTAACCGAGGTGACGTGTCATCGTTAACGTGGGATTACTGTAGCCTAATTATCCGGGCGTAACAATTCTCCTCTACTAAAAGAAATCTAGTCTCGAGATTTAGGAAGGGAGTAAGGGGGAAAATTCTAGTTATGAAATTCTAACGGATCTTCTCGGTTCTGGTTCCTCTTCTCGAAGGGGTCAATCCATTACGTTGATGTCTTCAGTCCTCTGCTTCAGGTCATCATGATGAAGTCATCATCCTTTCTTCTGGGTCTCCATCGTACTTATGAATAGGAAAGGGGTAGCTTGTCAACGATAGAATGCTACAAGGGGTAATCAACGAGGGTTATCCCACAAGTGAACACATGAGTATCTCTCGAGTTGAACGAATAAAACATGCCGAGAGCAAAGTAATATGGTACAATAAGAAGTTTCAAACGGATAGACAATCGTTTGATGTCTGAAACAAGGTGTGAAAGGGGTCTAGAGCAACAAGAATAAGTGTTGTGTCTGGTACCAGAATAGATCACTAGGAAGGTGGCTCGCAAATCGCACACGAAGTCAAGCACAAGTGGTAACTTTGAAACGGGTGGGTACAGGAGAGTCAGGTTTCGATCATGTGGAACTGTGGGTTATGGGGCCACCATGTGGGTTAAAAGTAGAAGGAGCGGTGACATCTTGCACGATCATGATAGCAAGGTAAGTCAGTGGGTAGCATGTCAGTTATGTCGGCAACAACTTCGGTACCAAGGGCGAGGGATGAAGAGAACCATTTTCCTGCTCGTTGAAATGAGGCAGACCAATAGGAAATGTTCTCGCCCATCGGTGGTTACTGGAATGTTATCAACAATAGTAACATGGTCTTACTGACAAAGTTGTACACCAAGGTGCTTACATAAGCAGAAAATTATTACTGCTTATATTATATGTAGATCAACGAAAGGTTAAACAAACAAATGGAAAGTAAAATGTGTTTAAACACAATGAATAGGCGTAAATAATCCCCAAGATTAAGCAGGGCATGATATACGTGTCAGGAGATCAAAGTCATGACCATATAGATAAAAGGGGTAAGAAGAATTATGATATGTACCCACACAACGATGTTGTATAGTTGATCAAGAACATTTAGCATTGTGCTTACAATGTTCTTGTGGATCTTCGAACTACCACAGACATGCTTAGAGATAGCCCCGACATGGTCTTCAAGCAAAGGTCAGACTTTGGATACACTAGGATCCATCGGAAACAACTTATAAAATAAGTCATACAATTTCAGCAAGGGAAGATGAGGATGAGGCCGATGGGCTCAGAAACAATTCAACAAGATATCCATAAACAAGGATCTTCAAAATTAAGTGAACAAGGTGATAGTATTGGACACACCAAAGTATATAAAGATGTCTGTTCTTGGTGAACATCCACAATTAAACTATGAACGAGAATGCACCTGGAAATTATGAACCAAATAGCATGATCTATTTTAGAATGGTGATCCAATAACTAAAAGGCTTGGATTGAAACTATCATCCATTCACTTCAAAGCAATAGGGTCGCTAGAAGTTTTGAATTCACACATCACAGTTCAATGGTCGATATTCCTGTTAGAAAGAACATGAGAGCCAAGATATGAATGGAGATGTCGAGAAGTATTACTATATCAAGATTCCTTAAAAGGTGGTGAAATTGTCACGACATTCTTGACGTAAAGATGGCAATACTCGAACATAGAACATAACATGGGTTGGATACCAAAGAACTCAAGGTACAACTCAAAACATGAACAAGTTTATGTTGGAGAGAAGGCAATAAAGTTGTCGATGATAACACAATTCATCGAGGGGTAAGAATGGTATTTCTCATCATGGGTTCGATAGATACCCTAAAGGAGTCAAAATTTTGATGATGATCACGACATATTTTGTCGAGAGGCTCCATGAAGAAGCAATCGAACAGCGACTGCATCAAGCAAAAAGGAATGGTGAAGCCAAAGGTTATTATATCCATAGATAAGATGCAATGTCAGAATTAGAGTTGTTTGTCAAGACGACCAATATGTGGTTGAAAGTTTGATGTAAGCTTAGCTCGTCACCGAAAATTGTGCTCCGGGAAGAAGGACCAGGTAGCACAGTTAAAATCGGCATGATAAAAGTATAACCGAGTAGGCTAGGAATGACATGATCGAGTTTAAATTATCCAGCAATAATTGCCATGAGTAGTGAGCCCTAAAATGGACTCGAGTCACTTGTCGGAGTTCTCGAGTGACGAACAACTCAAACTTAGGAACAACTAAAATTTGTGAGAAGTAATACTTGATGAAGAACTGATAAGGAGTAATGTAGTGCTCTACTACCCTCGAGATACCATGGGGGAAAACTCGACGGCAGATTAAAGTAGATGTTGGACATGTGTATTGATCTGTGGAAGACGAGTGTTTAAACTTGCACGAGAAATGGTATTAAAGGAGGGCATGGTCGGAACCACGTTTGCAAAAGGCAAGATCCCATATATTAGATGAACTTATATCAAGGGGATACTTATTTTTATGGGAAGCTTTAATGATAAGTTCCACATCGGGTCAATGGGCATGAACACAAGTTCAAGGTCGACTCCCATTTCTCCAAAGCACAACCTTACATTCGCTTCTCGTTTCGAGAATGACATTAGTGTTGAAAGTTTTACCTGGTGAAATACCATATGAGTATAACCCATGAAAGCTTTCGGGTTCACACAAGTTAGGGAAGGCATGGGTTCAACCCATCGGGGCGTCTTAGGAACATATACCACAAACTTTTAGGAGTAATTAACACAAGCTCGAAAGTAGAGCATGGTAGTCAAAGCAGAGGGTACAATTTAGCAAAGGCATTATATATCAGGGAAGAACTTCCAAAGTGATTGAATTATGAAGGGCGATGCCGGATAATAATTCAAGAAAAGACCGAACATTCCATAATGGGGCTGATGTGAGCATCAGCACACAACCAGAGGAAGAATCAATGCAAAGGCATTAGATCATAGAAACAACTGGCTAATTGATAGCTCAAATGCGAAGGAATTATGATTTCCAATTCAAGGGATCAGAAGCAAATGCTCTGATTAAGGATGGATAAGTTGAGTAGGCTTAGGGGTACAACCGGTGGCAATTTGATTGCTCGAGATCCAGCTCATCTTTAAAACGACGTCTGAGCGGGAAGGATGAATTCTAGGACCTGATTGAGGATTGCGAGCATTCGTAATCATAATGAACCAGTGGACTCAAAATGACAAAGACAAAGGATATCAATAAGATTACTAGACTATGGAATTGACTATAATGCGGGAAGGCGAGAAATTCAGGAGCAACAGGCTACCGAAGATTTCGGAAGATCAAATAGCATTACGAAGTATTTTGTGGAACACATGAACAACTGGGGATCAATGAATCCTCGATAATTGTGAGGCATTACTTGTAGGTGTTTTCATGCAGAAAAGAGCTGCAAGGCAGTAGGCACAAAAGATTCTCGGAATATCAAAAAGGATATCAGGGTATCTTGTAATAACAAGAGCAATTGGGAATAATAGTAAGAGCGACATGTGTAAGTATTTATCCATAGGGATATCTTGATGGTAGGGAGTTGCAAAAGCAATGGGCACAAAGTCCCGAGAGAACATCAATGAGTATCTTCAAAATATTCTGGTGCAGCAAGCGATCATCTGGAGTGAGGGGCTCTCCAGGCAAAAGTATTTTCGAGAACCTAAAGTCAGATTTTAGCAAAATCATTTAACCCGAATAGAAGAGAGATCAGAGTCCCAGAGCATAGACAAGAAATAAAAGATCCTAATACCACCAAATGGCGACGTGGGCCCGTAAGCCACACAACCATGTTAGTAAAAGTTTTTTTGAATGACTAGACTCAACTTCGGCCAAGGAGTTGGAAAGGGGGTTCCTACAGCCAGTCGGCTCTGATACCAACTTGTGATGCCCCCGATTTGACCGTACACTAATCATGCACGCAAATGGGTATGACCAAGATTAGGGACTCACGGTAAGATATCACAACGCAACTCTAGACACAAATAAAATAATACAAGCTTTATATTACAAGCCAGGGGCCTCGAGGGCTCGAATACATAAGCTCAAATACACAAGAGTCAGTGGAAGCAATAATATCTGAGCACAGACATAAGTTAAACAAGTTTGCCTTAAGAAGGCTAGCACAAAAGTAACAACGATCGAAAAGGCAAGGCCTCCTGTCTGGGACCTCCTAACTGCTCCTGGTCGTCGGCTGTCTCCAAGAGGTAGTAGGCTTTGTCGGGGTAGTAGCAATCGTCAAGGGTGGCATCTGGCTCCTGGACTCCACCATCTGGTTGCAACAACCAGAAAGAAGAAGGAAGGGGAAAAGGGTAGCAAAGTAACCGTGAGTACTCATGCAAAGTACTCGCAAGCAAGGATCTACACTACATATGCATCGGTATCAATGAAAGGGGGTAGTATTTGTGGACTAAGCTGCAGAATGCCAGAATAAGAGGGGGAGAAGCTAGTCCTATGGAAGACTAGCATCTTCTGGAAACCAACATCTTGCAGCAACAGGGGGGAGTAGAGTAGTATAACATTAGTCATATTTATGTTGTTGTTTCAACGCTCTAGGATCCTTTCTCGACTCCTGAAGCAACATATCCAAATCATGCCTCAGCATCAATTTTTAGTTGTAGCGATCGGGATACAACTCCAGGTGTCCGTTACCGTATGACAGGCTATCGATAGATGTTTTCTTCCCTACAGGGGTGCACCAACTTACCCACCACGCTCGCTTAACTCCGGCCGGACATACCATCAGGTCATGCCAGTCCTCGGGCAAACAATACGCCGCAACCCGACCTAGGCTTAATACAGAGGTCATGCACGCCGGACTAAACCTATGCCCCCAGGGGTCATGGGCCATCTCCCCGGGAACTCCTGCACGTTGCGCACGCGGCCGGTGAGCGGACCTGGGCTACCTCCTTAAAAAGGCAGGTGCTTACACGGTCCAACCCGGCGCGCGCCGCTCAGTCGCATGACGTTAGTTAAACTTTGGCTGATGCATACAATGCAGAACGCCCATACTATGCCCACATGATGGTTAGCGCTATCAGGCCAGAGGCCCCTTGGATCAAATATCCAAACCGTTTAGTGTCTTGGGAACGCGCGGTAACGAGCAGAGACTCACGATCATGTGACCCAATCGCCCCGTCTCGAGGACTTGCGGTAAGGGCTAAGAATGCCCGGCCACGCTCGTAATTATCTCACGGGCACCTTCCAGGTCAACCTGACTACACATCACTCGCAAATAAGCTCGCGCGGGTACCCTTCAGGGCCGACCCGTCTTTAGTAAGATGGTTCAGTGTAAAGTCATAGTAACCATAGTAACCGTGTGTCTAACACCAAAGGGAAACCTGAGGAAATCACCCTCGATGGAATTCCACCTGATGTTTATCATCAAGGTGAACAAAAGAGGAGTCACCCTCGAGGTCCACTCTTGAGGAGTTGCACGAAAGTGTCGTTATCGGGAGTGAAGAAAGAGGAATCACCCTCAATGACCATAACCGACGAACTAACCTACAAGCTTAACATCAAGAGTGCTGATGAGGTCTCACCCTCGGCACTCGATAGTAACCCAGTAGTGTCGAGCAACTAAGGGGGAAGTGATGTGCGGTGCCGGGGCCTGGTCTTCGATCTCGTTGATGAGGTCTTCTGATAATCGAGCGGGGGCAACAGGGACAATGTGGGGGTCTCTGATGGATCTCTAACCAGCCTATACTAAGCAGTTTAGTATAAACATGTAAGGTATGAAAGCAGGTATCAATAACAGGCTATGCATCAGAATAGGATCATACATAAGTTCTAATGCAAGCATAAGAGAGAAGGAAATGGGCGATATCAGATTGATCAAAGGGGGTTGGCTTTCCTAGAAGCTCTGTTGCAAAGGAACAATCGTCGGTGACGTAGTTGATCACCGGGGCATCATCGGTCTCGGGGTCTACCGGAGAGAAGAGGGGGAAGAAACATTAAATATAAAGCAAACAGTTGCATGCCAAGCAAAAAGCAGCGCTCGGTGTGATCTAACACAGTGCTACCCGAAACCGGCAAAGGGGCATAACATCCGGGAAAGTATCGCCAGTGTCATGGAATTGTCACGGCAGAGGTCCTAGCGTGAGGACTTAGTCGTGAGGCCAACGCATCTATGCGGTAGCTTGAATGGGTTGGTCGAAAACGAGAGACGCAAGGTGGATCAACATACAAGACAAGGGTTTATACAGCTTCGGACCCCGGGAAACAGCATCCGGTAACAACCCTACATGCTGTTCGTGGCTAGGTCTCCTTATCATCACGAGGGAGTCGCCGTAAACCGGTTCTCCCAGTTATGTCTAGCCCTTAGATTATTTCTCCTCCCTCTTGGGGTGCCCTGCCCCTCCTTCTATATGTTGAAGGGACGGGTTACATGCAGAGTCCAACTCGGATTAAGACTTAAACTATTTTGACTTCTCTTCATGGGCTTCTTAACGTCTTGGGCTTCATAACATCTCAGGCTTCATAACGTCTCGGGCTTCATAACCCCAGGCGACTCTATCTGCCGGGTTATGAATGTCAATCCAGTTATCACTATCTGTCGGGTTATGACTGTCAACCCAGTTATCACTGTCTGCCAGTTTATGATGGTCTGCCGGTTTATAATCTGACTTAACACCTGTCGGGTTATGATCTGACTTAACACCTGCCGGGTTATCATCTGACTTAACACCTGCCGTGTTATCATCTGACTTAACACCTGTCGGGTTATCATCGGACTTAACTCATGCCGGTTTACCAAGTCCCAGCCGGGTTATAACTCTGGCTGGGTCATACCGCGGGGTATATCCCCGACATTAGCCCCCAGTTTAATTTGGATTTATCCATGTTAAACTAATCATGAGCATCCTTAAATCCTTTTCATTTCCTTCTAGAAAATCAGGGTCAATAGGCCAGCTTCATAATCAACTTGCTGATATTGGTTTGTCATAGAAAAAATATTATGAAGAATAATTCATTCAGCTCCCAATGCTTAATAGAAATATTGGTCCTTGAAATACTCATCTGATCTTCAGTCGGTTGAAGGATGTAGAACTTGCCGGTTTATCATAGCCGAAATTGCCGGTTTATAAATATTGATAGCACCGGGTCATAATTGTAGTTAACATCAAGCTTGAAAATATACCTCTTGTATGCCTATCACTTGTAGCTCCCAAGTCTTAAGAAGGTAGCATAGCAAAAGCTTACGACTTGCTTCAATATAAATGTCACAACCTTGAAAACATCCGATTTGTTCATATCAGCCAGGAGTCATAAATTGAGTATTCCACATATGTTTAGCCCCCAAGTGTCGGGTTGTCGTGCTTGCAGCAACCTGGGACTTGTAATTGCATGATGCTCAAAAAACTTCAACCAGTGTAGCCCCCAAGGGCCAGGTCATTATGTAATAATGAGCAGGGACTTTATAAATATGATCATGCTTCATTGAAAATAACATCATATGATGTAACTTCACCATGGGGCTTTGAACCCACGTTCACAAGGTTAATAGCTTTGTGCTTTACCAACTGAACAGTGGACCTTTCAATATAATGGTTTTAAGACTTATGTACCTTGAATTGTTGACATGAGCAATTGGTAGCCCCCAAGGGCCGGCTCTTTACAATGTGATGAGTCGGGTCTTCAATAAGGTGAGCAAAAAATGACTTTGCATTAGCCCCTAAGTGTCATGGTGCATGCTTGCAGCGACATGAGACTTGCAGATTGGATGTAATCTCAACTTGAATAATGTAGCCCCCAAGTGCTGGGTCGTAAGCCTATAGGGACTCGGGACTATTCCTTCAATTGTAGAATAAATCATTTCCATTGATAATATGATAGCCATTGCGCTAAAGCGACTTTGAAAACCTTAATCATAATACTGGTTAATGATAACCATAATAAAATCCAGCCATGTTGTCTATTTGAAGATTTGAATAATATAATCCAATGATTTATGAGGCATGATTCCAATGGCGCAATCCAAATATATGCTGGCGACTTATAGTCCCAAGCCAGGCCGGGTTATTAAACACCGATGATTTATAATCATACGGGCGACTTATAATTGAAAGCCAAGCCAGGTCAATAGACATCAGTAATATTGTTAGTTTGTACGGCCAACTTATAGTCAACAGCCAGACCGGGTCAATAAACACCGGTTTATCATAAAGTGTTGTAAACCTCAAAAAGAGAAAATTTGTCAAATAAAAGCATGGGAAGACGCGAGGCTTTTCATGGGCTGCCAGGCCCAAAATCGTGGCTTTTCATGGGCTTCCAGGCCATGAGTTAAACCATTTTACATAGCCTTTTAAGATGGACCTCACATTAACCAATCGTCGTTTTAACTTTGACAAGTTCAGGGTCTATATAAGATTGACTTGCCAAACGTTCCGCGGGTCATACCAGGATTACCTGGGCGGAGTGACTTAATTGATGACGGCAGGTTAACCCGGGGTTTTAGGTGAATACACCTGGCTTCCAAGCCTGGCTTGATAGCCTATTACAAGGGTCATTAAAACTCTTTGTTGTTGTGCAAAAAGAGCCCCCAGGTAATATTTTGAGCTTTGCTCAGTGGGTGCCTATGTTTGAGCTGTGCTTTTGCAACACTCTGTTTGGCCCCTGTTAACTTTGGGTGATAAGCCCCCAAGTTTTTTATGTGGCTTTATAAGCCGGATCAATGGGTAATCAGAACTCCGCTTTATAAACATAAGCCCCCATGTGATATATTTCTGAGCTATGCTCACCGGGTGCCTATGTTTGAGTTGTGTTGTGCAACAAACTCTCTTTGGTCCCTATAATTTTTTCTGAGAACTCGAACTTGTGAGAGATTATTATTTTGAAAGGGAAATTTATAAATCAGATATTGAGAGCTTCAAAGCTTTGTGGGAGACAACTTTCCAGTGAGCCGGATTTTAAACCGGAATCCTTCTTTTTAAGCCGGAAATTTTCTAACAGCCTTTAAATTTGCACCAATATGGTGGTTTCGCGTCCTGCATTAGATAACTTGGCAAGCCGGAGTAATAGCCCTTTAAAGAAAGCAATATGTAATACAAAATATACTAGATGTATTTCACCTGATATGTTAGACCAGAAATTATCTACCGCGGAGTTGATGATCACCATGGTGAAACTAAAATCAATCACGGCCGAATCGGCCGCGTGAGCAGACAAATGAGCCGGCCACGGTGTTGTAAGCCAGCACGGATAGGAGAGTCAATCACAGGCGCGGTAAGCCACACGGATGACGAGTCAATCACGACGTTTGTAAACCGGCGCAGACACACGAAACAGCCGCAGGTGCGGACGGATGTACACTGAACAGCGGGGCGGCTACTTGCACGTGTATCCATCAAGCATCATGGCACGGAGGAACACCAGCGCAAAAATATTGTTTGGCGCATGCCCCTTTGCGACATCTTTGTAAGGAATAATGGCCCTGAAAAAATGCCACAGACCAGAGTAATTGTTCTCAAACAATTTAATAGATGCAGAAAAAGCACATACATAGAGAGGATAGCACCTGGTATTTTCGTCGGATGATCGTGGACATATAGCCTTATCCTCACGTGGAATAGTAGTAACCGGCTCACAGTAATGCCACGGTAATGATAGTAATACCTCCCCTTTGCTTTTTCTCTTTCCTTCAGCCGGTACCCTCTGTCTTTTCTTCCGCCAACAGGGGAGCGTATAAGAGCAAAAATTAGGGCCTGCAGCCGCAGCGACGTCCTTGCGCAAGGAGGTGGAGCCAGTTGATTGAGGCGAAGTGTACACGGGGGTAGCCCAAAGTGAGGTAGCAGCGGATCAGCGCGACGCGAAGCGAGGTGGCTCAGAAAGGCCCCCAACGAGGTGGAGAACGGCAGCTTGGCCAAGGTGGCAGGGCTTCGACGACGACAACATTTGATGGTTCAGAAGTGTCGGCTTAATACAGGTAGCAGCAGTGATGAGCCAACAAAGCGGCTTAGCGGCGACGCACAGCAGATGCGACCGCTTAGGTAAGCCACTCGTAGGTACGACAAAAGAAGCCGGCCCAGTGCGGCCATCGTAGAGGAAACAAGTGAGGCTATGCTCGCTCGGCGATCCGTGAAGGCGATGTCTCACAGGCGGAGCTAATTAGGTGGCTCTTTGGGAGAGTAGGCAAAGTGCTGGGGGCATGAGGCGAATCATAGTAGCAGCTGGCAACTCGGTGATGGAGGCGGGCACGAAGGCGGGTCACGTGCAGGAAAATGTAGCTTACTGTAGAGACAGCATGGCCGAGGCGGCTCAGTTCGGGCACGGCCGAGACGGCTCAGTCTCGGTGGCTTGATGTGTTATGGTCCTCGGACGGAGGCAACTCGGAAGCGAGGCTAGGGCGACTCAATCCACATAGTAGGTGACATGTGGCCGGGCCGAGGCGGTGGCGATTTGAAGGTGGAATCGATTCTAAGGCGGCTTAGCATTGCCGCAGGCCAGCGTCTCAGCTGAGGAGAGTCATCGGGGCAGCTTAACGTAAGTCGAGCGCAGCTCCACGTGGCCCTGGCGGCTCAATGCCCAGCAGGAGCGACTTGGTAATACCCCGGCGGCTCAGAAGGCAATGGAGGCTAAAGCACGATGGCGGCTCAGGGGCCGGTTCAAGGCCAGAACCTGGCGGCTCATAATTGTTTGAGACGGAGGTGGGGTGCTCGAAGGCAGCTCTGCAGCAGAGGCAGGCGGGTCGTGGCGCTCGGCACAGCTGAACCATGGCGGGAGTGATGGAGGCGACGCAGGTGAAGTCGCAGGAGCTTGCTCCAGGGCGGTTTGCAGACGGGACTGACCAGTGCACGGGAGGCGGCTTGAGGTCACGGCCATAGTGGAGGTGGCTCAAGGCCGTGCATGCAAGGCTGTAGGGGCCTGCTTCGAGGCGGCTTAAAACCAAATCGGAGGCGGAGGCGAAAGGCCAGGTTCTAGCCAGCCGGAGCGGTTCAGAGTGGTGATGGCGACACGAGGCAGCAGCGACCGGCGAAGTACGGCGGCTTGGAGGTGTCCAAGATCAGCGATGACTGAAGCGGCTCCCTGCAGGGGTGAGGCAGTTCTCCACGGTTACGGCGACTTGACGACGGCGGCTCTCTGCGACGGTGAGGCCAAGGCGATTTGAATGTGGCGACTCACAATGGCGGCTCAAAGTAAGCATCCGGCTCGTAGCAAAAGCTCTGTGAGTCAACGAGGCGGATCGGTGGCTCAGTGGGGTCAGCGATGAGGCTGAGCGTCGGGCCAGCCGCAGCTAGAGGCTTGAGACATGCTGAGGTGGTAGAAGCGGCGACTTGCACGCTGCGGGCGATTTGGCAACGAAGCAGAGTCCGCGTTAGAACAGGAGGCAGGTGGTGTCGGAGTCTGGTGGCCCAAGGCTGACGGCGGTTTTTTGCTACGACGCGCGGCGCAGGCAAGCCGACGACGGACACGGGTCGGCGACGGCGGCTCAGGAGAGGCGAGGCACAACTGTGATACGTCTCCAATGTATCTATAATTTTTGATTGTTCCATGCGATTATTTATGAAGTATTGGATGTTTAATGGGCTTTATCATTCACTTTTATATCATTTTTGGGACTAACCTACTAACCCAAAGACCCAGTCCAGATTGCTGTTTTTGCCTATTTCAAGGTTTCGCAGAAAAAGAATATCAAATAGAGTCCAAACAGAATGAAACCTTTGCGAGACATATTTTTGGAGAAAATCACGCTAGAGGAACTTGAGAACCACGTCAGGGGGGCGCCTCGTGGGCCCCTCGAGCGTCCCTCAGTGCCCTCCTTCTTCCTATATAAGTCTACGTACCCTAGAAACTCCGTGAACAAAGAGAAAACCCTAATTCCATGTCACACCCTGCATTTTGTAACATGTCATTTGCATCAATAAAGCATGAAAATTTGGACCAGCAAATTTTTTGGCATCATTTGGCTTTTATTTGGAATTAAGTTTTTCTCTGTGTGATTTTCATGTGCTCTTTAAAGTCAACTACTCCCTCTTGTATATTTCATCTCCTTACCCCAAACTTCTGCCCAATGATCATACCAAGTGTATATAATAGTATGGTATTTTCTTACAAAAATAATTTGGCCAAAAAGTATTTTCAAAAATTAGTTTTCCAAAAACCCCCGAATTGAGGTTTGCACTGCAAGTGCTTGATTTAGGGTGAGAAAAATATTTCAAAGAGTATATTAGAAACCTAGTAGATATAGGACTCCCATAAACCACAAAAATATAATTTTAAACGTTATTTTCCTATTTTATTTAAAGGCTTTTTCTTAAGGCCAGAAATGGTCTTTAATAGGGAAAAATTATTTAACTATTTCAAAAATATTTGCCAAAATTCAGGGAGACTCTTAGGACATATAGTGTCCATATATAAGAGTTTCAACACTTGGTCATGTTCAAAATATTGGACAAATCCCTCAAAGACCCTTTTTGGATATTTCAAGCTTTTGAAATATTTACAAAGGAATTATTCTCTAAAAATTCCAGGAAAATTCTATCATGTCATATATGACATGTGTGATGATTTTGACAAGCCCCATGCCTTGGGAAGCAAGAAAACATCATCAAAACCCCTCAAAACCATTCTGTTCATCTTTGAAGTTTGAGCAACTTTACATTGCCAAACTTGTCCAAATGCTCTCAAACTTGGTGCACATGCTAAAATGGTCTAATTATGCATCTAGACCAAATGGCACAACTATTGGAGAAGCATAACTTGATCTAAGTGCCCCAAAACCATTACTGTTCAGATTCAAATTTGAACAACTTTACATTACCAACTTTTTACTTGGGACTTCAAACTTTGTGGGCATGATCACAACCCAAAATAATGACACTACACCAAGTGGTGCATCAAGGAGGGATGATTTGCTTAACTCAAACTTGGTGAAACCATTTCTATTGATTTCTAGGGTTCACCAAAGTTACATTGGCAAGTTTCTTCAAATGAGCCCAAACTTGGTGGAACACCCTATTTCCATATACCATTTGATCCGGTTAAGTCTCATGGCAAATGGAAATCATTTGATTGCCCAAAACCACATCAAACACCTTCTGGTGATTTTCTAAAATCACCACTTTCACCCCTTTCCTTATTCTCCTTGAGCCCTATTTTTTACCATAGCTTCCTCAGGCTCCCTTGCACCTGCAGTAACTCTCCCCTGGCATCAGCTCAATGATTGAGTGGGGGTAAAACCCCAATTTGCATTCTTGATAGCAGTTTTCACCATTCTATCTCAGCCCCCTCTTCTTCTAGAAGCTTTCCCAGGCATCCAACGACTCTCCTACATTGTTTACTTACCCCTAGGGCCAATGGACATGGTGGCCGCGCCTAGAGCGCGTGAGACACGGCCATGCCGGCCAGAGTTCAGTGTTCTGTCAAGGTATGCCCCTGAAGATGTCAGCACTGATGCTGCGAAAAGGGAGCGCTTAATGGAAGGCCTCAATCAGACTCTGCAGTACTCTCTTGTCATGTGTGACTGCCCAACCTTCCCTGACCTGGTGAACAAAGCACTCATGCTTGAAGACAAGAGGCGTGCTCTGGAAGACACTCGCAAGCGCAAGATGATCAGCAAGGGAAGTTCTAGCAACCAAAAGCCTCGCCCGTGGCAGCCAGCCCCGGTCAAGCCAACCTATCAACAGCCAAGAGCTCCTGCACCTCACACCAATTATCAGCCTCAGCAGTATGCCAACCCAAGGCCAGCTTTCAACCCCAATAACAGTGGTGGCAACAAGATCAACAACCCAAACCAAGTCACTTGGTTTGGTTGTGGCCAGTCAGGACATATTTCTAAGGTGTGCCCCAACAAGAAGCCCGATGCCCCGCGCCCCAATGCGCAGAACCCAGGACAAGGCCGTGGGATGCCACCAAGGAACCAAGCTCCTCGCAACCCGCCTAACCATGGGAAGGGGCATGTGAATCACGTCACTGCTGAAGAAGCTCGGGAAGACCCGGACGTCGTGCTGGGTACGTTCCTTGTCAACTCAGCACCTGCAACTGTCATGTTTGATTCTGGAGCCACGCATTCATTTGTCACCCAAAGATTTGCATTAAAAAGTGGCATGACCCCTACATCCCTGAATAACCCCATGGTGGTACAAACACCCGGAGCAGAGATAAGAGCCAAGATAGGCTATAAGGGAGTCGGTATTATCATTAACGGTGTAGACTTCCTAGCAGACCTTATCATCTTAAGATCGCAAGGCTTGGATGTGATCTTAGGAATGGATTGGCTCAGCAAGCACCAAGGCTTGTTAGACTGTGCCAATCGGACTGTCACTGTGACCAATGACCAAGGAGTCGAAGTTAAGTTTGCTTCCAACTCCTCTTCTGCTCAAACCGCTCAAGTCAACTGTCTGTCTGAAGTTGGACTGGAGAAAGTACCGGTAGTATGCGAGTCTCCCGATGTCTTTCCGGATGAGCTACCGGGAATGCCCCCTGACCGTGACATTGAGTTCATCATCGAGCTCATGCCCGGGGCAGGACCCATCTATAAGAAGCCCTATAGAATGGGGACAGAAGAATTAGCCGAGTTGAAGAAGCAACTGGAAGAGCAGCTAAGGAAGGGATTTATCCGCCCAAGTGCCTCCCCTTGGGGATCACCTGTTCTGTTTGTGGCAAAAAGGGACAGTACCATCCGCTTATGTATTGACTACCGTTCCCTCAATGAGGTTACAATCAATAACAAGTATCCACTTCCCAAGATTAAAGATCTGTTTGATCAACTCAGCGGAGCCAAGGTGCTCTCCAAGATCGACCTCAGATCTGGGTACTACCCGCTGAAGATCAGACCCCAAGATATTCCGAAGACGGCATTTGTAACCAGATATGGCCTGTACGAGTGCACGGTCATGTCTTTTGGGTTAACCAATGCCCCAGCTTACTTCATGTATCTCATGAATAAAGTCTTCATGGAATATTTGGACAAGTTTGTTGTTGTCTTCATTGATGACATTCTCGTCTTCTCGAAGACGGAGGAAGAGCACGAGCAACATTTGAGGATGGTCCTAGACAAGTTTCGAGAGCACCAACTGTACGCCAAATTCAGCAAGTGTGAATTTTGGCTGCATAAAGTTGGATTCTTAGGTCATGTCTTGACCGAAGAAGGATTGTCAGTTGATCCCGCGAAGATAGAAGCTATGACACAATGGCAATCTCCAACGACCGTCAAGGAAGTCAGAAGCTTCCTCGGACTTGCGGGCTATTACCGCAAATTCGTGGAAGGATTCTCTAGCATTGCCCCGCCAATGACTCAGCTCCTGAAGAAGGACAAGAAGTTCGAGTGGACGCCAAAGTTTGAAGAAAGCTTCCAAGAGCTCAAGAAGAGATTGACCACCGCCCCAGTTCTGGCAACACCTGATATTCACAAGGAGTTCGTGATATATTGTGATGCCTCTCGAACCGGATTGGGAAGCGTTCTGATGCAAGGAGGACGAGTCATAGCTTACCTCTCAAGGCAGCTACGACCTCATGAAGAGAACTACGCTGCTCACGATCTTGAGTTAGCAGTAGTGGTTCATGCCTTGCAGACATGGCGACATTACCTCCTAGGGAAACTGTGTGAGATATACACAGACCACAAAAGTCTGAAGTATATTTTCACCCAGAAGGAATTGAACATGAGGCAACGAAGATTGTTGGAACTAATCAAGGATTATGACCTCAGTGTTCAATATCACCCCGGGAAGGCTAACGTGGTAGCCGATGCCTTAAGCAGAAAGGCTTGCTCCCTGAATGCCATAATTCAAAGCAGGCAGCCATACCTGTTTGAAGAGCTGGAACGATTCAGTTTGGAATTGGTCACCCATGGATTTCTAGAACACCTGGATGTCAAACCAACCCTGATGGACAAAGTCAAGAAAGCACAAGGTGGGCATGCCAGCATTGAAGGCATCAAGAAGAAGATGAAGCTAGGCAAGGCCCCAGGATCCTTCGAGGACGAGCACGGGATTTTTTGGTACAAAGGCCGCATCTACATACCAAACAAGATGGAGCTGAAGACTTTGATCCTGCAAGAAGCCCACGACACTCCGTATTCCATCCACCCCGAAGGAACCAAGATGTATCAAGACTTGAAGGAAAGATTCTGGTGGCACGGGATGAAAAGAGAGATTGCAACCTATGTTGCAAAATGTGATGTGTGCCAAAGGGTCAAGGCTGAATATCAGCGACCCGCTGGATTGCTCCGACCACTCAAGGTTCCTGTGTGGAAGTGGGATAAAGTCGGAATGGATTTCATCACTGGATTACCAAGGTCGAATAAAGGACATGACTCCATCTGGGTCATAGTCGACCATTTGACCAAGGTAGCCCATTTCAATCCTGCCAAGACTACCTATAATGGCAACCAGTTGGCAACTCTCTATATCAATCGAATCGTGAGCCTCCATGGTGTTCCAAAGGAGATTGTGTCAGATCGAGGCACCCAGTTTACTTCAAGGTTCTGGAAAAGATTCCAAGAAGCCTTGGGAACCAAGTTGTCTTTTAGCACTGCTTTTCACCCGCAGACCGGAGGTCAGACAGAGCGAGTAAATCAAATTCTCGAATACATGCTCCGAGCCTGTGTCTTGGCATATGGAGCCAAGTGGGAAGATTGCCTCCCTTTTGCCGAGTTCTCCTATAACAACAATTATCAGTTGAGCCTTCAGATGGCACCATTTGAGGTGTTGTACGGACGCAAGTGTCGCACACCCCTCAACTGGTCAGAGACTGGAGAAGGGCTAGTCTTTGGACCCGATATTCTCCGCGAAGCAGAAGAGCAAGTCCAACTAGTTAGAGAATGTTTGAAGGCCGCCAAATCAAGGCAGAAGAGCTATGCTGACACTCGTCGCCGAGACATGAGTTTCCGTGTTGGAGACCATGTGTACCTGCGAGTAACTCCTCTGAAGGGAACCAAGCGTTTCCACGTTAAGGGAAAACTTGCACCAAGATTTATTGGCTCCTTCAAGATCACCGACCGACGAGGAGAAGTGGCTTACCAGTTGGAACTACCACCTGAGCTATCCGATGTGCACAACGTATTCCACGTGTCACAACTCCGGAAGTGTCTCCAAGTTCCGGACAAGCCTGATCTCTACAAGGATGTCGATCACCAAGCCATTGATCTCCAGCCTGATTTGACCTACCACGAGAAGCCCATTCGCATTCTGGATGAAGCAGAGCGACGGACGTGAAGCCGCACCATCATGTACTTCAAGGTCAAGTGGAGCAACCACACGGAAGCAGAAGCAACCTGGGAACGACAAGACTATCTTAGATCCGAGTATCCCTATCTCTTTCAAGCCCTAGTTTAGGAATCTCGGGGACAAGATTCTTGTAAGGGGGGTAGGTTTGTCACACCCTGCATTTTGTAACATGTCATTTGGATCAATAAAGCATGAAAATTTGGACCAGCAATTTTTTTGGCATCATTTGGCTTTTATTTGGAATTAAGTTTTTCACTCTGTGGTTTTCAAGTGCTCTTTAAAGTCATCTACTCCCTCTTGTATATTTCATCTCCTTACCCGAAACTTGTTCCCAATGATCATACCAAGTGTATATAACAGTATGGTATTTTCTTACAAAAATAATTTGGCCAAAAAGTATTTTAAAAAATTAGTTTTCCAAAAACCCCTGAATTGAGGTTTGCACTGCAAGTGCTTGATTTAGGGTGAGAAAAATATTTCAAAGAGTATATTTGAAACCTAGTAGATATAGGACTCCCATAAACCACAAAAATATAATTTGAAAAGTTATTTTCCTATTTTATTTAAAGGCTTTTTCTTAAGGCCAGAAATGGTCTTTAATAGGGAAAAAATATTTAACTATTTCAAAAATATTTGCCAAAATTCAGGGAGACTCTTAGAACATATATTGTCCATATATAAGAGTTTCAACACTTGGTCATGTTCACAATATTGGACAAATCCCTCTGAGACCCTTTTTGGATATTTCAATCTTTTGAAATATTTGCAAAGGAATTATTCTCTAAAAATTCCAGGGAAATTCTATCATGTCATATATGACATGTGTGATGATCTTGCCAAGCCACATGCCTTGGGAAGCAAGAAAACATCATCAAAACCCCTCAAAACCATTATGTCCATCTTTGCAGTTTCAGCAACTTTACATTGCCAAAGTTGTCCAAATGCTCTCAAACTTGGTGCACATGCTAAAATGGTCTAATTATGCATCTAGACCAAATGGCACAAGTATGGGAGAAGCATAACTTGATCTAAGTGCCCCAAAACCATTTCTGTTCAGATTCAAATTTGAACAACTTTACATTACCAACTTTTTACTTGGGACTTCAAACTTTGTGGGCATGATCACAACCCCAAATAATGACATGTAACGCCCTGGACACACCCGCCGGTGGTCGTTACTCCTGGCGGGATCTAGACTGGCCTCACATATCAATAATAGTCTTTTCTGCGCACTTTGTCCTCACTCGTGCGCACAAAAGACTAGTATTGATATGTGAGGCCAGTCTAGATCCCGCCAGGAGTAACGACCACCGGCGGGTGTGTCCGGGGCGTTACATGACACTACACCAAGTGGTGCATCAAGGAGGGATGATTTGCTTAACTCAAACTTGGTGAAACCAATTCTGTTGATTTCTAGGGTTCACCAAAGTTACATTGGCAAGTTTCTTCAAATGAGCTCAAACTTGGTGGAACACCCTATTTCCATATACCATTTGATCCTGTTAAGTCTCATGGCAAATGGAAATCATTTGATTGCCCAAAACCACAACAAACTCCTTCTGGGGATTTTCTAAAATCACCACTTTCACCCATTTCCTTATTCTTCTTGAGCCCTACTTTTTACCGCAGCTTCCTCAGGCTCCCTTGCACCTCTAGTAACTCTCCCCTGGCATCAGCTCAATGATTGAGTGGGGGTAAAACCCCAATTTGCATTCTGGACAGCTGTTTTCACCATTCTATCTCAGCCCCCTCTTCTTCTAGAAGCTTTCCCAGGCATCCAACGACTCTCCTGCATTGTTTACTTACCCCTAGGGATAATGGACACGGTGGCCGCGCCCAGAGCGCGTGAGACACGGCCATGCCGGCCATTTGGGCGCTCTGGAGCACACTATAGTGCGCTCCGGCACTGTAGCCTCCTCCAATCCGCAGCGCCCGACCACCTCGAGCCTCCCCCTCACGCCAGTCGAGGTGCCTCGACGTTCGCAGCACGCCACGGCTCTGTCCCCCTCCTCTCGCCCCAGCTCGCACGCGCAACGGCCGCCCGAGAGCTCCAATGATCCTCCTCGCACGCCTGCTTCTCTGGACTCCCCCTGCTCTCTCTCTCTCTCTTCCTCTTCCCGGCTCTGGACCGCATCCAGCAACGCCGCAGACACAGCTCCAGCTCCTCCCGAGCCCTGTGGCAACGGGCAGAGGCTCGCCGGTGCACGGGTCCATGGCACCTCGCCGTTCGCCTATAAAAGGACACCCCGCGCCCCTCCTCTCCTCACCAGCCGCTCTCTCACCCACCTAATCATCCCCCTACGCCACTCACTCCTCTCCAGACGGGCCCGAGCTCGAGATCGAGCTCGAGCTCCGCCGCCTCGGGTCGCCGTCGATCCGGAGGTACAGGCCCTCCCCGCAGCTCCTCTCGCTCGATCTAGCATCACAAGCCCCCACTGATCATTTCCCCTCTTTGCAGCTGCCGGAAACGGTCAGAACCACCACCACCCGAGGCATCTCCGCCGTGCCTTCTCGCCACCGGCGAACCAGGCCACCCCGGCGACCAACTCCACCTCCAACAGATCGACGACTCCTCCCCGGGCACGATGGTACCACCCACGCCCCTTCACGTGCCCTATATCGCCGCCGGCGAGCTCGCCGTCGCCTCTGGACGACGGTTGACGACGACGGCCGTGGGGCCTGTTCGTCAGCCTCACGCCCTGACGGGTGGGACCCCCCGTCAGGTTTGAAAATGCACGCGCGCGCACACCGATTCGCCGTTGGATTGAAGGCGTATTTCGCCTCTACGCCTTCAACATGGCAGCCTCGCGCGGGCTGTATTCCTTCTGGGCCTGCTGCACTGTGGCCTCTCTGGCCCAGTTACATAGTAGCCTTTCCCCTTTTTCTTTTCTGTCTGTTTTATAAATATTCCACAGGATTAAATACTTATCCAAATGAATTAATTCCAGCCCCTAAAAACTTGTAAAATTCCAACCTATTTAATGATATCACTTTCACCCATATCCATGAAACTTTCCTGTTCTGTTCAAATTTAAATTTAAATTTGAACGCAAAAACCTCTGTTCAAAAATTCATATACCCCATTCTGTCACTCCAAATTCCAAACTAAGAATTTTTGCCATCTTAGTTTTCCCTCTAGTATTTTATAAAAATAAGTTGACATTTTATTGAGCACTTTGGTTTTTTTGTTTTTATTATTGTCTTATTTTTCCGTTGTTCTATTGCGACGATTAGATACCGTGTTTGACGAGGTTGCTGGAGAAGAAGAAGGAGAAGGACTTGATGGTTTTGAAGACCAAGCCAACCAAGGCAAGCAGCCCTTTGACCATGTCTTTGGAACCCCTTTTTATGCATGTCATATAGCACCGTATCGTTATTGCAACGGAATCATGATGAGGTGGATACCACTTGTTGGTTTGCCACTGTACTTCCTCGTTGATACTTGCATTTGGGCATGACCCTACCTTCTTATGAGGGTTATGCCGGTGGAAGTAGATAGGTTGCTATAGTAGTGGCTATGCTAGTGAAACGGGATATGCATAATGATGAAAGCATTGTTCATTCGAGGCACTCTTTCGAAAACCCCATCGGGTGTCACTTATGCCCGAGGGAGATGATGAGATGGGTAACCACTTGATGACAAAGTGGTGTACCAAGACAAGTGTGTGTGATGTTTTTCAAACGGATTGGTCTAAGTTGCGATCGTTATTCCAACTTTACATGCGCAACCACTCTACCCTTATATGGGAAAGGGCATTATTGATTACCTAGGCTGATACTAGCATGGTGCCCGCATTACTAGTGACGAGAGTGACATGAGGTCACTCTCGGGATGGGGTCGTGCTTGGATAGGCGGCCATGACTGTTTTCACAGGGCACCGAACACACCGTTGGTACCCCGTGCCGTGGTATGTGAAATGGGAGCGAGGCTCGAAAAATCTTAAGATGTGAAATGTGGGGCACGGGGGTTACTACCAATCGAGTGGACTCCATATTAGTGTCGCCTAGGGACAGATAGTGATCGGGTGCTTACCCCGGGTACTTGAGGTACCGCAGGTCGTGGATGACACGGAAAGTTCCCCGGATCTAGTGGGTAAAGTGTGCAACCTCTGCAGAGTGTAAAACTATTCGAATAGTTGTGTCCATGGTCAAGGACAGTTGGGTAACCGCTCTTGGGCTACGTCCAATGTTTGCGAAACTCTGTGTGTGTGAAAGCTCCGTTTGATTTAAGTCAAAAGGACTTGACAAGATGAAGAGGTCATAGCTTGGCTATGTTGATATCTGTAACCTATAATTCTTATGATGCATGCCTCTGATAGCTCATGTCATTGCACTCACAAATTTCTGCTTTCTGCAAACATATCCTATCTAGAGGTATTTCATATCTTGTCATACTTGTTCCAAAAACATGGGTTGCTTGCGAGTACATTCAAAGTACTCATTGGCTTGCCACTGGTTATTTAATTGGCCAGGCATGGAAGAGCAGGAATTTGAAGAAGAATTCTATGGAGACGAACATGCGAACTAGGATGCTTTCCCAGTCAGAATGCCTGTAGGGTTAAGGCAGATGGCATGGGTTCTACTTATCTATGAAGACTTCCGCTATTTGAGTTTATTTGCTATTCAGCCCATGAGGCTTTATCTATGTAAGACTTGGCCATAATGGTCATAATTTGTGTAAGACGGTATGTATGGATGTAAGACTCTTGTTATTCAACTTCTGTGTGTTCAGTGAGCATTGATCTCTAGGATCACTTTGAATGTGCATTCGGTGATCTCGACTCTTAAGTCGGGGTCCCCACAGAGCTGGTATCAGAGCCATCCTGACTGTCGGAAGCCTTAGTTAGCATGGGCGTTAGTTAGATGAGACCCTTTTCAAAAACCTTCTGAACCTCTCTTCTTTTCTAAACCTTACCAAACCTGAGATATCACCAGCTTATTAACCTCTCCTATTCAACCTTTGTAGATGGCCGCTGTACCTGAAGAGCACCTGACCACTAGGTTCCCCTTGCTTCTCGAGGATAGCCTCAAGGAGTGCCAGTTCCACCGAGCACCCATCCTCACCTACCATGAGCATTGGGTTAACGACGCTGAGGTGGAGTACCATGTGGAAGTGATCGTGAAGGCAAATGATCCTCCCACAAGTTGGTTCTTTGAGGGACCCCAGATGGCAACACTACCCCTCGCTGTCAAGGCTGCTGCACTCAAGGCACTAACCCGTCTCCGCGAGCTTCTTCCGGAGATGGCAGCCAAGATGACAACCCGCTTCTTGCCTTATCGGAAGGAAGGTGAAGATGAAAGCAGCACGCAAGCCCCTCCACTGAAGGAAGGACTTCCACTTCGATTCCATACCTACCTCAGCCTATGTGCCGACAGCTTGGCACAAGATCTGGCCTTGGAATCGATGAAGCTCCGAGAAGAACTCCACAAGACCAAGGCACTTCTTTGTCGAGCACAAGAGAAGACGGATAGGATCAAGAAGGAAGGTGCGCCTCCCGGGCGATCCGCTATCGCGTATCATGGCGGAAGGTCCTCAGGAGATGTATCTTCCAAGGATGAAGAGCCACCCCAGCGACGCCGGATGACGGCAAGGGAATATCTCAAGCTCTTCCCTGCACCACTGACAAAACACCGCCGTATCCAACTCCTCCACTCCCCCACACCCTCAAGTGATTGGGGGGCCCAGACAGATGAAGACAAGGAGGGAGACCCAGAAGAGCCAGAATACGCGACCGAGCATTCCGCCGCTTAGGCATTATTCGCAACTCGGATATGCCAGCTCGTGACCTCTACGGTAGGATAGGTCGTGTAACCCTATGCGAAGTCGAGTCCTTGTATGGTTCATATGAATCCATCTAGTATTTGCTTTTGTTGTGTTTGGATGTATGTTGTATCTTCCCTTCGGGAATATGTAAACGACTACATCACCCATTTGGATTTTAATGAATGTGTTTGGCCCTTTGGCCCTTGCATGAAAATGATTAGTGTCACACCCACCCCCTTACTAGGCACCCATCTTTATTGCTTTCCCTTTTCATTCCAAATCATGAGACCTTTACCGCTCCAACAGGATACCTGTTGTAACTCGTACTGGTACCTCTACCCAGCAGCCCGAAGCTGGAGCATCCGCCAAATTAGAGGCCGGCCAAGACCAAACCCACAACCAAGCTCCACCACCACCTCCCCCGAACATGGACATGGCTCAACTTCTCCAAGCTTTCCGAGAGGAACGCCAAGCCAACACCGCAGCCCTCTAGATGATTGCTCAAGCTGTCACCAACAACCTCCAGCCAGCGGGGAATGGCAATGGACGTTCCACGTTGGTGGAGTTCAAGAAGCATGCACCACCAACTTTCATCGAGACTGCTGAACCCCTGGATGCAGACGACTGGGTCCGCACCATTGAGGACTTGCTGGAACTAGTCGGTTGCACCTTAGACCGCGAGAAGGTGGCTTATGCTGCCCACTGCCTCGGGGGGATTGCTAGAGCTTGGTGGGATGGATTCAAGGTCATGCATGCTGGGCAAGACATCACTTGAGACAACTTCAAGGCAGAATTCTGCAAGGCCCACATTCCTTCCGGAATCATGGCTATCAAAAAGCGTGAATTTCGAGCCCTGAAGCAAGGAAGTGGCACTGTCAAGGAGTACATGCAAAAGTTCAGTGTTCTGTCAAGGTATGCCCCTGAAGATGTCAGCACTGATGCTGCGAAAAGGGAGCGCTTCATGGAAGGCCTCAATCAGACTCTGCAGTACTCGCTTGTCGTGTGTGACTGCCCAACCTTCCCTGACCTGGTGAACAAAGCACTCATGCTTGAAGTCAAGCGGCGTGCTCTAGAAGACACTCGCAAGCGCAAGATGATCAGCAAGGGAAGTTCTAGCAACCAGAAGCCTCGCCCGTGGCAGCCAGCCCCGGTCAAGCCAACCTATCAACAGCCAAGAGCTCCTGCACCTCGCACCAATTATCAGCCTCGGCAGTATGCCAACCCAACGCTAGCTTTCAACCCCAATAACGGTGGTGGCAACAAGATCAACAACCCAAACCAAGTCACTTGCTTTGGTTGTGGCCAGTCAGGACATATTTCTAAGGTGTGCCCCAACAAGAAGCCCGATGCCCCGCGCCCCAATGCGCAGAACCCAGGACAAGGCAGCGGGATGCCACCATGGAACCAAGCTCCTCGCAACCCGCCTAACCATGGGAAGGGGCGTGTGAATCACGTCACTGCTGAAGAAGCTCAGGAAGACCTGGACGTCGTGCTGGGTACGTTCCTAGTCGACTCAGCACCTGCAACTGTCTTGTTTGATTCTGGAGCCACACATTCATTTGTCACCCAAATATTTGCATTAAAAAGTGGCATGACCCCTACACCCCTGAATAACCCCATGGCGGAACAGACCCCCGGAGCAGAGATGAGAGCCAAGATAGGCTATAAGGGAGTCGGTATTATCATTAACGGTGTAGACTTCCTAGCAGACCTTATCATCTTAAGATCGCAAGGCTTGGATGTGATCTTAGGAATGGATTGGCTCAGCAAGCACCAAGGCTTGTTAGACTGTGCCAATCGGACTGTCACTGTGACCAATGACCAAGGAGTCGAAGTTAAGTTTGCTTCCAACTCCTCTTCTGCTCAAACTGCTCAAGTCAATTGTCTGTCTGAAGTTGGACTGGAGCAAGTACTGGTAGTAAGCGAGTATCCCGTTGTCTTTCCGGATGAGCTACCGGGAATGCCCCCTGACCGTGACATTGAGTTCATCATCGAGCTCGTGCCCAGGTCAGGACCCATCTATAAGAAGCCTTATAGAATGGGGACGGAAGAATTAGCCGAGTTGAAGATGCAACTGGAAGAGCAGCTAAGGAAGGGATTTATCCGCCCAAGTGCCTCCCCTTGGGAATCACCTGTTCTGTTTGTGGCAAAAAGGGACGGTACCATCCGCTTATGTATTGACTACTGTTCCCTCAATGAGGTTACAATCAAGAACAAGTATCCACTTCCCAAGATTGAAGATCTGTTTGATCAACTCAGCGGAGCTAATGTGTTTTGCAAGATCGACCTCAGATCTGGGTACTACCAGCTGAAGATCAGACCCCAAGATATTCCGGAGACGGCATTTGTAACCAGATATGGCATGTACGAGTGCACGGTCATGTCTTTTGGGTTAACCAATGCCCCAGCTTACTTCATGCATCTCATGAATAAAGTCTTCATGGAATATTTGGACAAGTTTGTTGTTGTCTTCATTGATGACATTCTTGTCTTCTCAAAGACGAAGGAAGAGCACAAGCAACATTTGGGGATGGTCCTAGACAAGCTTCGAGAGCACCAACTGTACGCCAAATTCAGCAAGTGTGAGTTTTGGCTGCATAAAGTTGGATTCTTAGGTCATGTCTTGACCGAAGAAGGATTGTCAGTTGATCCCGCAAAGATCGAAGCTGTGACCCAATGGCAATCTCCAACGACCGTCAAGGAAGTCAGAAGCTTCCTCGGACTTGCGGGCTATTACCGCAAATTCGTGGAAGGATTCTCTAGCATTGCCCGGCCAATGACTCAGCTCCTGAAGAAGGACAAGAAGTTCGAGTGGACGCCAAAGTGCAAAGAAAGCTTCCAAGAGGTCAAGAAGAGATTGACCACCACCCCAGTTCTGGCAACACCTAATATTCACAAGGAGTTCGTGATATATTGTGATGCCTCTCGAACCGGATTGGGAAGCGTTCTGATGCAAGAAGGACGAGTCATAGCTTACCTCTCAAGGCAGCTACGACCTCATGAAGAGAACTATGCTACTCACGATCTTGAGTTAGCAGCAGTGGTTCATGCCTTGAAGACATGGCGACATTACCTCCTAGGGAAACGGTGTGAGATATACACAGACCACAAAAGTCTGAAGTATATTTACACCCAGAAGGAATTGAACATGAGGCAACGAAAATTGTTGGAACTAAACAAGGATTATGACCTCAGTGTTCAATATCACCCCGGGAAGGCTAACGTGGTAGCCGATGCCTTAAGCACATAGGCTTGCTCCCTGAATGCCATAATGCAAAGCAGGCAGCCAGCCCTGTTTGAAGACCTGGAACGATTCAGTTTGGAATTGGTCACCCATGGATTTCTAGAACACCTGGATGTCAAACCAACCCTGATGGACGAAGTCAAGAAAGCACAAGGTGGGCACGCAAGCATTGAAGGCATCAAGAAGAAGATGAAGCTAGGCAAGGCCCCAGGATTCTCCGAGGACGAGCACGGGATTGTTTGGTACAAAGGCCGCATTTGCATACCAAACAAGATGGAGCTGAAGACTTTGATCCTGCAAGAAGCCCACGACACTCCGTGTTCCATCCACCCCGGAGGAACCAATATGTATCAAGACTTGAAGGAAAGATTCTGGTGGCACGGGACGAAAAGAGAGATTGCAACCTATGTTGCAAAATGTGATGTGTGCCAAAGGGTCAAGGCTGAATATCAGCGACCCGCTGGATTGCTCCAACCTCTCAAGGTTCCTGAGTGGAAGTGGGATAAAGTCGGAATGGATTTCATCACTGGATTACCAAGGTCGAATAAAGGACATGACTCCATCTGGGTCATAGTCGACCATTTGACCAAGGTAGCCCATTTCATTCCTGTCAAGACTACCTATAATGGCAACTAGTTGGCAACTCTCTATCTCGATCAAATCGTGAGCCTCCATGGTGTTCCAAAGGAGATTGTGTCTGATCGAGGCACCCAGTTTACTTCAAGGTTCTGGAAAAGATTCCAAGAAGCCTTGGGAACCAACTTGTCTTTCAGCACGGCTTTTCACTCGCAGGCCGAAGGTCAGATAGAGCGAGTAAATCAAATTCTCGAAGACATGCTCCGAGCCTGTGTCTTGGCATATGGAGCCAAGTGGGAAGATTGCCTCCCTTTTGCCGAGTTCTCCTATAACAAAAGTTATCAGTCGAGCCTTCAGATGGCACTATTTGAGGTGTTGAACGGACGCAAGTGTCGCACACCCCTCAACTGGTCAGAGACTGGAGAAGGGCTAGTCTTTGGACCAGATATTCTCCGCGAAGCAGAAGAGCAAGTCCAACTAGTCAGAAAACGTTTGAAGGCCGCCAAATCAAGGCAGAAGAGCTATGCTGACACTCGTCGCCAAGACATGAGTTTCCGTGTTGGAGACCATGTGTACCTGCGAGAAACTCCTCTGAAGGGAACCAAGCGTTTCCACATTAAGGGAAAACTTGCACCAAGATTTATTGTCCCCTTCAAGATCACCAACCTACGAGGAGAAGTGGCGTACCAGTTGGAACTACCACCTGAGCTATCCAATGTGCACAACGCATTCCACGTGTCACAACTCTGGAAGTGTCTCCAAGTTCCTGACAAGCCTGATCTCTACAAGGATGTCGATCACCAAGCCATTGATCTCCAGCCTAATTTGACCTACCGCGAGAAGCCCATTCGCATTCTGGATGAAGCAGAGCGACGGACGCGAAGCCACACCATCAAGTACTTCAAGGTGCAGTGGAGCAACCACACGGAAGCAGAAGCAACCTGGGAACGAGAAGACTATCTTAGATCCGAGTATCCCGATCTCTTTTAAGCCCTAGTTTAGGAATCTCAGGGACGAGATTCTTGTAAGGGTGGTAGGTCTGTCACACCCTGCATTTTGTAACATGTCATTTCCATCAATAAAGCATGAAAATTTGGACCACCAAATTTTTTTGGCATCATTTGGCTTTTATTTGGAATTAAGTTTTTCTGTGTGTGATTTTCAAGTGCTCTCTAAAGTCAACTACTCCCTCTTGTGTATTTCATCTCCTTACCCCAAACTTTTGCCCAATGATCATACCAAGTGTATATAACAGTATGGTATTTTCTTACAAAAATAATTTGGCCAAAAAGTATTTTCAAAAATTAGTTTTCCAAAAACCCTTGAATTGAGGTTTGCACTGAAAGTGCTTGATTTAGGGTGAGAAAATTTTTCAAAGAGTATATTTGAAACCTAGTACATATAGGACTCCCATTAACCACAAAAATATAATTTTAAAAGTTATTTTCCTATTTTATTTAAAGGCTTTTTCTTAAGGCCAGAAATGGTCTTTAATAGGGAAAGATTATTTATCTATTTCAAAAATATTTGCCAAAATTTAGGGAGACTCTTAGGACATATATTGTCCATATATAAGAGTTTCAACACTTGGTCATGTTCAAAATATTGGACAATCCCTCGGAGACACTTTTTGGATATTTCAAGCTTTTGAAATATTTACAAAGGAATTATTCTCTAAAAATTCCAAGGAAATTCTATCATGTCATATATGACATGTGTGATGATCTTGCCAAGCCCCATGCCTTGGGAAGCAAGAAAACATCATCAAAACCCCCCAAAACCATTCTGTCCATCTTTGAAGTTTAAGCAACTTTACATTGCCAAACTTGTCCAAATGCTCTCAAACTTGGTGCACATGCTAAAATTGTCTAATTATGCATCTAGACCAAATGGCACAAGTATTGGAGAATAATAACTTGATCTAAGTGCCCCAAAACCATTTTTGTTCAGATTCAAATTTGAACAACTTTACATTACCAACTTTCTACTTGGGACTTCAAACTTTGTGGGCATGATTATAACCCCAAATAATAACACTACACCAAGTGGTGAATCAAGGAGGGATGATTTGCTTAACTCAAACTTGGTGAAACCATTTTTGTTGATTTCTAGGGTTCACCAAAGTTACATTGGCAAGTTTCTTCAAATGAGCCCAAACTTGGTGGAACACCCTATTTCCATATACCATTTGATCCTGTTAAGTCTCATGGCAAATGGAAATCATTTGATTGCCCAAAACCACATCAAACACCTTCTGGTGATTTTCTAAAATCACCACTTTCACCCGTTTCCTTATTCTCCTTGAGCCCTACTTTTTACCACAGCTTCCTCAGGCTCCCTTGCACCTCCAGTAACTCTCCCCTGGCATCAGCTCAATGATTGAGTGGGGGTAAAACCCCAATTTGCATTCTGGACAGCAGTTTTCACCATTCTATCTCAGCCCCCTCTTCTTTTAGAAGCTTTCCCGGGCATCCAATGACTCTCCTGCATTGTTTACTTATCCCTAGGGCCAATGGACACGGTGGCCGCGCCCAGAGCGTGTGAGAGACAGCCATGCCGGCCATTTGGGCGCTCTGGAGCACGCTATAGTGCGCTCCCGCACTATAGCCTCCTCCAATCCGCAGCACCCAACCACCTCGAGCCTCCCCCTCGCGCCAGTTGAGGTGCCTCAACGTCCGCAGCATGCCAGGGCTCTGTCCCCCTCCTCCTTCTCCCTCCTCTCGCCCCAGCTCGCACGCGTGACGGCCGCCCGAGAGCTCCATTGAGCCTCCTCGCACGCGTGCTGCTCTGGACACCCCCTGCTCTCTCTCTTCCTCTTCCCGGCTCTGGACCGCATCCAGCAACGCCGCAGACACAACTCCAGCTCCTCCAGATCCATGTGGCAATGGGCAGAGGCTCGCCGGCGCACGGGTCCATGGCACCTCGCCGTTCGCCTATAAAAGGACACCCGCGCCCCTCCTCTCCTCACCAGCCGCTCTCTCACCCACCTAATCATCCCCCTATGCCACTCACTCCTCTCAAGATGGGCCCGAGCTCGAGATCGAGCTCGAGCTCCGCCGCCTCGGGTCGCTGTCGATCCGGAGGTACAGGCCCTCCCCGCAGCTCCTCTTGCTCGATCTAGCATCACAAGCCCCCGCTGATCATTTCCCCCTCATTTCCCCTCTCTGCAGCTGCCGGAAACGGTCAAAACCAGCACCACCCGAGGCATCTCCGCCGTGCCTTCTCGCCGCCGGCGAACCAGGCCACCCCGGCGACCAACTCCACCTCCATCAGATCGGCGACTCCTCCCCGAGCACGACGGTATCACCAACGCCCCCTCACGTGCCCTATATCGCCGCCGGCGAGCTCATCGTCGCCTCTGGACGGAGGGTGACGACAACGGCCGTGGGGCCTGTTCGTCAGCCTCACGCCCTGACGGGTGGGACCCCCCGTTAGGTTTGAAAACGCACGTGCGCGCACCGGTTCGCCGTTGGATTGAAGGCGTATTTCGCCTCTATGCCTTCGACGTGGCAGCCTCGCGCGGGCTGTATTCCTTCTGGGCCTGCTGCAATGTGGCCTCTCTGGCCCAGTTGCACAGTAGCCTTTCCCCTTTTTCTTTTCTCTCTGTTTTATAAATATTCCACAGGATTAAATATTTATCCAAATGAATTAATTCCAATTCCTAAAAACTTGTAAAATTCCAACCTATTTAATGATATCACTTTCACCCATATCCATGAAACTTTCCTGTTCTGTTCAAATTTAAATTTAAATTTGAACACAAAAACCTCTGTTCAAAAATTCATATACCCCATTCTGTCACTCCAAATTCCAAACTAAGAATTTTTGCCATCTTTGTTTTCCCTCTAGTATTTTATAAAAATAAGTTGACATTTTTCTGAGCACTTTGGTTTTTCTGTTTTTATTATTGTCTTATTTTTCCGTTGTTCTATTGCGACGATTAGATACCGTGTTTGACGAGGTTGCTGGAGAAGAAGAAGGAGAAGGACTTGAAGGTTTTGAAGACCAAGCCAACCAAGGCAAGCAACCCTTTGACCATGTCTATGTAACCCCTTTTTATGCATGTCATATAGCACCATATCGTTATTGCAACGGAATCATGATGAGGTGGAAACCACTTGTTGGTTTGACACTGTACTTCCTCGTTGATACTTGCATTTGGGCATGACCCTACCTTCTTATGAGGGTTATGCCGGTGGAAGTAGATAGGTTGCTATAGTAGTGGCTATGCTAGTGAAACGGGATATGCATAATGATGAAAGCATAGTTCATTCGAGGCACTCTTTCAAAAAAAAACATCGGGTGTCACTTATGCTCGAGGGAGATGATGAGATGGGTAACCACTTGATGACGAAGTGGTGTACCAAGACAAGTGTGTGTGATGTTTTTCAAACGGATTGGTCTAAGTTGCGACCGTTATTCCAACTTTACATGCGCAACCACTCTACCCTTATATGGGAAAGGGCATTATTGATTACCTAGGCCGATACAAGCATGGTGCCCGCATTACTAGTGACGAGAGTGACATGAGGTCACTCTCGGGACGCGGTCGTGCTTGGATAGGCAGCCATGACTGTTTTCACAGGGCACTGAACAAACCGTTGGCACCCCGTGCCGTGGTATGTGAAATGGGAGCGAGGCTCCAAAAATCTTAAGATGTGAAATGTGGGGCACGGGGGTTACTACCAATCGAGTGGACTCCATATTAGTGTCGCCTAGGGAAAGATAGTGATCGGGTGCTTACCCCATGTACTTGAGGTACCGCGGGTCGTGGATGACACGGAAAGTTCCCCGGATCTAGTGTGTAAAGTGTGCAACCTCTGCAGAGTGTAAAACTATTCGAATAGGCATGTCCACTGTCAAGGACAGTTGGGTAACCGCTCTTGTGCTACGTCCAATGTTTGCGAAACCCTGTGTGTGTGTGAAAGCTCCGTTTGATTTAACTCAGAAGGACTTGACAAGATGAAGAGGTCATAGCTTGGCTATGTTGATATCTGTAACCTATAATTCTTATGATGCATGCCTCAGATAGCTCATGTCATTGCACTCACAAATTTCTGCTTTCTGCAAACATATCCTATCTAGAGCTATTTCATATCTTGTCATACTTGTTCCAAAAACATGGGTTGCTTGCGAGTACATTCAAAGTACTCATTGGCTTGCCACTGGTTATTTAATTGGCCAGGCATGGAAGAGCAGGAATTTGAAGAAGAATTCTATGGAGACGAACATGCGAACTAGGATGCTTTCCCAGTCAGAATGCCTATAGGGTTAAGGCAGATGGCATGGGTTCTACTTATCTACGAAGACTTCCGCTATTCGAGTTTATTTGCTATTCAGCCCATGAGGCTTTATCTATGTAAGACTTGGCCATAATGGTCATAATTTGTGTAAGACGGTATGTATGGATGTAAGACTCTTGTTATTCAGCTTCTGTGTGTTCAGTGAGCATCGATCTCTGGGATCACTGTGCACGTGCATTCGGTGATCTCGACTCTTAAGTCGGGGTCCCCACATTCCACCATCGTAGCTTCTGTTCCCGTGGAGATCCCATCTTGGAGCCTGTTCCGGAGCTCCACCGGAGGGTGATCTATCACGGAGTCCTTCATCATCATCATCATCGCTCTCACCATGAGTTGTGAGTAGTTTACCACAGACCTTCGGGTCCATAGCAAGTATCTAGATGGCTTCTTCTCTCTCTCTCCGGATCTCAATACAAAGGTCTCCTCGGTCTTCGAGGAGATCTATTCAATGTAATCTCTTTTTGCGGTGTGTTTGTCAAGATCCGATGAATTGTGAGTTTATGATCAAGGTTATCTACAAAAGATATTTGGTTCTTCTCTGAAATTTTTATGTGTGCTCATAATATCCTTGCAAGTCTCTTCGAATTATTGGTTTGGTTTGGCCTACTAGATCTATAGTTCTTGCAATGGGAGAAGTGCTTGGCTTTGGGTTCAATCTTGCGGTGTCCTTTCCCATCGACAGTAGGGGCAGCAAGGCATGTATTGTATTGTATTGTTGCCATCAAGGATAAAAAGATGGGGTTTATATCATATTGCTTGAGTTTATCCCTCTACATCATGTCATCTCTCTTAAGGCGTTACTCTGTTCTTATGAACTCAATAAACTAGATGCATGCTGGATAGCGGTCGATGTGTGGAGTAATAGTAGTAGATGCAGAATCGTTTCGGTCTACTTGTCTCGGATGTGATGCCTATATACAATGATCATGCCTAGATAGTCTCATAATTATTCGCTTTTCTATCAATTGCTCGACAGTAATTTGTTTACCCGCCGTAGAATATCGCTATCAAGAGAGAACCCACTAGAAAAAACTATGGCCCGCGGGTCTATTCTCAACATATCAATCTACATCTACTTTACTTTTACCGCTTTTATTTGCTATTATACTAAACTAAAAATACCAAAAATATAAACTATCATCTCCCTCAGATCTCACTTTCGTAAGTGACCGTAAAGGGATTGACAACCCCTTATTGCGTTGGCTGCGAAGTTCTTATTTGTTTGTTGCAGGTGCGAGGGACTCGCGCGTGGTCTCCTACTGGATTGATACCTTGCTTCTCAAAAACTGAGGGAAATACTTACGCTACGGTGCTGCATCTCCCTTTCCTCTTCGAGGGAATACAACGCAAGCTCAAGAGGTAGCAAGAAGAATTTCTGGCGCCGTTGCCGGGGAGGCTTACGCAAAAGTCATATACCAAGTACCTATCACAAACCCTTATCCTTCGCATTACATTTATTTGCCTCTCGTTTTCCTCTCCCCCACTTCACCCTTGCCGTTTTATTTGCCCTTCTTCCGCCGTGTGTTTACCATTCGCGTGCCTCTTGTTTGCTTGTGTTGCTATGTGCCCTCATTTAGCTTGCATCTTCGATTGCTAAAGTATGAATCCTCATCCACTTGCTAATCTCTTCACGAGATCCAATCATGTTGAACCTATTGCTAGTGAGTTGCGTGCACTAGATTATCTTTATGGGGTTTTGCTTGAAATTTATGAATCTGAATATTGTGAGGATTTGTTAAAAGAAAAAGTGATTCATGTTAGCTCCTTAAATAAAAAGCATGATTGCAATGATGTTACTATAAATTCTATTGATGTCAATTATGCTAATGATATGCAAAACCCTAAGCTTGGGGATGCTAGTATTGCTATGTCCGCTATTTGTTGCAATGATCATTATTGGGGTGATGCTTCTTACGATCTTGAAAATTTATTTCAGCCCCATGATATATATGAGATTGATAATAATGTTTGCAATAATATTGAAAGTGGGTTTGGAAGAGTGTCAACTTTAGATCCCACTATTTTGGAAGAGTCTCAACTTCGTATGCATGTGGATTGTGTTGAGAATATGTTATGTGATAGCTATTTTGTTGAATATGATCATGACCCTACATGCAATTATTATGAGAGAGGGAAATATGGTTGTAGAAATTTTCATGTTACTAAATTACCTCTCGTTATGTTGAGATTGATCATATTTCTTTCTCCTTCCTTGCATATGCTAGATCTTGCTTGTCTTGGTACTTTATTTTCCTATAAGAGGCCTATGCATAGGAAGTATGTTAAACTTATATGTGTTTGTCACATGTGTTATGATGCTCTCTTTGTGTTTCAATCCTTGTCTTTCATGTGAGCATCATTGAAATATCGTGCCTAGCTAGGGGCGTAAAATGATAGCGCTTGTTGGGAGGCAACCCAATTTTATGTTTTTTGTTTTTGTTGCTGTTAGGGAATAAATATTGCATCTAGCCTCTGATTATATGTGGTTTCATGTTTTGTTTAGTGTTTGTGCCAAGTAGAACCTTTGGGAAGACTTGTGTGAAGTTTATGTGATCTTGCCGTGAAAAACAGAATCGTTAGCGCTCGCTAAAATGGTCTTCAGATTTCACTGGAGCGTGCTTTTTAGTTGATTCTTTTTGCAGATGATTGATAGACAAATTGCGAAAATTTACCAATTTAGTTTGAATTTGTTGGAGTTCCAAAAGTAGTCGAAACCTGCAGATTACTACAGACTGTTCTGTTTTTGACAGATTCTGTTTTTCGTGTGTTGTTTGCTTATTCCGATGCATCTATGAGTAGTATTGGAGGATATGAACCATAGAGAAGGTCGAGTACAGTAGGTTTAACACAAATATAAACAAAGAACGAATTCATTGCTGTACCTTTGAGTAGTGGTTTGCTTTCTTATACTAACGGAGCTCACGAGAATTTTTGTCTAAGTTTTGTGTTGTGAAGTTCTCAAGTTTTGAGTATTGCTTTGATGGACTATGGAACAAGGAGTAGCAAAGGCCTAAGCTTGGGGATGCCCATGGAACCCCAAGTAAATTCAAGATAATCAAAAGCCTAAGCTTGGGGGCGCCCCAGAAGGCATCCCCTCTTTCGTCTTCATCCATCGGTAACTATACTTGGAGCTATATTTTTATTCGCAACATGTTATGTATTTTGCTTGGAGCGTCTTGTATAATTTGAGTCTTTGCTTGTTAGTTTGCCACAATCATCCTTGCTGGACACACCCATTTGATAGAGTTAAATATGGCCTATAAATTGTTAGAACACTCTATGTGCTTCACTTATATCTTTTGAGTTGAATAGTTTTTGCTCTAGTGCTTCACTTATACCTTTTAGAGCACAGTGGTGATAATATTTTGTAGAAATTGTTGAACTCTCATGCTTCACTTATATATATTTGAGAGTCTATTAAAACAGCATGGTAATGTGTTTAGGCTAAAGAAACTAGTCTTCACATGATAGATATCCCATGTCAATGTAGTAAAAAATATCACACTAAGTGCATTGAATAGAATGAGATGTTGGATGCTTGATAATTGTTTTGAGATATGAGGATAGTGATATTAGAGTCACGCTAGTGGAGTTATTATGAAATTGAGAAATACTTGTGTTTAGGTTAGTGATTTCCATAGCATGCACGTCTGGTGAATCGTTGTGTGCCTAAGTTCGAGCTTAAGGTATTTGTAGAGTGCTAACCTTTGTGTGGAGGTCGGGGGCGCGCGATAGTTAACTCCTACCAACCTCCCCCCTAGGAGCATGCGCTGATTGCTTTGTTTTGATGACTCGTAGATTTTTGCAATAAGTATATGACTTCTTATGACTAATGTTGAGTCCATGGATTATACGCACTCTCACCCTTCGACCATTGCTAGCCTCTCTTGTACCGCGCAATTTTCGCCGGTACCATAAACCCACCATATATCCTTCCTCAAAAAGCCACCATATTGTTCCTCAAAACAGCCACCATACCTACCTATCATGGCATTTCCATAGCCATTCCGAGATATATTGCCATGCAACTTTCCACCATTCCGTTCATATGACACGCATCATATTGTCATATTGCCATTGCATGATCATGTAGTTGACATCGTATTTGTGGCAAGGCCACCATGCATAATTTTTATACATGTCACTCCTGTTTCATTGCACATACCGGTACACCGCCAGAGGCATTCATATAGAGTCATACTTTGTTGTTGTAGTATCGAGTTCTAATATCGAGTTGTAATGAAAGTGTGATGATCATCATTATTAGAGTATTGTCCCATGGGAGGAAAGGCTAAATCTATAAAGCCCCTCTGCAAAAAAAAAAGAAAAAAAAGGGAGAAAAAGAAAAGAAAAAGAAAGAAAAAAAAGAAAAAAAAAGGGACAATTGCTACTATCTTTTTCCACACTTGTGCTTCAAAGTAGCACCATGTTCTTCATTGTAGAGAGTCTCATGTTTAGTCACTTTCATATAGTAGTGGGAATTTTCGTTATAGAACTTGGCTTGTATATTCCAATGATGGGCTTCCTTAAATGCCCTAGGTCTTCGTGAGCAAGCAAGTTGGATGCACACCCACTAGTTCCTTTTGTTGAGCTTTAATTCATATTTAGCTCTAGTGCATCCGTTGCATGGCAATCCCTACTCACTCACATTGATATCTATTGATGGGCATCTCCATAGCCCGTTGATACGCCTAGTCGATGTGAGACTATCTCCCTCATTTTTTTCTTCTCCACAACCACCTCTATTCCACCCATAGTGTTATGTCCATGGCTCACGCTCATGTATTGCGTGAAAGTTGAAAGGTTTGAAAAGATAGAGTATGAAAACAAATGCTTTGCTAAAATTGGGGTTGTGCATGATATGAATATTTTCGTGTGATAACAAGGGAGCATAGCCAACACTATATGATTTTGTAGGGATAACTTTCTTTAGCCATAGTATTTTGAGAAGACATGATTTCTTTGTTAGTATGCTTGAAGTATTATTGTTTCTTATGTCAATATAGACTTTTATCTTGAATCTTTCAGATTTGAACATTCATGCCACAATTAAGAGAATTACATTGAAAAACTATATTGGTTAGCATTCCACATCAAAAATTATTTCTTTATCATTTACCTACTCGAGGACGAGCAGGAATTAAGCTTGGGGATGCTTGATACGTCTCCAACGTATCAATAATTTTTTATTGTTCCATGCTATTATTTATGAAGTCTTGGATGTTTAATGGGCTTTATCATTCACTTTTATATCATTTTTGGGACTAACCTCCTAAGCCAAAGGCCCAGTCCAGTTTGTTGGTTTTTTGCCTATTTCAGGGTTTCGCAGAAAAAGAATATCAAACGGAGTCCAAACGGAATGAAGCCTCGTGAGAGATATTTTTGGAGAAAATCACGCCAGAGGAACTTGAGAACCACGTCAGGGGAGCATCGAGGCGCCCAGGAGGGTGGGGGGCGCGCCCCCCTACCTCGTGGGCCCCTCGAGCGTCCCCCGGTGCCCTCCTTCTTCCTATATAAGTCTACGTACCCTAGAAACTCCATGAACAGAGAGAAAACCCTAATTCCACCGCCGTAGCTTCTGTTCCCGTGGAGATCCCATCTTGGAGCCTGTTCCGGAGCTCCACCGGAGGGGGATCTATCACGGAGTCCTTCATCATCATCATCATCACCCTCACCATGAGTTGTGAGTAGTTTACCACAGACCTTCGGGTCCATAGCTAGTATCTAGATGGCTTCTTCTCTCTCTCTAGATCTCAATACAAAGGTCTCCTTGGTCGTCGAGGAGATCTATTCGATGTAATCTCTTTTTGCAGTGTGTTTGTCGAGATCCGATGAATTGTGAGTTTATGATCAAGGTTATCTATGAAAGATATTTGGTTCTTCTCTGAACTTTTTATGTGTGCTCATAATATCCTTGCAAGTCTCTTCGAATTATTGGTTTGGTTTGGCCTACTAGATCTATAGTTCTTGCAATGGGAGAAGTGCTTGGCTTTAGGTTCAATCTTGCGGTGTCCTTTCCCAGCGACAGTAGGGGCAGCAAGGCACGTATTGTATTGTTGCCATCGAGGATAAAAAGATGGGGTTTATATCATATTGCTTGAGTTTATCCCTCTACGTCATGTCATCTTGCTTAAGGCGTTACTCTGTTCTTATGAACTCAATACACTAGATGCATGCTGGATAGCGATCGATGTGTGGAGTAATAGTAGTAGATGCAAAATCGTTTTGGTCTACTTGTCTCGGACGTGATGCCTATATACAATGATCATGCCTAGATAGCCTCATAATTATTCGCTTTTCTATCAATTGCTCGACAGTAATTTGTTTACCCGCCATAGAATATCGCTATAATGAGAGAAGCCACTAGAGAAAACTATGGCCCCCGGGTCTATTCTCAACATATCAATCGACATCTACTTATTTTTACCGCTTTTATTTGTTGTCTTACTAAATAAAAATACCAAAAATATAAACTATCATCTCTATGAGATCTCACTTTCGTAAGTGACTGTAATGGGATTGACAACCCCTTATCGCGTTGGCTGCAAAGTTCTTATTTGTTTGTGAAGGTGCGAGGGACTCGCGCGTGGTCTCCTACTGGATTGATACCTTGGTTCTCAAAAACTGAGGGAAATACTTACGCTACTGTGCTGCATCTCCCTTTCCTCTTCGAGGGAATACAACGCAAGCTCAAGAGGTAGCAAACTACGATTTGGAAAGGAGGTAACTCGCGACCCATGGTTGCCGAGGGCGGAGCTGGCGACTTGGCGGCTTGAACCATGGTCCCAGTCCTTGTCCGGGTTAAGATTGGTTTGACCATGGTCTTCATGTGGAAACAATGATAATATGTCCACGATTGCTTCCTGGGCGACTTGTGGTGGTTCTATTGATCTCGGTGACTTGTGGTGGATCTGTTGGTCTCGGCGACCTGTGGTGGATCACGGACGCCGTTTTACCCTTAAATTTTGCCAATCGAAACTCTGAACCGATGAACATAAAGCTGATGTAGATCCTCTGAAACCGTCTATTCTTCATCCGGAAGAATTGCGAACTTCTTGATCCCTCGGAGAGATCCCTCCAAAAACTACACACCACCGTGCGCGAGCCCCACGGTGGGTGCCAATTGTCGTGGAATTGTCACGGCAGATGTCCTAGGGTGAGGACTTAGTCATGATGCCAACGCATCTATGCGGTAGCTTGAAGGGGTTGGTCGGAATCGAGAGACGCGAGACGGGTCAACACACAAGACAAGGGTTTATACAGCTTCGGGCCCCGGGAAACATCAACCGGTAACAACCCTACATGCTGTTTGTGGCTAGGTCTCAGTATCATCACGAGGGAGTCACCGTAAACTGGTTCTCCCAGTTATGTCTAGCCCTCAGATTATTTCTCCTCCCTCTTGGGTTGCCCTGCCCCTCCTTATATATGTTGAAGGGGCGGGTTACATGTAGAGTCCAATTCGGATTAAGACTTAAACTATTTTGACTTCTCTTCATGGGCTTCTTAACGTCTTGGGCTTCATAACGTCTTAGGCTTCATAACATCTCGGGCTTCATAACCCCAGGCGACTCTATCTGCCGGGTTATGACTGTCAACCCAGTTATCATTGTCCGTCGGGTTATGACTGTCAACCCAGTTATCACTGTCTGCCGGTTTATAATCTGACTTAACACCTCCCGGGTTATGATCCGACTTAACACCTGCCGGGTTATCATCTGACTTAACACCTGTCGTGTTATCATCTGACTTAACACCCGGCGGGTTATCATCTGACTTAACTCCTACCAGTTTACCAAGTCCCAGCCGGGTCATAACTCTGGTCGGGTCATACCGCGGGGTATATCCCCGACACCCGGTGTTTCGTGTTTTCGAACAGTTGAATCGGAGGGGGGAAGTTGCATCTTCACTATGCTAGGAGCATGTGGCAGACGAATGGACCACATATTCGGATACGTCTCGTCGTTCTAAGAAACTTTCATGTACAAAGTATTTTCATCCGAATTACGGATTATTTTATATTAATTTCTAATGTTTTAAAACATTTACTGGAATTACAGATTTTATTTAAATCAAAAAGATATTCTGTATCACCATGACGTCGGCATGACGTCGGTGGTCAAAGTCGACTGCTGATCACTCAAAGTAACGTGTGGGTCCCGTTCTTCAATGTCTGTTAACTAATTAACATTAGTTAGACTAATTAGCAGATTAATTAAACATCATTATTTAAGTTAATTAATTAATTAATTAAAAAATTATTTTAATTATTTTCTTAAAAATGTTCTTGGGGGTGGGCCTTGGCTGTCATAGGACTGGGGCCTTAGCGGGCATCGGCGTGCGGGCTAACGAGCTTGGGGTACCGGGAGGAGCGGACCCGGGCAACCAATGCGGTGGTCCGGCCGTGGCTAGGTCAGCCAGATCTGCGCCCGGCAGCGCCAATGGGCAGCGCGAGCGGGCGGTGGGAGGCGCCAGAGCGAGGAAGGCTGCGAGAGGCCGTGCGGTCACGGAGCAGCGCGTGAGCGGGGGCTGCGGACGCCGGCCAGCATGTGCCGGTGGCGGCGATGCGGCGCGAGCGCGTGCGGGCGACGCACGGGGAGCGGCAACGATGCATGGTGGAGCTCGAGGACTGTGGTGAGCACGGAGCTGGGCACGTGCGTGCGGTGCGGGGGCGCGTCCAGCGCGGGGTGTGCATGGTCGCAGCGGCAGGGACTGCAGAAGCAGAGAGGGATGAGGGGAGGCGGCGCCTCACAGGGCCTGGTCGGGGAGGGCAGCGGGCTCGGGGTGGTCTGGCGAGGCAGATCGACGGCGGAGACGGGCGCAGTCCAGTGGGGAGGAGGACGGGGAAGCGGCGACAGCGGGACAGTGTCAGGCGGCTTCGGGTCCTCGTGTGTCGGCAGTGGTCGATGACGGCGGGTGGCGATGGCGACGGCGAAGGGGCTCCGGTCGGGGCCGGACAAGGAGGCGCGCAGGTCGCCGATGAGGCAGCATGGTCGACGACGGGCGGAGTAGGAGAGCACAGAGGGAGAAGAGGCTGCGAGGGAGGGTCGGGCTTGAGGCCTCTCGCCCTGGGCGTCCAGCGGCGCGAGGGATGGTGAGGTGTAACATCCCAAATTTTCAATTTGGAATGTTATACATAGATCATACTGCATTGCATGTTTCTTTGCATTTTTGTTTGTGGCGATCCTCGAAATTCTAAGCAACTCAAGGACCTACGGAGAGAGTTGGGAATTCTACCGTTTTGTATTTGAGTTCACTCGAATACCGATACGAGGACAGTATTGGTTTTAATTATTTTTCTCTCCTAAAAATATTTCTAAATACAATATATGAGCGGAGATAATATGACTTCTCTAAAATAACAGAAATATTGGGGGCAAAATGTTAAAATCACTTTTGGTATTTTTTTTTCTGGATTTAATTGCGATTTTATTTGCATAGGAAAAATGCGCGTTTTTCAAAATTGCATTTAGGTCCGGGAAAAATGTTCACTTTGTCCTAAATATTATTAGAGGACGGTGAAAATTTATTTCGGGATTTTTGGAGTTCGTTCAGTATTTCTTTCGTTAGTTTTGCTACGTGAGGACTCTTTTAGAAAGAAAAAAAACGAAACCGACTCCGAGCCATATGTGGCCAGGACTCCTGGCCTCAGGCCTTTAAAAGCCGCCGCCCTCGGCCCGAGGGGCAGCCCAGCCACCGCCCGCCTCTGCCCTAGCCGCCGCCGCGTCACTCGCAGCCCGCGCCGCCTTCCCGCGCCGCGCCGCCGCCACCCTGCGCCGCCGCCCCGCCGCCGCAGTAACCGCCGGATCCGCCGCCGGTTGACTTTTCGAGGTAGCCGTCGGTTTTCTCTTTTTAAACCGATTGGTTTTTTTACAAAACCTAGATCCGTTTTTTTAGATTAGATCGGTTTTTTTATTCCCGGTTTAGTTATTTAGCGGACATTCGTCCGTACGTTCATTTTAACGAATGTTGTTCGTCCGTTAGCCGCAGACAGCGAACGTTCGTTCGTTAGCGAGTTCGTCAGTTTTCTTTTTCGGGGTTTTTATCCGCGATTATTTCGATCGCGATTTCTGCCCTGATCTTGTTTTTTGTTTTTGTTTTCACTCGAGAGTCGGAATCAGGTGATTATAAATCACAGATCTTCTAATCGACGCCCTCTTTCCGTTTAACCAACTTGAACAAAGTTTTGGCCACTGTAAAATTTGACTTTAGATCAATTAGTAACCGGAGCTCGTTTCTTTCGCAGTTTGAGTTTCGTTGCTTCTTTCGATTTGTTTCTTTTTGCAAACCGGAGTTCTTAAGTTGAACTTTCTGGTTAGATCCTATCTTTTGGAGTTTTTTTTGTGCATCATTGCTTGTTTGCTTATGTATGCTATTATTTGCTTGCGATAGAATACCCGAACTGTGAAGCGTGCCACTACGAGTCTCTAGGTTTTGCGAATCGTCAGCAAGGCAAGTAACACTTTGATCATACTCTTATTTACCCAGTTTTTATGCATTAGATCAAACCCACACACATTGCATGAGTAGGATCTCTTAACTTGTGGGACTGGGAAGTAGATTGAGGTAGAACCTATTACCTGCATTATTTTCAAACCCTTGGGAGTTACTTCTACGTTTGCTTAGGTTGCTATGCTATGCTCGTAGACGTGGTTTGGGTTTGAGTGAAATCCATGATAGATGTGAGTTGTTAATTAAGGATTCAACTTAAGGTGGCTACTTGAATACACATCTGGGTGGATTGGTTGCAGGGCACCTGGGGAATCCAGTGTTGACCTAGGAAATCCCGGGTTTCCGTGTGATTTTTCCTATGGAATGCCACCCAGGCTCAAAGGGATCATAAAACTATTCATGCTAGAAACTTCCGTGTGCAGCCACATGCCAATATGGGCTCTGGCATAGTTGAGTATTTTGTGGGAAACCTTTCCATGATGGGCTAGCAGATGTAGAGGGATTGTAGGTGTACCGGCCTATCTATCTGGTTAAGGGGACCTCTTCGGAAAGACTGTGTCTCGGTCATCCGTTTCTCAAACACCATGCAGTGCGAGAAACCAAACGGAGGCGATCGAGTCTTGTGGGAAAAATGCACAAACCTCTGCAGAGTGTACAAACTGATCATGATTAGCCGTGTCCCCGGTTATGGACATCTTGAGTATCTGGTACTTGAATTATTGGTTGATCTCATCACTCTATAACTTAATTTGTTGGGTTAATGATAACTTTTAATTGGGATTGAGTTGGAGGTACCTTCTCAATGATTTTCAACTACCATGATAGTTAAAATAAAATATATTCCTTTGTTGTAGGGAAAAATTGGCTTTACGCAAAAAACTTTAACCTTAGAGCCTCCACCAGCCAAATATGCATATAGTATAGCCTTTATTCTGTTACTTGCATCTTCTGTGTTATCTTGCCAGCATATTCCATGTGCTGACCCGTTTTCGGGCTGCAACATATTACGTTGCAGACTTTTCAGACGAGGAATAAGATGTTCTAGGTCGTTTGTCATGCACTCAGCTATGCCGTTGGAGTTGATGGACTCACTTATCTTCCAAGCCTTCCGCTGTTATTTTGTTAGATGGCCTTAAGCCATAGATTTTTGTAATAAGTTCTCATTGGAGACATTCGATGTAATAAGTGTGTGATTGCCACTCTGTTATAAATCCTTCAAGTACTGTGTGTGTCAGCATTACCGTCCAGGGATGACACAGAACACAGAGACTTCGGTCCATTCGGATCGTGGTCGCTACAAGATGGTATCAGGGCCCACGCTGATTGTAGGACACGACCACTAAGACAGACCCTAGATCACTCTTCTCTACTCATTTCTGACTTCTCTCCATTTTCTACTTCTTTAGGATGGTGGACTCAAGGAACAAGCTCACTCAACCGGATGAAGACACACCATTTGGACCACACTTGAAGGAAGTCACTAGGTACCTGAACATAGGAATACCAAGCTTTACCAGAACCTACACCGCCACTTTACCAGAAGAGGAGCGATGGAGCATACAAGTTCAAATTCTCGGAAGAACCTTCGCACCATCCACTGAGAGAATAGAGTTTTCTTTTGATGCACCAACCTGGAGCCTAGGCAAGAGCATGGCCGCCCACATCACGATGGGAAGGATTGTAGAAGTCTCCAAGCTGGAGCTGAAGGACACCATCTACCAGATTTGTGGACGCCGAGATGAGCGTTGGGATATGATCAGCACCCGGAAGGATAGGTCCATTGCAACGTACATCCAAGAGTTGAACCAGCACATTCGACGACAGGAGCACCAGATGTGCGATGGGATGATAGAGTTGAAGAAGGCACTAAACAGGAATTTGGAGCTAGAAGAAGAACTTAAGTCAACTCGTGACGGATATGAGGAGGAGATGTTGATACTAGTAGAAAAGAATGAGGATTTAACAAGGAAGCTAGGAGTATTCATGGGAGATCCAGCACCAAGAGGTGAAGAAGAGGAAGAAGAACCCAAGGAGATTTGTCCTGAAGATTACATTATCATCGACGACACGGATTCAGACCCCGATGATAGTGAAGACGAAGACTATGAAGATGAAGCTGGAGGAGACATCATGGAATCTTCCGCCGATCAATATTTTTAGATGACCACCCTATGACTAGTAGCTACCCCCACATATTAGTATTTAGAGCACTTTTGTAATGGTAGTTTCATTTGTAAGACCTTACTTGAAATTGATTGGTGTGATATGATTGTGGTTGTCTCATGTGCATATGGGTAGTGATTTTCCCTTAGACCTCAATTATGTTCTAATCTCTTCCCTCTACACCCATCAGATGCCTCCAAGACGTGAGCACGGATTTGAGTTTCCACCTGAGCTCACTTAGTTGATCCAGCAGCAGAACACCTTGATGCAACTACTTGTCTAGAACACCCAGAACAACCAGAACAACAACAACAACAACCCTCCACCACCACCACCCGTGGACAACCTGACATGTTTCTTAAGGTTGCAACCACCAGTGTTTGCTAGCAGCATCGAACCAATAGTGGCTGATGACTGGCTACGCAAGATTGGAAGGGATTTGACCACCGCCAATAGCTCTGACGCTGAGAAGGTGCGATTTGCCGCACACCAGTTGTCTGGACCAGCCGCGGCATGGTGGGAGAATTACACAACCACTTTCCCCATAGCCAATGTCACTTGGGAGCAGTTTCAGCAAGCTTTCCATACTGCCCATGTGTCAACTGGAGCTATGAGCATGAAGAAGCGGGAGTTTCGCAACTTGCGCCAAGGAAACAGTACTGTAGCTCAGTACGTGGATGAGTTTAGTACCCTATCTCGTTATGCCCCAGATGATGTGGCCATAGATGCCGCTAAGCAGGAGAGATTTAAGGAAGGGCTGAATGATGAGATGAGCATACAGTTGATGGTGGCAACTTTCAACAACTACCAGGAGTTGGTAGATAAAGCTCTTATGATTGAAGGGAAGCAGCAGCGGATTGGAACCGCAAGAGGAAGTATGGACAAGGAAGGAATAATTCTGGAGCCCAGCAGAAGCCCCGATTCACTTCGAATTCGGGAGGATATACCCATAACCATGGAATTCCCCACAACCACAATGACCTAAGAATGGAAATGGAAATGGGAACGGAGCAAGTAATAACCAGAGCCGCTCTACCCCGTCCACACCCGCCAAGAAGGATTTAAGCCATGTCACATGTTTCAAGTGCGGGAAGAATGGACATTATGCCAATGAATGCCCTGAAGCCAAGAATGGGAACGGAAATTGAAGCGCCGGGAAGAAGCCCAACCCGTTCAACAAAGGACAAGTGAACCACGTAACTGTGGAGGAGATAGAAGAGAAACCAAATGCTGTTGTCGGTAAGTTTTTGGTTAAGACATTTACCGCAATAGTTCTTTTCGATACTGGTGCATCGCATTCATACATTTCTAGGGGATTCGTAAATAGACATAGGATGTCCACCCGAGTTCTTAAGACCCCCATGTTAGTAAGTTCACCAGGAGCAGAGTATATGGCACACCAAGGATGTTTTCAGACGCCATTGACCATAGGACGCCATACTTTCCCCTCCGACCTAATCGTTCTAGAGTCACAAGGATTGGATGTGATATTAGGTATGGATTGGCTATCGAAGTATGGAGGTAATATCGATTGTGCCAGCAAGTCTATTATGCTTACCACCCCGGAGGGAAAAAGGATTAAGTATGTATCTAGGCATTCGCCTATATGGACCCAAGTACATTCTCTCACGAGAGTTGTTCAGGAGGAAGTGCCAGTAGTAAAGGATTGTCCGGATGTGTTCCCAGAGGAGTTTCCTGGCATGCCACCGGATAGAGATATTGAGTTCTTAATTGAGTTGTTGCCTGGCACCGGACCAATATCTAAGAGACCATATCGGATGCTAGCGAATGATCTGGAGGAGACCAAGAAGCAGATTAAGGAGTTGTTGGAGAAAGGATTTATTCACCGAAGTTCATCACCTTGGGGAGCTCCAGTGCTTTTGGTCGAGAAGAAGGATGGATCTTTAAGAATGGTCGTTGATTATCGAGCACTGAATGAAGTGACTATTAAGGATAAGTACCCGCTGCCGATGATCAATGATTTGTTCGACCAACTCCAAGGAGCGGAAGTATTCTCCAACATAGATCTACGATCTGGATACCACCAATTGAAGATCCGAGAGAAGGACATACCCAAGACAGCCTTCACCACCAGGTACAGGCTATATGAGTATACGGTTATGTCATTTGGATTGACTAACGCGCCCGCCTACTTCATGAGTATGATGAACAAGTTGTTCATGGAGTTCTTGGATAAGTTCGTCGTGGTATTCATTGACGATATTCTGGTATACTCGAAGAACGAAGAAGAACATGCAGAGCATTTGCGTTTGGTATTGGAGAAGCTCAGAGAACATCAGTTGTATGCCAAGGTTAGCAAATGCGAATTTTGGTTGAAGGAAGTTGGATTCCTAGGGCATGTTATATCAGGAGAAGGTATAGCAGTGGACCCCGTCGAAGTGCAGGCAGTCATTGAATGGTTGGCACCCACTTTAGTTGGAGAGATCCACAGTTTTCTTGGACTCGCGGGATACTACCGGAGATTCATAGAAAATTTCTCCAAGATTGCAAAGCCAATGACGACATTGTTGAAGAAGGAGACAAAGTTCGATTGGACTGAGGATTGTGAAGGAAGTTTCCAGGAGTTGAAGAAACGGTTGACGACAGCCCCAGTGCTGATATTGCCAGATATACGTAAGGATTTCCAAGTGTACTGCGACGCTTCACGCTTAGGACTTGGAGGAGTACTTATGCAGGATGGAAGAGTTGTTTCCTATGCATCCCGTCAACTGCGACCGCACGAGTTGAATTACGTGACGCACGATCTGGAGTTAGCAGCTTTAGTGCACGCACTGAAAACCTGGAGACATTTCCTTATTGGAAATCATTGTGATGTGTACACGGATCACAAGAGTTTGAAGTACATTTTCACACAGAAAGAGCTGAACCTCAGACAAAGGAGATGGTTGGAGCTTATAAAGGATTATGATATGAAGCTACACTATCACCCAGGAAAGGCCAGTGTCGTGGCAGACGCTTTGAGCCGGAAGAGTTATGAAAATACCCTAGTAAAAGGGGGATTGCCACAGGAGCTAGCGGAAGTTTCAGGGAGCTTCGTTTGGAGATACTTCCTAGAGGTTTCATTGCAACGTTGGAGGTTCGGTCGACATTGCTGGAAAAGATACACGAAGCCCAGAAGGATTACAAGGAAATTGCCGAGATAAGGAAAAGGATGAGTGAAGGAAAAGCCAAGGGATTTCGTGAGGACGAACACGACACCTTGTGGTTTGAGGATCGAATCTATGTGCCCAACGACCCAGAGATCAGGAAGTTGATACTGCAGGAAGCACATGATTCGCCATACTCGGTACACCCAGGAAACACCAAGATGTATTTGGATTTGAAGGAACGTTTCTGGTGGACGGGAATGAAGAAGGATATTGGCAAGTATGTGATGTATGCCAGAGAGTAAAGGCAGAGCATCAGAAGCCAGCAGGATTGCTACAGCCTATGTCGATACCCGAATGGAAGTGGGATAAGCTTGGCATGGATTTTATCACCGGATTACCCAGGACCAAAGCAGGATATGACTGTAGCGACCACGATCCGAATGGACCGAAGTCTCTGTGTTCTGTGTCATCCCTGGATCGGTAATGCTAACACACACAGTACTTGAAGGATTTATAACAGAGTGGCAATCACACACTTATTACATCGAATGTCTCCAATGAGAACTTATTACAAAAATCTATGGCTTAAGGCCATCTAACAAAATAACAGCGGAAGGCTTGGAAGATAAGTGAGTCCATCAACTCCAACGGCATAGCTGAGTGCATAACAAACGACCTAGAACATCTTATTCCTCGTCTGAAAAGTCTGCAACGTAATATGTTGCAGCCCGAAAACGGGCCAGCACATGGAATATGCTGGCAAGATAACACAGAAGATGCAAGTAACAGAATAAAGGCTATACTATATGCATATTTGGCTGGTGGAGGCTCTAAGATTAAAGTTTTTGCGTAAAGCCAATTTTTCCCTACAACAAAGGAATAGATTTTATTTTAACTATCATGGTAGTTGAAAATCATTGAGAAGGTACCTCCAACTCAATCCCAATTAAAAGTTATCATTAACCCAACAAATTAAGTTATAGAGTGATGAGATCAACCAATAATTCAAGTACTAGATACTCAAGATGTCCATAACCGGGGACACGGCTAATCATGATCAGTTTATACACTCTGCAGAGGTTTGTGCACTTTTCCCACAAGACTCGATCGCCTCCGTTTGGTTTCTCACACTGCATGGTGTTTGAGAAACGGATGACCGAGACACAGTCTTTCCGAAGAGGTCCCCTTAACCAGATAGATAGGCCGGTACACCTACAATCCCTCTACATCTGCTAGCCCATCATGGAAAGGTTTCCCACAACATACTCAACTATGCCAGAGCCCATATTGGCATGTGGCTGCACACGGAAGTTTCTAGCATGAATAGTTTTATGATCCCTTTGAGCCTGGGTGGCATTCCATAGGAAAAATTACACGGAACCCCGGGATTTCCTAGGACAACACTGGATTCCCCAGGTGCCCTGCAACCAATCCACCCAGATGTGTATTCTGGTAGCCACCTTAAGTTGAATCCTTAATTAACAACTCACATCTGTCATGGATTTCACTCAAACCCAAACCACGTCTACGAGCATAGCATAGCAACCTAAGCAAACGTAGAAGTAACTCCCAAGGGTTTGAAAATAATGCAGGTAATAGGTTCTACCTCAATCTACGTCCCAGTCCCACAAGTTAAGAGATCCTACTCATGCAATGTGTGTGGTTTTGATCTAATGCATAAAAACTGGGTAAATAAGAGTATGATCAAAGTGTTACTTGCCTTGCTGACGATTCGCAAAACCTAGAGACTCGTAGTAGCACGCTTCACAGCCCAGGTATTCTATCGCAAGCAACCAATAGCATACATAAGAAAACAAGCAATGATGCACAAACAAAACTCCAAAAGATAGGATCTAACCAGAAAGTTCAACTTAAGAACTCCGGTTTGCAAAAAGAAACAAATCGAAAGAAGCAACGAAACTCAAACTGCGAAAGAAACGAGCTCCGGTTACTAATTGATCTAAAGTCAAATTTAAAGTGGCCAAAACTTTGTTCAAGTTTGTTAAACGGAAAGAGGGCATCGATACAAAGATCTGGGATTTTGAATCACCTGATTCCGACTCTCGAGCAAAAAGAAAAACGAAAAACAAGATCAGGGCAGAAATCACGATCGGAATAATCGCGGATAAAAACCCCGAAAAAGAAAACTGACGAACTGGCTAACGAACAAATGTTCGCTGTCTGCGGCTAACGGACGAACAGCGTTCGTTAAAACGAACGTATGGACGCACGTCCGCTAAATAACTAAACCGGGAATAAAAAAACAGATCTAATAAAAAAACAGATCTAGGGTTTCTAAAAAAATCGATCGGTTTAAAAAGAGAAAACCGACGGCTACCTCGAAAAGTCAACCGGCGGCGGATCCGGCGGTTACGGTGGCGGCGGTCCGGCGACTGGCGGCGGGGCGACGTCGGCGCGGGACGGCGGCGCGGGCTACAAGCGGCGCGGTGGCAGCTAGGGCAGAGGCGGGTGTCGGCTAGGCTGCCTCTCGGGCCGGGGGCGGCGGCTTTTAAAGGCCTGAGGCCAGGAGTCCTGGCCATATACGGCCCGGAGTCGGTTTCGTTTTTTTCTTCTAAAAGAGTCCCGACGTAGCAAAACTAACGAAAGAAATACTAAACGGACTCCAAAAATCCCAAAATAAATTTTCATCGTCCTCTAATAATATTTAGGACAAAGTGAACATTTTTCCCGGACCTAAATGCAAATTTGAAAAACACGCATTTTTCCTATGCAAATAAAATCACAATTAAATCCAGAAAAAATACCAAAAGTGATTTTAACATTTTTCCTCCAATATTTCTGTTATTTTGGAGAAGTCATATTATCTCCGCTCATATACTGTATTTAGAAATATTTGTAGGAGAGAAAAATAATTAAAACCAATACTGTCCTCGTACCGGTATTCGAGTGAACTCAAATACAAAACGATAGAATTCCCAACTCTCTCCGTAGGTCCTTGAGTTGCTTATAATTTCGAGGATCGCCACAAACAAAAATGCAAAGAAACATGCAATGCAGTATGATCTATGTATAACATTCCAAATTGAAAATTTGGGATGTTACATGAGGGGAGCGAGAGGAGTTCGTGGGGAGAGTGGGGGTCGACTTAGGGTTCGGGGGAGTGGGGAGGGGTTATTAGGCAGGGGTGTGGGTCAGCCTGGGGTTGGCCTAGTGGCCCAAACGGGCCGGTTGCCTGTGGGGGGGGCTTCTTTTATTTTATTTTATTTTTGTTTAGACTTTTTTCTTTTTATCTATTTCCTTTTCTATTTTAATTCATTTTAAAGTATTTAGGCATTTTGTAAAAGTGTGGTTTCTTCACCATAAATACATAGGCATTAATTGGCACCCTCCACACATTTTAGTTTTAATGTTTGAAATTTCTTGAAGTTTGACTAAAATTTAAATTTGAATTTGAATATTTTTGATCCAACGCAAGATTAACAACAGTAACCGAGGTGACGTGTCATCGTTAACATGGGATTATTGTAGCCTAATTATCCGGGCATCACAGGGGGGCTATAGCCTAGGGAGCAGCCCGACATGATAAGACATAAATGCCCTTAAATGATATGACCGTTGGGTGGATAGGATATTTGGGACAGCTGGCGCATAGCACAACAATGGTCGGAAATTTGAGCTCTCAAATTCCTCAGTGCTATCATGTTCCTCACTTGTAGGCAATCCGCATTGACGAATTCCTAACTCCTCAGTTAGAACAAATTCCTTAGAGCCCAGAAGAACTTCGTCTCCGTCACTGAAGAAATGGACTGAACTGTATGAGATTTCCAATGGATTCACTCGAAAGGATTGGTAGTGTAGGCTTTGAGATGAGCATCACTTGGAAATATGTTTCCTTAGTTTTACCACAACCCCCTTTAATTGTACGGTGTTTCCTATGACTCAAGAAAGAGAAAATGAAACTACAAAACAAAAGTCTTCATGCTTCATGATCCTCGCATGAACATCCAAGTCTTCAAGGTCGCACCAATTTCCTCACTTTGAAAGTCTTCATGAAAACCAAAGTTTTCAACTAAAGACATACATTTTTAGGGGTCGACTTTCTTCGTAAATATCAAACTCCTCAGAGACTTATAAGACTTGTGTACACTCATAAACACATTAGTCCTTTAACCTATGAGTCTTCAATACACCTAAATCACTAAGGGGCACTAGATGCACTTACACTTCATGCCATCCCTGGTCACCCTCCTGCTGAAGGCGTAAGATTGATGTATGATGAACCTGAACTTCCAAATCATCTTATGCAAGTGTTGATCAAGCCTTTGAAAGCTGGCCAACCTCAAAGAACAACCTACCTCATGAAGGATTTTCTTTATGTGCCAAGGGCCATCTATCGCATCCTCAACAAAACCCTCGGTCCAATTAAAGGCCACAACTATGAAGAAGAAGACGTTGTTGGCATCATGAAGAATCTGCTGTTCAATATCATACATGGGATTCTCATAAACTATCATGATTTCTTCATGAGGACTTTGGCGAATGTTGCACTGTCACCTTTTGAGTTGAAGCCTTATGCTCCCTGGATTATGAGATTCATTAGAACAAGGTCTTTAATTGCATACAAGGCTGACTTTCAGAATCACCTCAGCTATTTGCCTCCTGTTGAAGTCCTCAAATGGACCATTTCCTCAGTTGACAGAAAGGGCAAAGCTGCTATCATTGATGAATGTACTCGTCCTTTGGATGGCCAGATTCACAAAGCTACATCTTATTCTACCAATGATGATTCTGCAACCCAAGACATTGCAGTAAATGCTTCAAAGCAAATTCCTCAAGCAACTGTTCCACGAGTGATGACTGACCGTAAGCCTCTCCTAAGTCTTCATCAGAAAGTTGATCGAAATCACAAGTGGGTCAAGCGCCAGTTTGCTGCAATTCTTCAGAACATGACTGTCACGCAGAACACTATGAAGAAGAGTCTCTACTATGCGCATGAATTCTTCAATCGCATTTGGGCTATTCTTTCACATCACTTCAATGCTGAAGAACTCAAGGAGATGGAATTCCAACAGGACTTTGACTGGTCTCGACCACCTTTGAAGAAATTCAAGAAGGTCAAAGTTCCTTAGCTGGTCACAAGTTCATTCTCTTCATTGCGCGCGACGGATGAAGCTGAAGATTTGGATGACACTACGGTAGGCCCTATGTCAACGGACAACCCCAACAACGCTGGCGCTCCTCCATCGACATCATGATGATTTTCTTCAGCTGCGTCAGTCCTCCTTTTTTGTCCCTTTCGGTCATTTAATGACAAAGGGGGAGAAATTTGAGTTAGTATTCATGCAGGTCTCTATATGGGCGATATTTTCGTTAAGTTACAAATCTTGTTCTTCTGAGGTGTTTGCTCTGATGAGTTGTAAACTTAAGTCCGATGGTGGTCTGACACTTTTTTGAACTGCTTTCTGCATGCTTATTTCCTCAGTACCTTAATGCACACATGCTGAATTTCGTCAGACACCATATTCCATTATGCATTTCAAATTCTTCGGATCATATGTTAAATGCATGTATGAATTACAAGATATAGCGGGAGATCTCCATGATATAACTCTACATTGTGTTGTTGCTACTCAAGCACAATCCTCAAACATGCCCATCTTCAGGGGGAGTTCTTCTATATCTTGTAATCAAATTCCTCAATATCAGTTGTAACACTTCATATGTTTATCCCCGTTGAAAACTTAACCTATTTGTCAACAATCACCAAAAAGGGGGAGACTGTAAGTGCATCTAGTGCCCCTTAGTGATTTTGGTGTATTGAAGACATTTAGGTTAAGGGGCTAATGTGTTTGTGAGTGTACACAGATCATATAAGTCTATGAGGAGTTTGATATTTACAAACAAAGTTGACCCCTAAAAATGTATATCTTCAGTTGAAGACTTTGGTTTTATTAAAGACTTTGAAAGTGAGGAAATTGGTGTGACCTTGAAGACTTGGATATTCATGCGAGGACAATGAAGGTTGAAGACTTTTGTTTTCGTAGTTTCATTTTCTCCTTCTTGAGTCATAGGAAACACCGTACTGTTAAAGGGGGTCGAGGTAAAACTACGGAAACATATTTCCAAGTGATGCTCAACTCAAAGCCTACACTACCCAATCCCTTCAAGTGAAGCCATTGGAAATGTCATATAGTTCAGTCAATTTCTTCATTGACGGAGACAAAGTTCTTCTGTTCTCTGAGGAATATGTTCTGACTGAGGAGTTAGGAATTCTCCAGTGTGGATTGCCTACATGTGAGGAACATGATAGCCCTGAGGAATTTGAGAGCCCAAAATTTCCGACCATTGCTGTGCTATGCGCCAGCTGTCCCAAATATCCTATCCACCTAACGATCATATCATTTAAGGGCATTTATGTCTTATCATGTCGGGATGCTCCCTAGGCTAAAAATAGCCGCCCCCCCTACAACCACTAGTTGGTTGGCTGCTCCGAGAGAAACTAACACTTGTCATTAGAGCAACCCATCCTCCGAGGACTTTGAGCTAAAATCATCAAGTGAGGAAAAACCCAAAACCCCAACACCTAAAACCCCAAAGTGATTGAGCATCAATGAAGAGAGTGTTCCTGTGTGGAACTTGTGCTTGTTACCTTTGAAGATTATGATCTTTCGGACGGTTAGGCGTCAATGGTCTAGAGCATCCAAGAGGAATTGTGGATCACCGAGTGACCAAGTCTGTGAAGGTTTGGCAGCCACCTATGAAGACTTACCACGAGTGATTGGGCGAGATATGTGTGACCTTAGCTCAAGGGGAATACGGTGAGGACTAAGTGTCCTGGACCGTGTGTCTAGGACTGGGTGTCTGGGACTGTGTGTCCTCAGGTTTCAATACCTAGCCGCCCTAACCACATGTACAACTATCACAGCAGTTGGAACTGGTCTACCAAATCATTGTCTTCACCAAGCCTATTGGTTCTATTTCCTCAACCCTTCCAGTTACTCATTCATGTGTTGATGAACTTGATTTGTACTGTTCGAAGACTTTGACTGAAGACTTTCTCAATTTCCTCAGCCCTATTTCTTCAGTCCTCAGTCTTCAGCCTGCTTATCCTATTTACACGCTACTTGTGCTCTGTGTTTGCTTTCATTTCATCATGATGATCATGCTACTATTTTGCTGTGCATGCACTTGAGTATCTATTCCGCTGCTAAGTAGTTCGTTGTTTAGGAAGTTCCTCAGCTAGAATTTCCTCAGTGACGAATTTGTAAAAATCGCCTATTCACCCCCTCTAGTCGATATAACGCACTTTCAATTGCCAATTATAGAAAGATGGGAGAACCAATAGAATATAAAAGGAATACTAATGAAAGGGTAAAGATTTCAACTTTCCCTCCTAGTGTCTCTCATGATGTAATAGGTGACGAGGAGGAGCTCCCTATTCAACCAATCTCATCATTAAGAAGCTTGGAAAAATTTATTAAACCCACACATGATGTGGTGAAGAAGAAGAAGAAAAGAAGAAAGAGTAGAGGTAAAAAGGTATGCCTCGCAAATGATGTTGCTCCTATTATTTTTGTGCCTCATGAGAATGAATCAAAAATAATTGTGGAATATGATGCACTTGATGATGATATTGCTTCCTTGTCTTATGGCACAATGTCCGAGAGCACTATGGATGATGATTTTGTTATGCCTATTGCTTGTTGTGATGATTATGATTGGGAAGATAATGATACTTCTTATAATTTTGGAAATCTTTTTGGCACCAACTTGGGAAATTATGATGATAGCAATTGTTATACCGTTGGTGCTATTCATACTATTAATGATGAGAGTTATTATGCTTATGATATGCCAAGCCACAAGCTTGGGGATGCTATGTTTTATGAGAGTGACAATGTTTGAGAATTTATTTGCTGAAATTAATGTTTGTCCCAAGCTTGGGGATGTTATGCTAGATGAGGATGATCTTTTTAGCCCCCCTACTTTGAGTGATCAAATTTGCTATGATGATTGCATGCCTCCTATCTATGATGAGAACAAACTTGCTACTTATGATGATTATTGTGATGATAGTTATGTTATAAAAAGTAGTGATAATCATTGTCATAATTTTGAATATCCTTTTACTGAACATCACTCTTTTAATGTGGAAACAAATTATAGTATTCGAGTTCCATATGATGCTCCCACTACTATTCATGAGAATAAATTTGCTTATGTGGAGAGTAGTAAAATTTCTATGCTTGTGGATCATGAAAGGAATGCTTTATGTGAGGGTTATATTGATAAATCTATTCATGATGCTACTGAAAATTATTATGAGAGAGGACCTTATGATTCATGATGCTCTCTTTATGTTTCAATCCTTATCTTTTATATGAGCATCATTGAACTCATCATGCCTAGCTAGAAGGCATTAAAGGAAAGCGCTTGTTGGGAGACAACCCAGCACTTACCCCTACTGTTTTTGTGTGTTCAAATGATTATGCTACTGTAGTAATCGTATTTTATATGTTTTATTTCAATAAAGTGCCAAGTAAAGCCTTTTGGGTAGTGTGGATGATAGTTGATTTGATTCTGTGCAAAAACATAAAGTTTTCTGTCCAGTGCAGAAAATTCAATAAATCACTGGAACGTGATAACTAGCTGAAATTTTGACACATGATTGATATACAAATTTCCTACGTTTTCCTAATTTTTCAGAATTTTTAGAGTTAAATAAGTATGGTGTTTGTCCAGATCATTACAGACTGTTCTGTTTTTAATAGTTTCTGTTTTCCTGCATAGTTTGCTTGTTTTCTAGTTTCTATGGCTTATATTGATCAATATAAATTGTATAAATGATATGCTACATTAGGCATTGTGTGAGAACAATTATGAATCTTGTCTTTGACAGTACCCAAAGTGAATGATTTGTTTTATCATACTAACCCATCTCACAATGTTTTATTAAGTTTTGTGTGATTGAAGTTTTCAAGTTTTGGGTGAGATGTCGATATGAGGAGAATAAGGAGTGGCAAGACCCTATGATTGGGGATTCCCAAGGCACCCCAAGGTAATATTCAAGGAGCAACCAAGCAACTAAGCCTGGGGATGCCCCGGAAGGCATCCCCTCTTTCGTCTCCAACATTATTGGTAACCTCACTTGAAGCTATATTTTTATTCGTCACATGATATGAGTTTTGCTTGGAGCGTCATTTTATTTTGTTAGGATTTCCTTGCTGGTATTTATAATAATGTTTTGTGTCTTTTATTTCAATAAAAGTTTCAAGGATAGCCTTTACCATGATTATTTTGTGAGTCTATATGTTGTTGTTTGAAAGTAGAAAGTTTGTCGCTGTTGTAAAAATTCCCGAGAAAAGTTAGAATGTCATAAAAGGTTGAAACTTTTTGCAAAGCAAGCTATGATAAATTTCCTACATCATGTTAAAATTTCAGAATTTTTTGAGTTAGGGAAGTATGGATCCTCTTGCATTCTTTACAGACTGTCCTGTTTAGACATATTGCTGTTATGTTTGCATTGTTTGCATATGTTGGCATGTTTTATGATTCTATTTAAGGATATGACTATTAAATATGCAGAGGCATTTAGTATGCAATGTTAAATTATAATTTTAGTGATTTGCTACAGTAGATGATGATAAGGTTATTGCATTGATTTATACTAACTTATCTCACGAGTTCTTGTTGAGTTTTGTGTGGATGAAGTTTTAATATTTAGGAAAACCGTGATATAAGAGGAATGAATAAGACACAAGAGCTCAAGCTTGGGGATCCCTATGGCATCCCAAGTTAACATTTCAAGAAGTCTCAAGCAGCTAAGCTTGGGGATGCCCCAGTAGGCATCCCACCTTTCTTCATCAACAACTATCAGTTAGTATCGGTTGATCCTAAGTTTTTGCTTCTTCACATGAGATGTGATATTCTAGAAATGTCATTTTATTTTGTTTTTCTTGATGTTTGAATAAAATACTTAGATTTTATAGTTTTTAAATAAAATACAGTCTTCACATAGCTACATATTTACATAACGACTCGCTTGAACTTCACTTATATCTTTTTGGAGTAGTTTGTCACTTGCTCTAGTGCTTCACCTATATCTTTTTGAGCACGGTGTGCTTTAATAATTTTGAAGAAATTCTCTCTTGCTTCACTTATATTAATTTGAGAGAAGAAAATATCATGCTCATGTTCTTCACTTATATTTGTTTGAGCTTATCAAAAGCAACTTATGAAACTAGTCCCAATGTGATAGATATCCAAGAAGGAAATAATAAAGACTTTCATGTAGATCATTGGACAAAATAAACTTGATTCTTTGTAATAGTTTTGAGATATGATGATAGTGATATGTGAGCCATGTTAATGAGTAATTATGTTTTAGTAAGAATATTGATGTTAAGGTTTTTCATTCCCTATGCAAGCACGGAAGTCAATAGTTATGCAATGAAATTACATCCTACTTATGGTGCATTATTTGGTGTTAGTTATGCCCAATGCTCGCTTATGTGATTTTTCGTTTCTTGGTTGGTCACTTCTCAATCTATTTGCTAGCCTCCACTTGTACTAAGTAGAAATACTACTTGTGCATCTAAACTCTTTAAACCCTGTTTTTCCACATGAGTACACCATACCTACCTATATGCGGTATTCCCTTGCCGTTCTAAGCAAATTTGTATGTGCCATCTCTAATTTTCAAAATAAACTTCTCTTTTGTGTGCCTGTACCGCTCATGAGGCGGTAAGGGGTGGCCGATATTTTTCCATGCTAGATGTGTTATTCTCAAGATGAGTTTTCATTCACTTGTCATTGCACGAGAGTACGACAAAGGTGTTAGGGATGCCCAGTCCCGAAATGAAAAATGATTTTACTTTATGTTGTCAAATAATAAAATCCTTGGAAAGTTTTGGTATGGAGGGCACCCGTCGATACGGTTAGCCATGGATTGTGAAAGAATGGTGGAAAAAGGAATAAACTTTAATTTCTGTTTGTAAAACGCCTATGATATATCTAGCATGGAAAGTATTGGAAACTCTAAGTCGTTTTGGTTGGCAGGAAAAGTATGCCTCTCAAAAAAATTATCTCTAAATTTAAGCTATGAGCTCTAGCACCTCTACAAATCCCTACTTCCCTATGCGACGGGCCTTTCTTTTACTTAATGCATTTTTTATTTTTGTTTGAGTCTCCATATTCTCTTATATAGCACCAACTAAGGGGCACTACGATCGTACTTGAGCATTGGATGTAGCTAATATGTGAGTGTGTTTCATAAATGGATCAATGATTGAGCATGATGGGCTAGGGATAACTTGCTTTAGTATTGATATTTTGAAAGACATGGTTGTTTGTTGATATGCTTGAGTATTAAAGCCCTCATGTCAAAACTAGACTATTGCTTTGAATCGTATAAAAGTCCAATTGTCCAGGCTATAAAGAAAAGAATATGTGATGAACATGATAGGCAGCATGCTACATCAAAAATTCTGTTTTTATCATTTACCTACTCGAGGACGAGCAAGAATAAGCTTGGGGATGCTGATACGTCTCCAACGTATCTATAATTTTTTATTGTTCCATGCTGTTATATTATCATTCTTGGATGTTTTATAATCATTTTAAAGTCATTTTATATCCTTTTTGGGGACTAACCTATTGACATAGTGCCAAGTGCCAGTTGCTATTTTTTGCTTGTTTTTTACTTCGCAGAAAATCAATACCAAATGAAGTCCAAATGTAGCGAAACTTTACGGGGATTTTTATGGACCAGAAGACATCATATGGGCCATAGAAGCACCAGGGGGTGCCCCGGGGGGGCACAACCCACCAGGGCGCGCCTGGGCCCCCAAGCGTGCCCAGGTGGGTTGTGCCCACCTCGGTGGCCTCCCGCACCGCCTCTTCGCTCTATAAATGCCCAAATAATCCAAAAACCCTAGGGGAGTCGACAAAATTTTGTTCCAACCATCGCAGGCTTCTGTATCCACGAGATCTAATCTAGAGCCCTTTCTGGCACTCCACCGGAGGGGGAAATCATCACCGGTGGTCATCTTCATCATCCCGACGGCCACCTTGATGAGGAGGGAGTAGTCCACCCTCGGGGCTGAGGGTATGTACCAGTAGCTATGTGTTTAATCTATCTCTCTCTCTTGTGTTCTTGAGATGCATAATCTTGATGTATCACGGGCTTTGTTAATATTGTCAGATCATATGGTGTTTTCCCCTCTCTATCTTATTGTGATGAATTGAGCTTTCCCTTTGATATTTCTTTGGATTGAATATTTTATGGATTTGAGAACACTTGATGCATGTCTTGCTATTAATACTCATGGTGACAATGGGGTATCATATTGATTCACTTGATATGTGTTTTGGCACTCAACTTGCGGATTCCCGCGGTGACATTGGGGTAATCTATGCATAGAGGTTGATGCATGTTCTTGTCTTTGTTTCTCTGGTAGAAATCTTGGGGCACTCTTTGAGGTTCTTTTTGTTGGATTGAGTATTATAAATTTGAATTTGTTTTGGTTTTATTTTAGTACGAACTCTTGATAGATCGATCAGAAAGAATAACTTGTGTTATTCTTGTACGAACTCTTGATAGATCGATCGGAAAGAATAACTTGTGTTATTCTAGTACGAACTCTTAGATAGATCCACTGTTTAAGAATTCACCCGATTAATCAGTTAATGGGCCAGTTAATCGCTACTCACAGCATGGCCGAATCGAATAACACCTATTCGTCGCGTTAACTTGTCGGGCCGATTAATTGGCCAGTTAGACTGATTAATCAGTTGTCATGCCGATTAATCCCTGCCGGCCCATTAATGAGTCGACAAACAAAGCCCTTTTTTTCTCGTAACCCCTTCCAGCCCCATCCCGCTCCTTAATAGCTAGGATTAATAACATGTGTATAGTAACATGTTTTGGTATACTACATAGCTGTGAGCATGAGAGTATGGCATAATACATAAAAAATCTACATATATGGTGGCAAGTTCCTATTCAATCTACCAATTAATGGTCGACCGATTAATCCAGTTAATAGGTCGATTCACCGATTAATTGCTACTCCTAAACCGACCGAGCAGCTACCAGTTAACGATTTCTTGAACATTGGATAGATCGATCAGAAAGAATAGCAACAAACATTTCCTTCTTATGTTCTCCGCTAGATAGGAACTTTGGAGTGATTCTTCATCGCACGTTGAGGGATGATTATGTGATCTAACTATATTAGTATTGTTGAGAGATTGCACTAGCGAAAGTACGGACCCTAGGCCTTGTTTTCAAGCATTGCAATACCGTTTGTGCTCCATTTTATCAGTTGCTACCTTGCTGTTTTTTATTGTCCGCACTAGAAGAACTCATATCTACTATCCATATTACACTTGTATCACCATCTCTTCGCCGAACTAGTGCACCTATACAATTTCCCATTGTATTTGGTGTGCTGGGGACACAAGAGACTTTTTATTATTTGGTTGCAGGGTTGTTTGAGAGAGACCATCTTCATCCTACATCTCCACGGATTGATAAACTTTAGGTCATCCACTTGAGGGAAAATAGCTACTGTCCTACAAAACTCTATGCTTGGAGGCCCAACCCGAGTCTACAAGAATAAAGTTGCATAGTAGACATCAAGCTCTTTTCTGGCGCTGTTGCCGGGGAGGTGAGTGGTTGGAGGTATATCTTTAGATCTTGCAATCAAATCTTTTAGTTTCTTGTTTTATCACTAGTTTAGTTTTGTAAAAGAAAACTACAGAAAAATGGAATTGAGGTTGCATCGTATTATTGATCATCTTTATAATATCTTTCTTGAAAATGATGGATTGGAAAATCGTGCTCAATTGTTAGAGGAAGAATGCTATAAAATGTTTTCCACAAAATATTTGAATGATGAGCATGATTGCAATGTTGTTAGTATGAATTCTTTGAATATCCATGAGGCCAGTGATATGCAAAGCCATAAGCTTGGGGATGCTATATTTGATGAATATGATATTTTTAGTCCCCAAATTTTGATGAGAAACTTTATCATGATGAAAGGTGCCTCCTATTTATGATGATTATATTGATAAAAGTGGATTTGGAGAGGTCATGACTTTATATAGCGATGAATCCACTACTTTGGAGGATGTTTCAATTGACGATGATAACAAAGTTGCTATCTATGATGATTATGGTGATGGCATGTATGCTATATTGAATAATGATAACCATGAAACTTGTCATCATGACTTTTATTTCAAATCTCATGATAGTTATTTTGTTGAGTTTGCCCCCACTACTATTCATGAGAATAAATTTGCTTATGTGGAGAGTAGCAAAATTTCTATGCTTTTGCATCATGAAAAGAATGATTTATGTGATGGATATATTGTTGAATTCGTTCATGATGCTACTGAAAATTACTATGAGAGAGGAACATATGCTTGTAGGTATTGCAATAATATCAAGTTTCCTCTCTATGTGTTGAAAATCTTGAAGTTTTGCTTGTTTTGCCTTCCTATGCTAGTTGATTCTTGCTATAAAAAATTGTTTGCTCACAAAATCCCTATGCATAGGAAGTGAGTTAGACTTGAATGTGCTAGTCATATTCTTCACGATGCTCTCTTTGTGTTTCTATCTATATCTTTTATGTGAGCATCATTGAATTCATCATGCCTAGCTAAAAGGCATTAAAGAAAAGCGGAGACAACCCAACACTTATACCTACTATTTTTGTGTGTTCACATGATTATTCTACTGTAGTAATCATATTTTATAGCTTTTGTTTCAATAATGTAATGTCCAGTATGCAGCTATGTCCTTAAGTCGTGTCTCGACACGTGGGGGACATAGCCGCATACTGGGCATTACAAGTTGGTATCAGAGGCTTCTCCGACCTAGGAGCCCCCTGATTGATCGAATCATTGACGGTTGAGTTTAGGCACACACACAAAAAATGTTTTGAGTCCTATATATATATCGAAGAGTAGGATTTCTTTTTACTCCTCATCCCTTCATCGCTTTGGTGAGGACTCCTGACGTTGTTCTATCTCCTCTACTCTAAAAAATTCACTAATTTTTTTTAGGATCACGCGAGTATTGTTTGGATTGTTCCGATATCTTTGTGACGAGAACATTGTTCTCGATGCCTCCTGTCATTTAGGGGTTGTGGCAGTGTCCCGGGGAGTTGAGCTCCGAGGTGTTGTCGTCACAAATGTATCGTAGCGGTTCTACAACACTTAAGACGGCCGACATCGAAAACTCTTCTGTACGGTTAGTGGTGAGATAACCCCGACGTCACCCAGTACTGGTGGGATAGTTCGGGAGTATTGCCACAGCTAGTATAGTGGATGCATTTCGAAGGTCCGAGGTAAACAATTTCCGAGGATGACTGGTTATGTGTTGACAGATGGATACAACTGGATGTAGGTTCAGAGTTGAGTGCGCGGTGCTTCCCCTGTATCCCCAACACCCAATTGCATAACCGGAAACCTTCGGGAATTAATAGGTGGGTTCTTCAAGTAGCTCGTAGGCATTCTTCCAACGAGTGCATGGTTTGAGGTTTGGGGTTCAACATCGAGTGAAGAGGTTTCATGGGCGTTGTTCCAATGGGGAGTTGCATTTTAAAGGGTCCTTGGCTATGCTGATCCGGGGATTGTAACACCCTTTGTAACACGTTCCATGGGGCATTCAGCACGAACATGTGGGACGAAGCTTCTATCATGTATTTGTTCCATCTGCTCCTTGTTGTTTTTATTTACCTTTTGTTCTCCCAAGTGGCTTCTCGAGAAAATTGTTGTACCATTAAACTATGGAATTCATTCGTTCATTTTGTTCGAATGTTCTTGTGAAGACTTATGTTGCAATTTCTAGCCGTCAATTCAGCTTATATATTTTCCATCAATGGCTAACGGTTGTCATCAAATTCAGGATGGCTTCTAAGAGGGTTCCCAACCCTAACCAAGAGGGCGATGAAGAACGTCCTCCTGAACACCCTCCTTCCCCTCCTCCTCCGGCTGAGGCATGGAGAGCAATTATGCAAGCGACCAACCAGAACACCCAGATGCTCATGCAAATGATGCAGAACTTTCAAGCCAACCAAGCTCGAGTTCAATGACAAATTCAACTTGACGATGGGGAGGCATGCCTGGAAGCTCTTCGGGGAAAACATCTTCATATTCATTAACCACCAGAATCTGCGAAATGGCATTAATCTCGCCCTTGTCATTGAGAGAGAATAGGCTGATTGTGTTATCTTGAGAGGCGAAGATAATCACGTCTTCATCAGGATGAGTCAGCTTGACCTCCTTATTTGCACAATCAATGTTTGCATCATGCTTGAAGAGCCAACCCATCCCAAGAATAAGATCAATGTCGGAATTGCCAAGAATAACCGGAGAAACCAGAAAACTGTAATCACCCATATGAATAGATATATCCGGAGCAAACATATTGGAACACAACCTCTTGCCCGGAGAAACAACATGTAATGGCCTTGGCAAAGCTTTGGTGTCAACATTATGCTTTGATGCAAATGGGTGAGATATGAAAGAGCATGATGCACCCGAATCAAACAAGACTTTAGCAGGTATTGAGTTAACTGGAAGATTACCAATTATCACATCTGAAGAGTTCTCTGCCTGAGCTGCATTCATCAGATTCACTCTTGCTGACTTGGGATTGTTCTTGACAATAGCATTGCTGGCAGGTGGAGGAGGCGGAAGGCGTCTTTGAGTACACTTGTTGGCATAGTGACCCTTCTGAGAACACTTGTTGCAAGTAATTTCTGAGAGAGGCCGGTGATAAGGACCACTTGATCTTGAAGCTTGAAACTGAGGCTTGGACTGATTGCTTTGGTTGGGTGGGTCAGAGAAACCACGGCCACCTGAGTGCTTATTGTTGTTTGGAGGACGGAGCACTGGAGGAGGCGGTAGCCAGAACTTCTGCTGCTTGGCAAACAGTTGAGAGGAAGAGGAGGAGTGAGCATCATCTCTGATCCTCTTTTTGGAAGCTTCAATCTTGAGCCGAGCTGCCTCTTGCTTGAGAGCCATATTGTAGAATTGGTAAAATTCATCCGGCTCGAACAAGGTGAGAGCTAGTTGGAGTTCTTCTTTCAGACCACCACGGAACTGATAAATCTTGCTCTTGGCATTGGGGATGTCTTGCTTCGCATAACGGGCAAGATTCTGGAACTTGACATTGTATTGATAGACAGACATGGTGCCTTGCTTCAGGTTGCGGAATTGCTCACGCATGTCTTCAATGACACTGGTTGGAATGTGGTGAGAGCAGAAATCTTTGCAGAAGTCAGTCCACAAGATCTCACGGTCACCTCTGGAATCTTTGTACTGTTGCCACCAATCAGCAACTTGATCTTTGAGTTGGAAAGTGGCAAACTTGACATAATCCTCAGGCCTCATGTTACTGCATTCAAAGTGCTTTTTGATGTCTGTGATCCAGTCTTCAACATCTAGTGGGTCCACACAGTAACTGAAAGACTTCGGTTGGTTTGCCAGGAATTGGTTCAGAGTCGCAAAGTGATATCTTGGTATTCTCCAAGAATGAAGAAGACCATGCCAAACACCTCCGTTTGGTCCTTGACAGACTCCGTGAACACAAGTTCTATGCGAAGTTCTCCAAATGTGAATTCTGGCTGGATAAAGTCCTATATCATGGCCATATTATCTTTGCCGAGGGCATTTCTATGAACCCCGAGAAGGTTGAATCTATTGTCAACTGAGAACCTCCGCAGAATGTCAAGCAACTCCGAAGCTTCCTTGGTCTCGCTGGCTATTGTAGAAGGTTCGTTGAGAACTTCTCCAAGATTGCCAAGCCTCTTTCCAACCTGTTGGTGAAGAATGTCAAGTACTCGTGGACTCCTGATTGTGATCTGGCATTCAAAACACTCAAAGAGAAGCTCATTTCTACTCCGGTTCTTACTCCTCCGGATGAGTCCAAGCCTTATGAAGTCTTTTGTGATGCTTCATTGCAACGTCTTGTTGGTGTTCTCATGCAAGACAAGAAGATTGTGGCATACACTTCACGTCAGCTGAAACCAAATGAGAAGAATTACCCCACACATGATCTTGAGCTAGCAGCAGTTGTACATGCCTTGATCACGTGGAGACACCTTCTGTTGGGTAGAAAAGTGGACATCTTCACCGATCACAAGAGCTTGAAGTACATATTCACACAGCCAAACCTTAACCTTCGCCAGACTTGTTGGGTTGAGATGATTCAAGAGTATGATCCAAGCATTGAGTACACACTTGGCAAGGCTAATGTCATTGCAGATTCCTTGAGCAAAAAGGCATATTGCAACTGTCTCCTTCTCAAACTGTTCCAGCCTGAACTTTGTGAATCATTCAGGAAGCTCAACCTCCAAGTTGTTCTCCAAGGTTTCTTGCAAACCTTCAAGTTGCTCCTACCTTGGAAGATCAAATCCGTGAGGCCCAACTCAGTGATCTTATGGTGCAGAAAGTGAAACATGGTATGGCTAAGGGTACTCCCAAGTACAAGTGCTATCGCGTTGATGAGAAATACACCTTGTTCTTTGAGGACAAGATTGTGGTTCCCAAGGGTGATCTTAGGAAGCTCATAATGAACGAAGCACATGACTCCCTCCTCTCGATTCATCCCGGAAGTTCTAAGATGTACCAAGACCTCAAGCAATCATATTGGTGGACTCGTATGAAAAGGGAGATTGCCCAATTCGTGAATGAATGTGATGTCTGCAGAAGAGTGAAGGCAGAGCATCAACGTCCAGCCGGTCTCCTTCAACCTCTACCTATTCCCGAGTGGAAATTCGATCACATTGAGATGGATTTCGTCACTGGTTTCCCAAGTCAAAGAAGGGAAATGATGCTATCTTTGTGGTGATTGACAAGCTAACTAAAATAGCTCATTTTCTTCCCGTCAAAGAATCCATCAACGCAGCTCAGCTGGCAGAGCTGTACACCTCCAGAATTGTTTCTTTGCATGGCATTCCTCAAGTGATCTCCTCAGACCGTGGAAGCTTGTTCACATCCAAGTTTTGGGATTCTTTTCAGTCAGCCATGGGCACAAAGATTCGCTTCAGCACTGTGTTTCACCCTCAGACTAGTGGTCAAGTCGAAAGAGTGAACCAGATCCTCGAAGATATGCTAAGAGCTTGTGTCATCTCCTTCGGTATGAAATGGGAAGATTGCCTTCCGTTTGCCGAATTCTCCTACAACAACAGTTTCCAAGAAAGTATCGACAAAGCTCCTTTTGAAATCCTCTATGGCAGAAAGTGTCGTACCCCTCTCAACTGGTCCAAGACTGGTGAAGGTCAGCTTCTTGGGAATGATTTGATATCAGAAGCCGAAGAAATGTGGAAAGTCATATGTGAGAATCTCAAAGCTGCTCATTCGTGACAAAAGAGCTACTATGACGGCAAGCATCGTGACTTGGCTTTCGACATTGCAGACCATGTCTATCTCCGTGTTTCTCCCATGAAGGGCACTCAGAGGTTCGGTATCAAGGGCAAGCTTGCTCCAAGATATGTGGGCCCTTTCAAGATTCTTGGCAAGAGAGGCGATCTAGCCTACCAACTTGAGGTTCCCTCCAACTTTGCAAATGTTCATGATGTGTTTCACGTGTCTCAACTCCGCAAGTGCTTCAAGACGCCTGAACGCACCATTCCGTTTGAAGAGATTGATCTTCAACAAGACTTGTCTTATCGTGAGCACCCCATTGCTATTCTCGAAGAAACTGAGCGCAAGACCCGCAACAAGTCCATCAAATTCTTGAAAGTGAAGTGGTCACACCATACCGACCAAGAAGCTACATGGGAACGAGAAGATCACCTTCGTTTTGAGTATCCCTCCTTCTTCCAGTCCTAGATCTCGAGACAAGATCTTTTTGTAGTGTAGGAGAATTTGTAACACCCCATATGTGATACTTTCCAATAATGGCAATAAAGCATTCTCATTTTGATCCCTGTCCTTATCCTTGGGGGTTCTTGTCATTTGAGCTTCATTTTTGTTTTGCATTGTCATTTTAATTTTTTGGATCCATGCATGGCTTCATCATCATCATGGCATCATTTCATCTTAGCTTCATTTCTTGTTTTTGTTTGTGATGTGAGGCCACCTTGTTGTGGTTGTGTGTGTTGTTGTCAAGCCATGCCCATGCTAACCTACCCCCTCCCTCTTCTTCATGCTTGCACCCCTTCTTCCCCTTCTCTCTTTCTCTTCTTTAAATTTTCAAGGGAGTTCTTCCCTGCCCCCTTTAATGTTCTTTCTTTCCCCAAAAATCTTGCACCATGTCTACACCCTCTCTGCGAAATTTCTTCCATTTTGGAGTTGTTTTGGTTGGGTTCAAAAATGGCACAAGTTTGAATATTATTCAAACTTGTATTATTTTTCCGCCTCTAAAATGCCCAAGGTAATTTTATCAGATGTTGCATAAATCCAGGAGCTTGGGGGTATTTTTGTTTTTCCCAAACTCCTCTCCTAGCCCCCTGTACTTTTCTTTAGTCAACTGTTTATTCAAATAAATAGAAACTAAAAAGGTTAAGTAGGAGGGTCTTACTTGGGCCTCCCACAGCGCCACAGCCCAGCTCCAGCCTCCCACAGCGCCGCTTGGAAAGCCAAGCCCACAGCGCCGCAGACCACTTCCCCCTTGCCTTTTGGTCCACAGCCCACCTGGAACGTCCCTCTTCCTCCTTGTGTTCTTCATCACTGTATGAACCAGACGATCAGCATTGATCTCCTCCTGGTCGATCAGACGGTCTCCCGGCGTCCCCTCGAGCCCATAAGAACCCTCAGAATCTTCCCCAACCCTAGCCTTCTCCATTTACACCTTCTCCTCCCTCTCGCGTCGCCAAGGTCGGGCACTCTGGCCCTCGACGCCGCCATGGGCAGGGGATGCTCAAGTTCGTTCCCTGCTTGACTCTCGTCCACCGCCGCGAGGAGCTCCACCATGCTCACCCGTCTTCTTCCATGATGACGCGGCTACAAGGTTCCGAGAGCTCCTTCCACGACGATCGCTTCGGCATCTTCTTCCTCTACTTCGTCTTCCTCACGGACAGCGCCGGTCACAGCTTCCCCACGCCGCCTCCCCGACCTCTTCTTCGTGTTCGTCGAGCCCTCGGTGTGCAGCCGCTCCTCCCCTTCTCTCTCTCCGGTTCGACCCGTCGGGTTGCCGGTTTCCATCGTGCCCAAGGCCACGTCCGCCCTGGACGACCATGGCAGAGAGCGCGAGCTCGTGCCTGGCCTCTCGTGCATGGTCTCACACACCCGCAGCCGTCCACACATGTCATGTGCTCGAGCGCATCGCCGCGGCCACCCGCCCGAGCCGAGCCACACTCGCGCTCGAGCACGACCCCTTCACCACCTCGCCTTGCGTGACGCCAGCGCGCTCACCCTTTGCCTTGCCGCGCCATGCCAAGGCCTCGAGCGGAGCAACGCTCGAGCTCGAGCGCCTCTGCTTCCCCCCCTCGCGGCCGAACCTCACCGTAGCCCTCACACACCGCCGTCGCCGCCGTTTCGCCGTTGCCCGCTGATGTCTAGTACGCACCCTTCTTCTTGTAGACGTTGTTGGGCCTCCAAGTGCAGAGGTTTATAGGACAGTAGCAAATTTCCCTCAAGTGGATGACCTAAGGTTTATCAATCCGTGGGAGGCGTAGTATGAAGATGGTCTCTCTCAAGCAACCCTGCAACCAAATAACAAAGAGTCTCTTGTGTCCCCAACACACCCAATACAATGGTAAATTGTTGTCGGGGTTTTGGGACGACATATGCCAACGGATGGCTTATCATGCGTGGGGTCAAAAGAACGTCGCCGGGCTTGGGAAGCGGGATAAAGCGATACTTAGGACGCCTACGAATCTTACCCAGGTTCGGGGCTCTCCGAGGAGATAACACCCCTAATCCTGCTCTGCGGGGGCTTCGCGTCATGACTGATAGCACTAGAGTAGCTACAAGATTGCTCCTTGAGCTGTGAGGTCTAAAGGAAGAAGATGAACAAGGCTAGCTCACCTCTTCTCTCTATCTAGGGTTTTATCTTGTGATCTTCTAATAGCCAACCTTCCAGCCCTCAACATGGAGGACCCTGGGGGGGTTTATATAGGCCTACCCCCCAGGGCTACAATGGTAATCTCGACGGCATGCCCCCCAGCCGTCAGTGTCTTCGGGCGCCGGCCTCGCCGCCTGTCTGTTAGGGCCCGCCGCCTGCGGGGCCCTCGTGATTGTCTTTCACTGTGGGGGTGCTTTTGCTGACGACAGCCTTGTCAGGAAGGAGATGGCTATAGTACCATCGCCCCTCGCCGTACGCTGCCGCCCCGCCCCGTCCCATCGTCTTGACGAGGCTCGGGCTTCTAGGGTGGGGTTCGCCGTCTGCTACCAGACGGCCGTCTCCCCTGGCCGCCTGCCAGGTGCGGCTATTTCGTGAGTTTACCCGCTGACCGATGGGGCCAGCCGCCTGCTGGCCCCGCCGTTTGCGGGTAGTGGGATCGTGGCCTCCTCTGACCGTTGCTTGGTCACGAGTTTCATGGCTACAATCACCCGCCGCTTAGTGGATATTTATAAGGTACATGACCACTGTAGCCACGCCCTTACAGATCTTCTAAGAACATGCTCTCCTGTAGCCACGCCCCTGCCATGCAGGGACCCCCCTCAGCGTGTTCCCTGAGGGAGGAGTGCGGGGCCGTCTGCGGGCTGGTGGTGTTGGTGTTGCCGCCTGCTGGGTCCCTGCCGCCTGCTGGCAGCCGGCTCCTAGCGCAGGCTACCCTAGGAGGCGGCTCGAGGAGCAAACGGCCGCAGTGGACCAAGCGGCTGTCATTTGTCTTAAAATACCAAGGGTGGTTGCCGAGGGTACCCATGGTCAATATCTCCGATAGTAGTCCTCGAAGCTGGTGGAACTCGGACGCGGGTGTTGGAGATGCCGAGGGGTTCCAGCAGCTTCTCCCCTCAGGCATGCTCATCGTCTGTCTCTTGTCGGCTAAAGGAGTCCATCTGCCGACAGCCGGCTCGGCGCTGCTGGAGCCGACCTCTAGCAGCCGCATCGCCGTCTCAGAATCTTCGGAGGGAAGGCGCCCCCTGGTCCGCGGACAATCGACAGGCCCGTGGACCGTTGGCAGCGCCCACGCGTCACCGTCCTGTCGCATCGGCCTGCCAGCCCACGCGCGTGACAGGATGTAACAGTGGGCCGGGGCCCGCCACTAAGGACCTCGGGCCCCGCGCGGATCCACAGTGGCAGGGGTAATCGATTACCCCCCCACCCGCATTTAATGCGTGCGGATTAGGCGCGAGAAAATCGGGGGTCGTGCGGGACGTGGGGTGGTTAAGCCCACGCCTGCCCCCTTGCCTTCGTCGCCTGGGCCTATATATATAGGCCGGGGGAGACGGCTAGCGCTGCTCTCGCGCTCACTCTCCCCCGTCCTTCATCTTCTTCCTCGCTCCTCCTCGACGCAGTTACAGCGAACCACCGCCCGAGCCGTGGCTGGTCTAGCGCCTCCCCGACGCCATGTCCAATGGGACGACAGCGAATTCTTGCAAGAGCACGTAGACGTTCTCCGCCGGTCACTGAAGCTGCCGCCGGCCGACGGGGTCGCCGTGCGCCTGGCGCCGGTGACGGAGATCTGGCCGGCCCCGCAACAAGGCGAGCGGGTCATCTTCCGCTCGCACTTTCAGTGCGGGTTCGGCCTGCCGGCGAGCGGCTTCTTCCGCCCCTTCCTCGACTTCTTCCACATCCAACCGCACCACCTCACGCCAAACACAGTGACGACCATTTATTCCTTCGTCGTCCTCTGCGAGGCTTATCTTGGCATCCTCCCCACCATCAAGCTCTAGACGGAGCTCTTCTATGTGAAGCTTGGCACCGCCGTCCAGAGCGTGGCCGCTCAGTGTGGGGGATGCATCGCCGTGAAGCGCACCGGGGCGGCAAACTTCTTCCCGGCGCCAAAACTCATTGGATCAGTGAAGCTGTGGTAGAAGACGTATTTCTATGTCTCCAACGTCGACCCCGAGGAAGATTTTATCTGCCTGCCGGAGTGGGTGCCGGGGCCGCCTGCTGAGCCTCGGGACTCCTAGAGGACCTGGCCCGCCACCCTGACAGAAGGTGCCTCCGTCGCCCTGCACCGTCTCTGGGAGCTGAGAGACGACGAAGGCCTGGAGTTTGCAGATCTGCTACTGACGTTCGCCGAGCGCCGGGTGCTGCCGCTGCAGCGCCGGCCCCACCTCATCTGTGATATGAGCGGGCGTAGAGACCCTAGCCGGACCTGCACCAAGCCCCTGCCCTACGGGGAGGTGGCCCGGCTGGTGAACCACATCTCCAGATGCCAAGTCTCTGACTCCGGCTGGGCCTTCAGCAAGGCTCCGTACAGCCGCAGCAACCAGCCGCCCGCAGTAAGTTATTTCGTCCTTCTTTTCCCTTTCTTCTTTATCCGGCTGTTGTAGCCGTCTGGTGCTAATACCCGGGACATATCTTCCCAGGCCAGCCGGCGCCGGGCTCCAACCAACTGGGCCGCCCCCTAGAGCCGGATCGCTCCCAGAGCGATACGAGCGACCCCGATCTTGGGGTCGCCGCCGACATGGAGGAGGAAGAGGTGACGGGCGGCGGGGACCAGCTATCGGGAGCCCAGCCAGAAGGCGGCCTCGAGAGCTGGACAGACGACGACGAGGGGATGGAGGAGGCACTTGTCTGCGCCAGCTAGCAGGCAAGGCAGTCTGGCACAGCCGGCGGCGGGAAGCGGCGGTCCTCGTCAGGGCCGACTGGTGCCCCACTCAAGAAACTTCGGCTGTCAACCGCCGCCACGAGGCGTCAGGACGCGGCTGCCAGGGCGAACCTGCCAAAGAAGCCCAAGGCCTGGCCGGTCGTGTCTGGGTAAGTACCCTTTACTCCTTCTTTGTGTCTTATTCTTTTTCCCCAGCTGATCCCTTCTTGCTTGATTCTTCGTTTCTTTGGAACGTCCATGCAACGCGCCGCTTTCCCTCTCGCGGGTGCCAGCAGGCTCCGTGGTAGGAGGCCCAGATGCCCCTCCTGTGCCCCCTCGCATGGATCCTGCTGCCGCGCTCCGGGAGGCGATAGAGAGGAAAGCCCGCGAGGCGCGTGCGGAGCGCGAGGCCGCGGAGCGTGAGCGAGCGGCGGCCAATGCCGCAGCCCAGGCGGAGGACGAAGCCGCCAAGAAGGCCGAAGGAGACGCCGTCCGCGTCCGAGAGCGGGGAAAGGGCCCCCAACAGCCAGCGGGCCACGTCGTCCGCTCGGCGTCAGGGTCTCAGGAGCCATCCGCCCAAGCGCCGACTGCTGACGAGCAGCCGGCCCCAGGCGACGGGGGAGATGAATGGGTCATCCTGGAGACGCCGCCACCAACCCCCGCGCCGCCTGCTGGGGAGCAGGGCACCCGGCCGGTGGGGACGGAGGTACCGCCGGTTGGTGGCGTGCTGGTGGTTGGCCCGCAACCAGCCCCCCGAGGCCCAGCCCTCCGGCGCCTTGCGAGGGTGGCCTCTATGCCCCAGCAGGTGGAGGTCGGCGGGGCCAGCTCATCCGCGCCGGAGAACGAGGCGACCAGCGCGGCGCCATCGAGCTGGAGATCCGGAGGAGGCGGCGCGTGTATCATCGCGTCGTGGGACATCTTGGACCGCATGAACTCCTTGGGCAATATCGTGTAGACGGAGATGCAGGAGTTCATCGCCACACGGTCCTCCGTTCGGGTAAGTGTGTTTCATTTCTGCTTTTATTCCTTCAATTTTTTCCGTGGGGACGCGTCAGCGCACCCAGTGGGTGTAGTCCCCGAGTTCCGAGCCGGCTGCTGAGCAGGCGGCTTGGAACTCCAAAGTGTACGTTGATACGTCTCAAACGTATCTACTTTTCCAAACACTTTTGCTATTGTTTTGACCTCATTCTTGCATGATTTGAACTAAACTAACCCGGACTGACGCTGTTTTCAGCAGAGCTGCCTATATGGTTTTATTGTGTGCAGGAAAACGGATTTTTAGGTATCTCAGAAAATTCCAAGAAAAATCACAGAAAATCCACGCACCCGAAGGGCCCTTGTGCCAGAAGAGGGGCCAGAGGGGAGCCAGGGGGGCTCCAGGCGCCCTGCCCAGGCGGCCCCACCCCTGGCCGCCTCGCCAGGCCGCCTGGGCGGGTCCTACCTCCCTTGGTGCCCTACTTTGACCCGTATTTATCCAGTGACGAGAAAACCCCAGAACAGAGGTCGTTTTCCCATTTTCCGTCGCAGAGCCGCCGCCACCCTCTGTTCTTCTTCGGGAGGGCTAATCTGGAGGCTGATTTGGCCTCCGGAGAGGGGAGATCGTCTCCATCGTCATCATCATCACCACTCCATCCTCCCTCCATGACTTCTCCTTCCATGTGTGAGTAATTCCCTGCTGTAGGCAAAGGGGATGGTAGGGATTGGATGAGTTAGATCATCTAATAGTTTATCAGATTGTTGGGGGCATGTTGCCTATCATCTACTATGGTGTTTATCATCTTTGCTTCAACTTGTTGCTCTTAATGCTTGTCACTTAGGGCCCGAGTGCCATGATTTCAGATCTGAACCCTATGTGTTTGCATGAATATATTTGTGTTCTTGATCCTATCTATGAGTTGTTTGCACCTATTACGGTCCGGAACCGGCGATCCCAAAAGTGACAGCTTGGGACACCAAAGGGGATGGTCCATAGTTTGAGGATTACATGTATCCATTGAGTTTATTGCTTTGTTCCGGTGCTCTTTGACAGGAGCACCTTAATCTCCATAAGTTCCTTTTGGCCCCGTTCGTAGCGGGATGGTAGGACAAAAGATGTTGTGCAAGTTCTTATTGCAAGCACGTACAACTACCCGTGGGATACATGCCTAGTGTTTGATATTTGCCTAGATGATCATTACTTTTCTGTGTGCCTTGCCCCATGTTAGATTCATGATATATCTCATCCATGCAGCGCCCAACCATCCATCTCCCTAGCCTACAGTGTTTTAAATCCTGCTGGTTACTAGTTGCTACTTTTGCTGCTTACTTTTGCTGTTTACTTTTACTATCACCACCATCACTATCATATCACCGTTACCACTTATCTTTTGTTGCAAGTAAGTATATTTCAGGTGCGGTTGAATTTACAACTCAACTGTCAAAGCTTATAAATACTCTTTGGCTCCCGGTGTGTCGAATCTATAAATTGGGTTATTCTTACCCGCGAAGACTATCTCGATCCCTTACGGTTGAGGGTTATCAAGTACCGTTTTCTGGCGCCGCTGCCGGGGAGCATAGCAATATTTACAAGTCTACTTGAAGTATCCTACCTGCTGCAGTTCATCCGCTATGGGTAAGAAAGGAGACCCCAAGGTTCCGATCTTACTATCCACTACAAGAAGAGGTACTGTTCTGAACACTAGTGCTACACTTGATTCACCTTCTGTTATGAGTAAGTTTGCCTCACCACCACCACATGATGCTCCTACTGAATCTGTTACTATGTCCGATACTCTTGATGATGCTTCTACTACTCTTGATGATATTAATACACTTGGTTATGCTCTTGAGAAACAGATCGCTGCTGCTGCAAAAAAATCTGGAATTGAAATTCCCGTTGCTCACTACCCCATTGGTGGAACTTATGATTATCCTGATTTGAGTGAACTCAAGGAGAGACTCCTTGATGATGATTACATTATGCTTGATGATGATTTATGCAGGGAACTGACAGAGTTTGCCGGCTCTGACCCTGAAGCTATTAAGAAGCTGCTTGAAAAACACTCCTTGAAGAACAAGACTGTTCCTGATCCTGAATTTGCTACATCTCCTATATGCATCAATGATCCTAATTATGATTTCTCTGTTGATCTTTCACTTATACCTATGGTTGAAGCTGACCCCTTTTATGGCAGGGAAAATGATGATGCTATTGCACACCTGACCAAACTCACTGAGTTGGGTGGCTTGTTTACCACGGATGAGAAGAAACTTTACTTTTATGTGACTAAGCTTCTTCCTTTCTCTTTGAAGGAAGGTGCTAAAACATGGTATGATTCACTCCCATGTGGTTCCATTAGGAGTCCTCAAGACTTAGCTCACTCTTTTGTTGATAAGTACTTTCCTGCTCATATGCAACATGCTCCTTTACAAAGAATTTATAACTTTAAACAGTTGCAGGATGAGCACCTCCCTAAAGCTTGGGGGAGGTACTGTAGTCTGATCCGGGCTAGACCAGGACATGGAGTCCCTAAGAATGAATTAATCGATATATTTTATGCTGGTCTAACTGATGAATCCAGGTCCTATTTGGACAGTTGTGCTGGTTGTGTTTTCAGGAAAAGAACACCGGACGATGCAGAGGATTTGATGGCAGGATTGCCAAAAACCATGAAGATTGGTCCGTCCCTGAACCACCTCCACCACCAAATAAGAGGGGCATGTTTGTTCTAAGCCCCGAAGATATGCGAGAAGCAAAGAAGTCTATTAAAGAGAAGGGTATTAAAACTGAAGATGTGAAGAATCTACCCCCTATTGAGAAGTTGTGTGAGCCTACCACTCACCCTCCTATGGTAAAGGTACACTCTCTTTTAGATTTCAACGCAAGTGACATCCCTCATGGTAAGCCTCCTGATCAATGTTTAGATGAGTTTGATAATTTTATTATGAAACAAAATCATTTTAATGAGAGGATACAAAGTCAATTGCATGATAATTCCCTTGCTATCAAAAGTTTGCTTGATGTTCTAGGTAGAACAGTTAATGATGTTAAATGTCTTGTGAAGCATTTTCATATGGTTCAAACTCAGCTTGAACAAATTTCTAATGTGCAAAAAGATTTGCTTGCTAACAATGCCAAACAAGATGATTTGCAGGCCTTCGGGATTAAGACCCGAGGAGGAACTAGCACTCAAGATCCTCTCTATCCAGAGGGGCATCCGAGGAGAATCGAGCAAGATTCTCAAATGCAGGAAGAAGAAATTGTTGGCTCTCCAAAGAAGAAGAAGAAGAAACACAAGGAGGCTGACAATTCCAATGATCCTATTACAAGTGAAGAGCCAGCTGTTGATCCCAACAGTGTATCTATCTCCGATGCTGAGACTGAAGACGGTGCCGAACCTGAAGGTAAGGATAATGAGAAGAATGATCCGCCCGAAGTTCGAGAAGAAGAAGCACCTGACAAACGCAAGAAGTACACTAGAGAAGACTTCGTCGCAAGAAGACATGGGAAGGAAAGAGAACCATGGATACAGAAACCCATGCCCTTTCCAGGTAAGTCTCTCAAATCTAAAGAAGAAGAGCATTACAATAAGTTTTGTGAGTGGATTAAACCTCTTTTTCTTCAAATCCCTTTGACTGATGCTATTAAGTTACCTCCCTATTCAAAATATATGAAATATATTGTCACTAATAAAAGAAAAGTTCCTAATGAAGCAATATCTACTATGCTTGCTAACTACTCTTTCAGTGGCAAGATTCCTGAGAAGCTTGGTGATCCAGGTATACCCACCATTCCTTGCTCCATAAAGGATAATTATGTCAAAAACTGCTTTATGTGATCTTGGAGCAGGAGTGAGTGTTATGCCTTTCTCTCTTTACAAGAGGCTTTGTTTAGAGAAGCTAATCCCTACAGATATCTCTCTTCAGATGGCTGACAAGTCACCGCCGTTCCGATAGGTATTTGTGAGGATGTTCCTGTAGAAGTTGCTAATTGTTTGATCCTTACTGATTTTGTTGTGCTTGACATGCCCGAGGATGGGAGCATGTCCATTATTCTTGGTAGACCTTTTCTTAACACCGCAGGTGCTATTATTGATTGCAATAAAGGAAAGGTTACCTTCAATGTGAATGATAAAGAACACACAGTGTATTTTCCAATGAAGACCGACAAGAGGCATGGCCTCAACTCTATAGAAAATATCGAGACCGTGAAGATTGGAGAATGGGACTGTCCACTACATGTGCACCACAAATACAAAACTATTATGGTGGGGACAATGTCCATTAAAGTTAAGGTGCAATGATCATTTCGTAAGAGGTGAGACTTTTTGCTCTATATATCACCTATTTGTTGGTAAGACTTGATCAACCTTACTAATGAGCATGTTTTATATAGGTAAAAAAGTTGAGCTTGTTATGTTTTCATTTGTTTTAGCTTTTCTTCTCCTTGCTGTACCAAGTGTTTATGTTTTTGAAGCTTCACAATACTAATCACTGCTTTAAGTTTTCAGAAAGTCTTGCAGCTTTTTGAACTTCGAAAAAATTTCAACAGTGTAGTTTTCAGAAAAATTCCAGAAAAATAAAAATAAAGATTTCCATGCCGGGAGTGACCCAGAGGCACCTAGGGCCGACCAGGGAGAGCCACCAGTGGCCCAGGCGGCCAGCTGGCGCGGCCTGCCCCCTGACCGCGCCCATAGGGCGCCTGGGGCCCACAAGACCCCCCTCCAGGTAAGTCTTCTTCCTCTCTCTCTCTTTCTCTCCAAAAACACGAGTTCTGCACTTGTTCTTGCGTTCTTGCTGCTCTTGGAGGCGATTTTCGATCTCTCTCTACAGCCTATCATTCGAGCTGAGATTTTGATTAAATACTCCCTGGTATGTAACTCCTCCACCCCTCCAATTAGATTTCTGATTGGTGGCTTCATTTGTGAGTATTTAGTAGTTCTTGGTGCTGTGTAGATGAGCTGGCATGCATGTGTAGAAATTTATTTTCCAAGTTTTGATGCAAGTTTATACCTTAGGTAAGTGAGTTGAGTAGTTTGCCTTAACCCACTTTGTTTAAATCCTTGTTTTTGTAATTTGCCAAAAATTTCAGAAATGAGTTTGTTAGGAAGGGCAAAGGGGTGGCCTGAGAAGAAGAGGCCCGCGCACTCCGATCGAGTTACTAGAGCCGCAGCTTCACCCTCGACTGCTAGGGTGAGCTACAATGAAGATCATGTGCCCCTAGAGTTGTTGGAAGACACAAGTCCTGCACGTGCTATGATGTTTCCATGTGATGAATTCCTTGAAGCTGCGGGAATCAAGGATGAGTTTTATAATCTTTGTGCTAATGCAGGTCTGACACGGCTCGTCACGAGCCGTGTTACTCAGTACCAAAAACTCACCTCCGGTTTCATTAACAGTTTTAGATATAACCCTGATACTGGTGCTATTGAGTTTAAAATTTACAATGATCTTATCACCATGCCCTTGGGAAGGTTTTGTGAAATAATAGGTGTGCCAAACGTTGGGCGGACGGCTAAGATGACCTCTCAGCCCTCCGAGCTGAAAACCATCTTCAACTCTCTCTGCAGCATGGGTACAAGGGATATTCATCGGTCAAAAATCTCCAGCATCTTATTCCCTCACCTCAGGTATTTTGCATATTATGTTGCTAGAGGGGTATTAGCTCGTGACAACACGAGCAACATTTCTGCGCCGGATATTGCTATCCTGGCAACCGCCCTCTTAAGGAGGTTTGATTATAATCTGGGTGCCTTAATTGCTCGACGCCTTGCTATGAACGGTAACAGGGGAGATTTATTTGGTGGCGTTTATGCCACACTTATCTTAGAATATCTTAAAGGCACCCCACACCCTGATGATAAGCCTTTTACTTATTTAAGTTTTGATCTTGCTGCTATGAAAAGGCATAAGTTTGTTACCATGACTTCTGAGCTTAGTAATCTTGTTTATATCTTGCGTTTCGGAACTACCGCGGAACGCGAGATCCGTCTACCTGCACCTCTTTTGTTTGATTTTTCTCGCAGGAATGGATGGTCCTTTGATGTTATCCAGTTCGATGAGTTCATGGCCCAGCATCAGTTTCATAACCCCATGGAGGGGGTTGTGCCCGACGAGGAGGAGCACGGTGAGTTACCACCTTTTCAGGGGGGGCCGTCACCCAGTTTGGTGAAGGGTCTTCCTCTGCTTGGAGTACGGACCCTTCCTCGTGGGGGGATCCGAGGAGTTCGATGTACGCGCTGGAATCCTTCTACGACCCTTGGACTCACCAGCATTCCCCCGGAGTAGGAGGCTCCACGGGGCAGTAGCTACTACCAACTTAGACCAAAAGCCTAAGCTTGGGGGAGTATGTGCCCTTCTCACTTTTCCATTGTATTATCCGTTTTACTCGCTTTGATCTTTTCGAAGTTTTTGCCCGTTCTTCTTTATTTCTTTCTTTGCAAAAACAACAAAAAGATTTTCTCTTTCTTTTGCTTTCGTTCAACCTTTGAAATAATCCAAAAAGATTTCCTTTCTCTCTTTAGTTTGCTTTGTTTTCAGAGTTCAGCTCGAGTCCGTGATGGCATTTAATTATATTTCCTACGTTCGATCATGCAAGTGACGAGGCAGTAATGACAAAGATCGACTGAAGGGAAGCAACAAGGGAAAACCGGTATGAACTCTTCTTGTTTCTACTTTTGTACATATGCATGTACTTATGATCTAGAGACCAGCTTGTAGCGACATAGTGCTATGTTTACAATGCTCTCCCAGTGGTTCATGCTTTCCTTGTGGCTAGTCTCAAATAGCTACAGTATATAATGTGTTATTGAAATGATTTACATGCATTGCACTGTTCATAGTTTGGTATACTAAGGTGGTATTTCCCTTTGGAGAATTGTTGGATTGACTTGGCACATGTTTACACATGTTTAAGACTAAAAAGTCTGCTCAGCCTTGATGATCTTTGAGTTTCAGAATAGTTATATCACTTTCATGCCCGATTCAATGTTGCTTTGTCGCTCTGCATGATTATGACCGTTATTGCTCTCTAGTTGGTCGCTTCCCAGTCTCTTGCTAGCCTTCGCTCGTACTAAGCGGAATTCTGCTTGTGCATCCAAATCTTTTCAAACCAGTTATTCCATATGAGTCCACCATACCTTCCTATGTGGTATTTACCAGCCATCCTGACGAAGACTTTCTTGTACCATCTCGAAATTATTCAAATTTACCCCTGTTTTGTGCCTCTGTTTTAGCTCATGAGGAAGTAGTAGTTAATTCATGATCTTTTCAAGTTCGACAAGTTTTACCCCGGGATTGCATGTCTAATCTGCAAACCCCTAATACGAGAAGGAACTGGCATGAGTGCGCCCGGCTCATAAAAGATAATACAACAAACAAACCCTCCTTCATGCTTTGTTCATGAGAAATCAGAAAACTTTTGGCAGTGATAAACAAAGGAGATTAAGGGGATGTGATCGTCCCCGTGCGGGAGCCGTTCCTCGAAACTTGTCCAGCTCGAGAAGTAATTGGGTTGTCTACTAGCATTCGTTGATGAAATATGCATCTCTCAAAAACGTTTTTACCTTTGTTTTCAAAACCAAGAGCTCTGGTACATGTTTAGTCTTTGCTTCCAACCATGGGTTTTCAACCTCGCCATCAAATTCCACGGTTCGAGAGTCTCCACCTTCTTTCTTCAAAGCACCAACTAGGAGAGAATAATTGTCATTCTGAGTGTAATGTGCATTGTCCCAAAGTATTACATTGTCTTCTGCATGCTTGTGATATTATTTATTCGGAAATTCTTAGTTCTAGTCTCCTTTAAAATTCTGGAGGAGTTTCTGCATTTATGTTTTGCTTCACTCATGGAGGCTAGCGAGATACCACTCTAATATGCTCAAGCTATGTGCAATGTAATCTTGTCTTGATTTTCAGTAGTATATTATTTACTTTTAGGTATTTGTGATTGGTCACTTCAAAGAAGGATTGCTCCGTGCATTGTCCTCATAGCATTGTTTCAATACTTGCTAGACTCTTTTCGTAGTACATGCTTATATACATCTAATGAAGCAAAAGAGTTTGTCAAAGTTTTCTTTGTCGTGTCCAGTTCATTGAACTGAATTGCTTGAGGACAAGCAATATGCTAAGCTTGGGGGAGTTGATATGTCTCAAACGTATCTACTTTTCCAAACACTTTTGCTATTGTTTTGACCTCATTCTTGCATGATTTGAACTAAACTAACCCGGACTGACGTTGTTTTCAGCAGAGCTGCCTGTATGGTTTTATTGTGTGCAGGAAAACGGATTTTTAGGTATCTCAGAAAATTCCAAGAAAAATCACAGAAAATCCACGCACCTGAAGGGCCCTTGTGCCAGAAGAGGGGCCAGAGGGGAGCCAGGGGGGCTCCAGCCGCCCTGCCCAGGCGGCCCCACCCCTGGCCGCCTCACCAGGCCGCCTGGGCAGGTCCTACCTCCCCTGGTGCCCTACTTTGACCCGTATTTATCCAGTGACGAGAAAACCCCAGAACAGAGGTCGTTTTCCCAGTTTCCGTCGCGGAGCCGCCGCCACCCTCTGTTCTTTTTCGGGAGGGCTAATCTGGAGGCTGATTTGGCCTCCGGAGAGGGGAGGTCGTCGCCATCGTCATCATCATCACCACTCCATCCTCCCTCCATGACTTCGCCTTCCATGTGTGAGTAATTCCCTGCTGTAGGCAAAGGGGATGGTAGGGATTGGATGAGTTAGATCATGTAATAGTTTATCAGATTGTTGGGGGCATGTTGCCTATCATCTACTATGGTGTTTACAATCTTTGCTTCAACTTGTTGCTCTTAATGCTTGTCACTTAGGGCCCGAGTGCCATGATTTCAGATCTGAACCCTATGTGTTTGCATGAATATATTTGTGTTCTTGATCCTATCTATGAGTTGTTTGCACCTATTACGGTCCGGAACCAGCGATCCCAAAAGTGACAGCTTGGGACACCAAAGGGGATGGTCCATAGTTTGAGGATTACATGTATCCATTGAGTTTATTGCTTTGTCCCGGTGCTCTTTGACAGGAGCACCTTAATCTCCATAAGTTCCTTTTGGCCCCGTTCGTAGCGGGATGGTAGGACAAAAGATGTTGTGCAAGTTCTTATTGCAAGCACGTACAACTACCCGTGGGATACATGCCTAGTGTTTGATATTTTCCTAGATGATCATTACTTTTCTGTGTGCCTTGCCCCATGTTAGATTCATGATATATCTCATCCATGCAGCGCCCAACCATCCATCTCCCTAGCCTACAGTGTTTTAAATCCTGCTGGTTACTAGTTGCTACTTTTGCTGCTTACTTTTGCTGTTTACTTTTACTATCACCACCATCACTATCATATCACCGTTACCACTTATCTTTTGTTGCAAGTAAGTATATTTCAGGTGCGGTTGAATTGACAACTCAACTGTCAAAGCTTATAAATACTCTTTGGCTCCCCGTGTGTCGAATCTATAAATTGGGTTATTATTACCTGCGAAGACTATCTCGATCCCTTACGGTTGAGGGTTATCATACGTCCAGATCTGATCTTTCTTCTTGTTGCAGGAGTACCACAACCTCCGCGTGGCCTCCTACAACGCGCATCGCCAGGAGCTGGCGCAGCTACAGACTGCCCTGGCAGACAGCCGAGGTGAGTGTCTCCTCCTCTCCTTGCGGGGGCGCGTCAGCGCACCCGCTGTGTGTAGTCCCCGAGTTCCGAGCCGGCTGCTGAGCAGGCGGCTTGGAACTCCAAGGTTATGTCTTCTGCTGCTGACCCTCGCTCTTTTTCTTTCTTCCTCGCCAGCAGTCGCAGCCGGCCTCCGCAATCAGCTGGGCGAGGCCCAGACGGAGCTGGCCGCTAAGGAGCGGGAGCGTGGTCTCGCTGCTCAGGACCGCGACCGCCTGGCCAAGGAGCTGGCGGACCAGGCGGCGGCTCACAAGGCCGAGCTCGGCAAAATGTCTGACGCCGAGTCCCTTTTGTGGGCCGAATTCGAGACTGAGCGCTCGAATTGGGCCGAGAAGGAGGCGGCTCTCCAAGACGGCTACCTAGCCATTGGAGACATGGTCGACGGTGAGACGTCTACCCTCTCATTTTGTTTTCGTCGTTTGCAGCAGCCATCTTGCTTTTCTTCTGATCCTTGTTCTTGTGTTGGCAAAGTTCTTCCTGGGCTACTCTGTGGCCGCCACCCAGGCCATCGAGGCCGAGCGTGCTGCGAGGCGCCAGGCGGGCCGGAAAATCGCACCCAACGCGCCCAGGACCCCGGCCGAGGAGCTTCTCGCCATTCGGGTGCGTCTTGTACCAGTCCGCCGTCTTCTTCGCCGGCTGCAGCGCGCTGGCGCCCAGGTCCTGGCCGCCCTCTCGCCAGGTGTGCCAATGCTTCGCACCCCCAGCCGGACGGCCGCTTGGCTGGAGGCGGCCGGCCAGCGCTTCGAGGCCTGGAAGGGCTCCGCGGCAAGGGCTGGCGCGCGGACTGCCCTGGAGTTTGCCAAGAGCTGGTATCCTGGCTTGAGCCTTGAGTAGCTGGAGACCTTCCGCACGGAGGCCCAGCCGGAGCTGGCTGCGGAGCAGAAGGAGCTCGTCCAACGTGCTGCCGCCCTTGCCAAATACGTCGACACCTCCCTCTTCATCCCGGAGTTGGATGACAGGGGCCATGTGGTGCCGCCTGGTAACTTCGGGCTGGAATTGGCGGCGTTGGAGGAGCCGGACAAGGAGATCGCCTCCAGCGAAGGTGATGAAGAAGAGGAAGGCAGCGATGAGGAAACCAGCTCCCAGGAGGCGGACTCAGCGGCCAGTCGCCAGCCTAACCAGTCCTCAACAAGCAGACCGGTAGTAACGGCCCCGCCTGCTGCAGGAGACGGCCAGACCGAGACCCGCCAGGTGGCCTCCCCGGAAGCCGGCTCCGTTGTGCCACCTGCCCAGCCTGCTGCTCCTTAGGATTTTTGTTTGTATCTTCTGCCTTTCTGTAAGACTCGTAAGGTTAATCCAAACAATTCCACCCGCTGGGTGTATTTAGTAAGTTATTGCTGCAAGGCGGCACTTAAAGCCTTTTGGATGTAAATATTCTTTTTAATGCTGTTTCGTTTTTATGCAATTGTGCCGAGTCCTAGGATTAGCTTTGCCCTAGTTCCTTGTGATGATTTCCTCCTTGCCGACCCTTTGTACTGCCGCCCTGCCAGCCAGACGGCCACTCCATGGTTCTGTGGCTGGGTCAGGTACTTGGCTGTTTTCGGGGTGGGCAAGTATCTCGTCCTCTAGAAGGCGGTCTGGCCAAGCCTAGAACCGGCTGGCCGGCTGCTCGGCACCCGACTGTTAGTTTTAGGGGCCGGCTGGCCCTATGTCTTTTGTCCTTAGCCATTTTTCATGTGGGCACCACTTCTTGCCTTTGGCTCCTGCCAGCCGGACAGCCGCGTTCTGTGAGTCTGTGACTTGATGCAGGAGAGGGCTTGGGTGCCATCACATTACTTGTCTGACTTTTTAAGGAGAATTCTATAGACATAGGGCTAGGCGGCCAGTCCCCGGGCCATCTGGTAGGCTCCGGTGCCGGACAAAGGAGTGAACAACAATCATTCACAAGCATAATTCTTATCATATAGATAAAGGGTTGGGCAGTCCCCAAGAACTCCTCGGGGTTCCCACTGATTCTCAAAATAACTTTAGATAGCATGACACATACTGTCTTTTAGCTATAAAAGCGACGAAGAAGGTTTGCGTTCCATGGGCGCTCTGACTCCTTGCCTGAGTCGTCTCTCTTGCGCGCTCTTGGCTTCTGGGCGTCGATGAGGTAGTAGGCATCGTTGCCCAGTACCTTGCTGACGATGAACGGTCCTTCCCAAGGAGCCGAGAGCTTGTGCTGTCCGGCTATTCGCTGGATCAGTCGGAGCACAAGGTCTCCCTCGCGGAAGGAGCGTGGCTTCACTCGCCGGCTGTGATAGCGGCGGAGACCCTGCTGGTAGATGGCGGAGCGGCTGAGTGCTACCAGCCGGGCCTCCTCCAGCAAGTCCACGCCGTCTTCGTGTGCTTCTTTGGCTTCAGCTTCCGTATACATGGTGACGCGAGGTGAGTCAAACTCAACGTCTGTTGGGATGACGGCCTCGGCCCCATAGACGAGGAAGAAAGGGGTGAAGCCGGTGGATTTGTTCGGAGTGGTTCTGAGGCTCCACAGGACAGACGGCAGTTCTTCGATCCAACAGCCGGCCGACCGCTCCAAAGGTTCGACCAGCCGGGGCTTGATGCCAGATAGGATGAGGCCGTTGGCGCGCTCGACTTGGCCATTAGACTGTGGGTGGGCAACGGACGCTAGGTCCAGCCGGATGCCCTGAGTTGCACAAAAATGGGCAAGTGCGCCTTTGGCAAAATTTATGCCGTTGTCGGTGATGATGTTGTGCGGTATACCATACCGGACTGTGATGTCTGCAATGAATGTCACAGCAGTTGGGCCATTGAGTTTCTTGATTGGCTTGGCTTCAATCCACTTGGTGAATTTATCTATTGCCACGAGCAAGTGTGTCAGGCCTCCTCTGGCAGTCTTGAAAGGTCCTACCATATCCAGACCCCAGACGACAAATGGCCAAGTGATCGGAATAGTCTTGAGTGCAGAAGCTGGCAAGTGTTGCTTGAAGCTGAAGCGCTGGCAGCCGTTGCACTTTCTCACCAAATCTTTGGCATCGTCCAAAGCAGTCGGCCAGAAGAAACCCTGGCGGAAAGCTTTGGCTACGAGAGATCTTGAGGCCGCGTGGTGGCCGCACTCTCCTTGATGAATGTCCTTCAGGATGGCCAGCCCTTTTGTTGCCTCTACACAGCGTTGGAAGATGCCCGTCGCACTCCTTTTGACGAGCTCTTTGTTGACGATGGTATAAGCTGAGGCTCGGCGTTGAACTTGACGTGCCGAAGTGTCTTCTACTGGCAGCTCTCCTTTGAGCAGGAATGTGAGGATCGGCTGTGTCCAAGACGGCGCTGAGACTCCAGTTGCTTCGGCCAGAGAGACCACGGTGGTTGGGCTGGGAGGTGGAGGGCTAGGCCGAGCCGCGTGCTGTGTCTCCGAAGTCCTCGAGCCGTCTGCTGGAGCCGGCGTCTCCTGGCCGTCTGCTAGAGCAGTCCCCGGGCCAGGAGCTGGCGCAGCTGTAGGTGGTCCGTCTGTTGGAGTTGGAGTGTCGTGGCCGCCTGCTGGGGCAGTCTCTGGGCCAGCAGCCGAAACTGCGAGGCCGCCTGCCCCGGGGTCGGCTGGTATGAAGATTGCCTCTGACTCTTGTGAAGGCTTGATAGACGGTTTGCGCAGGCATTGGAGAGATATGCCGGCTGGTATTGCTTGGCGGGTGGAATCGATTCGCACTAAGGTGTCTGCCTGCATGTTATCAGCTCGTGGCACATGGAGGAACTCGCAGCCATCAAAGTGTCCACTGATCTGCTGGACAAGGAAGCGATAGCTTGCCATGTTGGCGTCCTTGGCGTCCCAGTCCCCAGATGACTGCTGGACAACCAAGTCTGAGTCACCATAGCACAGCACTTGGCGGATGCCAATCTCCTTGGCCATCCGGAGCCCGTGGATAAGTGCCTCATATTCCGCCACGTTGTTGGAGGCGGCAAAGTGGATCTGCAGGGTGTACTTGAGATTATTGCCTTTGGGGGAGGTGAGGACGACGCCGGCTCCCAGGCCAGTGCGCATCTTTGACCCGTCAAAGTGCATCCGCCAATGGGTTGAGTCTTGCACGGGCGGCAGGTACTGGGTTTCAGCCCAATCGACGAGGAAGTCGGCCAACGCTTGCGATTTGATGGTGGTGCGCGGCTGGTAGAAGATGGTGAAGGGGCCAGCTCAATGGCCCACTTGGCCACTCTTCCTGAGGCATCTCTGTTCCCCATGATTTCAGCAAGCGGGGCCGTGCAGACGACCGTGACAGAATGCTCTTGGAAGTACTGCTTGAGTTTCTTGGCGGTGAAGTACACGCCGTAGCACATCTTCTGGTAATGGGGGTAGTTCTGTTTGGACGCTGACAGCACTTCGCTCAAGTAGTAGATGGGCCTCTAGATGGGCAAGGCTCTGCCGTCCTCTGGGCGCTCGACCACAATGACAGTGCTGACCACCCGGCTGGTGGCGGCTATGTAAAGGAACATGGGTTCCTTGTCTGCCGGCGCCGCCAGGACAGGCGGGGTGGACAGCAGTCGCTTGAGCTGCTGGAAAGCTTCGTCCGCCTGGTCATTCCACTCGAAGTAAGTGGTCTTCTTCATCAGTTGGTACAAGGGGAGTGCTCTTTCTCCCAGCCGGCTGATGAAGCGGCTGAGAGATGCCAGGCACCCCGTGAATCTTTGGACATCTCGCACACGGGTCGGTCGTTCCATCCTCTCAATGGCTTTGATCTTTGCGGGGTTGCACTCAATGCCGCGTTCGGATACCAGGAAGCCAAGGAGCTGGCCTGCTGGTACCTCGAAGACGCATTTCTCCGGGTTTAGCTTGATCCGAAAGCGGCGCAGGTTCTCAAATGTTTCTTGGAGATCCTCCAAAAGGGTTCCTCTCTTCTCCGTCTTCACCACAATATCGTCCACGTAAACGTGGGCGTTCCTGCCAAGCTGCTTGAGGACACACTTCTGCATGCAACGCTGAAAAGTGGCGCCGGCATTTCTCAAGCCGAACGTCATGGTCAGGTAGCAGAAGCCCCCAAACGGCCTGAGGAAGGCAGTCTTCAGACGGTCAGCTGGATCAAGCTTGATTTGATGGTACCCTGAATAAGCATCAAGGAAAGACAGCAGCTCGCATCCGGCTGTGGAGTCAATCACCTAATCAATTCGTGGCAGAGCAAACGGGTCTTTAGGGCAAGCTTTGTTTATGCTGGTGTAATCGATGCACATGCGCCATTTATTGTTCTTCTTCAGCACCAGGACTGGATTCGCCAGCCACTCGGGATAAAAGACTTTCATGATGAAACCGGCTGCTAGCAGGCGGGCGACCTCCTCCCCAACGACTCTTCTCTTCTCTTCTGACAGGCGGCGCAGCGGCTGCCAGACAGGCTTTGCATCTTCTCTCACGTGTAGCTTGTGCTCGGCGAATTCCGTCGGGACACCAGGCATGTCCTTGGGGGACCATGCAAAGATGTCCCGATTCTCATGGAGGAAATCGACAAGCTCGCTTTCCTATTTGCTGTCTAGGCTTGACCCTATGACAGCAAATCGCTCCGGGTGAGACGGGTCCAAGGCAATCTTCTTTGTGTCCTTGGAGGGCTGGAACGAGCCGTGCGGCTCCGCCTCCTTGGGATCGGCTGGTATGGCCGGCTGTTCGCCAGCCATTGCCACCAGCCGCTCCAGATGGCGCTTTTCCTCAGCCACAACAACGGTTTCTGCCGGGCGACTGCTGGCCGTTGCGCATGTAATGGACTTCTCGTAGTCCCCGGCTACGGTGATTATTCCCTTGGGACCAGGCATCTTCATCTTGAGGTAGGCATAATGGGGGACTGCCATGAACTTTGCAAGAGCGGGCCGGCCCAAGATCACGTGATAGGGACTTTCCAGATTTACCACTTCAAACCAGACTGGCTCCCTCCGGAAGTGCGTCTTGGCACCAAATAGGACATCGACCCTGGCCTTGCTGATTGGTGAACAAGAGAGGCATGGCACAATGCCATGGAACACGGTCCTGGTAGGCCGAAGCTGCTTCTCTTTGATGCCCAACTTCTCCATGGTGTCTCGATACATGATCTTGATGCTGCTGCCGCCGTCTACCAGAGCTCGGGAGAAACGGCAGGCCCACCTGTCAGTGGAGAGAGTAGCGTCCAGGACCAAGGCATAGGCCCCTGGAGATGGCATGATAGCTGGGTGATCCTCTCGGCTCCAGCTGACAGGCCTTTCAGACCAGTGCATGAACTCTGGGCTATTGACAGCAACGGTGTTGACTTCTCTGCGCTGCTGGCGCCGGCTGTGCCTATCGTCTGTCTGGCTGGTGAAGACAACATAGGCACCATTTTCTTCTGGGAATTCATCCTGGATCTGGCTGCCAGGACGAGCAGCCGGCGGATTAGGAGGCGGAGCCGGCTGTCCAGCAGGCGGCGGAGGCAGAGCTTCTCCCCTCGCAATCCTTGTGAGCCAGTGGCACTTCGGTGTGGTGTGGTTGGAGGGCTTCGCGTCGCTGTGGAACTTGCAGGGGGCGTCTAAGGCTTGATCAAAGGAGAAGGCCGGCTGCCACACCGGTTTGCCGCCCTTCTGGCGCTTGGGTCCCTACTTGAGCTTCTGGCTGTTGTCCGTCGACTGCTGCCACCAGCCGGCTGTTGGCAGCCGGCGCGGGGGCCTTGCGCTTCTGGTCGTTGGTCTGCTGGCGCCAGCTGGATTCTCCTGCCGGCGTCTTGGAAGTTGGAGGGGTCATCTTGCTAGAAGCATCCACTTGCAGCTCGGTCTTCATGGAGGAGTCAGCGGTGGCGTACTTGTCTGCTATGCTCAGCAGTTCATCCAGCGTGGCCGGCTCGTCGCACATGAGCCGGTGTTTGAGCAAGGTGCCTTCTCTGCACCCGGCCGTGAAATACTCGATGGCCTGTACCTCATGCACCCCCTCACAAGAGTTTCGCAGCTCAGCCTAGCGTGTCAGATAGTCTCGGTCCGACTCGTCCGGGCCCTGGACACACAGTGAGAGCTGACGCGGCTTGGGAGGGCGCTTGTAGGTGCTGGTGAAGTTGCGAGTGAATGCGTCGGTGAAGTCTAGCCAGCCATTGATGCTGTTGGGCTTGAGGCTATTCAGCCACGTCCGAGCCGTGCCCTGGAGCATGAGGGCCACGTACTTCACCACGACACGCCTATTGCCGGTGGCGATGCTGACAGCCGTGGAGTAGTCCACCAGCCAGTCCTCTGGTTTCACTGATCCGTTGTACTTGGGGGTGTCTTTGGGGAGCGAGAAGCCCTTGGGAAAAGGCTTGTTGCGGATGCGAGGGCTGAAGCAGGCCGGACCGAGGTCATCTTCTTCTTCAACCGCCTGGGAGCGAGCCAGACGGTCCAGGCGGTGGCGGGCGTCGTTCTCCCCGACCCCCTCGCGACGGCCCAAGCGGCCTGCCTGAGAGGGGTGGTCAACAGGCGGAGGAGACACGCGCCTCTCCCACCTGGGAGGAGGCGGCTGCTCCCCTCATTATTCTACGGCCCTTGGGGGCCGTCTTCGTCGCGCTCGATGGTGAAGCGCGTCTGCCGGCTGCGGCTGGCAGCGGGCTCTGAGTCTCGCCGGTTGGTGGCACCGACTGTTGGAGAGCGGGATGTGGCTCCTTGCTCCCGCCGAAAGGGACGGTTGTCGGCGTGCGCCGCTGCCTCTGATGCCCGGCGACGGGCCTCCTGCTGCGTGGCAGCTGTGTCGAGGAGCTGGCGGGCTCGCTGGGTCATGCAACGGAGTTCGTCTCCCTCCAAGTGGCCCATCTCATCGACTGCCGCCTGGGCAGCCCTTAGGTTCTCTGACGGAGTGAGGTACACAGGCCGCGGGGCCCCCAGCATGTCTGCTAGCAGCCCGCCGCAATCGCGGACAGCGCCCGCTCGGCTAGGCTCGCCAGCAGCCGGCGTGCCACAGATGGCGCGGTCCATTTCGCGGCGGTAAGCTTCAGTGAGGCATCGGGAGGCGGCCAGTTTGTTGGCGCTATAGAGGAGCGAAACGCGGAGCGCCTCCAACTCCGCGCCGTCTGCCCCCGCCGCGACAGGGGCGGCGAGGTGCTGCAGAGCGGCCTCGAGCGGATCTGGGCCCGTTCTGCAGGATGGTTCGCCGTGGTCGGTGACGAGCACCTCCGTGACGATGCCGATGGTGCCGTAGATCAGAAGAACAAGAAGAGGGTTGTTGACGATCTCCACATGCTCGGGGAAGGAATCGATCGGCCCCACGTCGAGGTCGATGATCATGTCTACTAGTGGGCCAGAAGAGCCCACTGACTCCACGTTAGAGGCACGCTCGTCGACGAGGCGAAGCTTGTCGAGGAGCTCGACGAGGAGGTTCTCCGGCGCCACTAGCTTGGCCGACGGAGAGGGTTCGTCGAGGATGCGGGCGGCGCCGAGCAGATCGGCGAGCCCGCTCACGGCGCACGCAGCCTCAGCGCCGCGAAGCATCCCAGTTTCCACGTCAGCGGGCATGCCGGGCTGGCTACTCTCGCCAGGAAGGAACAAGGTCCCGTCCAGAACATCTCTCCAGACGATGGTGCACCTTGCCCCATGGTGGGCGCCAAATGTCGGGGTTTTGGGACGACATATGCCAACGGATGGCTTATCATGCGTGGGGTCAAAAGAACATCGCCGGGCTCGGGAAGCGGGATAAAGCGATACTTAGGACGCCTACGAATCTTACCCAGGTTCGGGGCTCTCCGAGGAGATAACACCCCTAATCCTGCTCTGCGGGGGCTCCGCGTCATGACTGATAGCACTAGAGTAGCTACAAGATTGCTCCTTGAGCTGTGAGGTCTAAAGGAAGAAGATGAACAAGGCTAGCTCACCTCTTCTCTCTATCTAGGGTTTTATCTTGTGATCTTCTAATAGCCAACCTTCCAGCCCTCAACATGGAGGACCCTGGGGGGTTTATATAGGCCTACCCCCCAGGGGTACAATGGTAATCTCAACAGCATGGCCCCCAGCCGTCAGTGTCTTCTGGCGCCGGCCTCACCGCCTGTCTACTGGGGCCCGCCGCCTGCGGGCCCCTCGTGATTTTCTTTCACTGTGCGGGTGCTTTTGCTGATGACAGCCTTGTCAGTTAGGAGATGGCTACAGTACCATCGCCCCTCGCCGTACGCTGCCGCCCCGCCCCATCCCATCATCTTGACGAGGCTCGGGCTTCTAGGGTGGGGTTCGAAGTCTGCTACCAGACGGCTGTCTCCCCTGGCCGCCTGCCAGGGGCGGCTTGTTCGTGAGTTTACCCGCTGACCGATGGGGCCAGCCGCCTGCTGGCCCCGCCGTTTGCGGGTAGTGGGATCGTGCCTCCTCTGACCATTGCTTGGTCATGAGTTTCATGGCTACAGTGACCCGTCGCTTAGTGGATATTTAAAAGGTACACGACCACTGTAGCCACGCCCTTACACATCTTCTTAGGACATGCTCTCCTGTAGCCACGCCCCCGCCACGCAGGGACCCCCCTCAGCGTGTTCCCTGAGGGAGGAGTGCGGGGCCGTTTGTGGGCTGGTGGTGTTGGTGTTGCCGCCTGCTGGGTCCCTGCCGCCTGCTGGCAGCTGGCTCCTAGGGCAGGCTACCCTAGGAGGCGGCTCGAGGAGCAGACGGCCGCAGCGGACCGAGCGGCTGTCATTTGTCTTAAAATACCAAGGGTGGTCGCCGAGGGTACCCATGGTCAATATCTCCGACAATTGTATAGGTGCACTAGTTCGGCGAAGAGATGGTGATACAAGTGCAATATGGATGGTAGATATAGGTTTTTTGTAATAGGAAAATATAAAAACAACAAGGTAGCTAGTGGTAAACATGAGCATAAACGGTGTTGCAATGATAGTTGGAAAGGCCTAGGGTTCATACTTTCACTTGTGCAAGTTCTCTCAACAAGGATAACATAATTGGATCATATTACTAGCCCTGAACATGCAACAAAGAGTCACTCCAAAGTAACTAATAACAGAGAACAAACGAAGAGATTATGGTAGGGTACGAAACCACCTCAAAGCTATTCTTTTTGATCGATCTATTCAAGAGTCCGTCATAACATTCAATCTATCATAGAGTTCGTACTAGAATAACACCCTAAGACACAAATCAACCAAAACCCTAATGTCACCTAGATACTCCATTGTCACCTCAAGTATTCGTGGGCATGGTTATACGATATGTATCACACAATCTCAGAAACATCTATTCAACCAACACATAGAACTTCAAAGAGTGCCCCAAAGTTTCTACCGAAGAGTCAAGACGAAAACATGTGGCAACCCCTATGCATAGATTCCCAAGGTCACGAAACCCGCAAGTTGATCACCAAAACATACATCAAGTGGATCACATGATATCCCATTGTCACTACAGATAAACACGCGCAAGACATACATCAAGTGTTCTCAAATCCTTAAAGACTCAATCCGATAAGATAACTTCAAAGGGAAAACTCAATCCATTACAAGAGAGTAGAGGGGGAGAAGAAGATCCAACTAGCATAGCAATTCTTGCGATACATCAAGATCGTGCCAACTCAAGAACATGAGAGAGAGAGAGATCAAACACATAGCTACTGATACATACCCTCAACCCCGAGGGTCGACTACTCGCTCCTCGTCATGGAGAGCCACTGGAGAGGGATTCCCGCCTCCGGGAGGGTGCCAGAACGGGTGTAGATTGGTTTTCGGTGGCTATAGAGGCTTTCGGCGGTGGAACTCCCGATCTAGGTTAATTTCCGAAGGTTTCAGTATTTATAGGAATTTTTGGAGTCGGGGCCAAGTAAAGGGGGGCTACGGGCCGTCCTCGAGATAGGGGGGCGCGCCCCCCTGCCCAGGACGTGGCCCCCACCCTCGAGGGCAGCTTTTGGCTCTCCTGGCCCAACTCTTTTGCTTCGGGGGCTTCTTTTGGTCCAGAAAAAACGTCAAAAATTGGCTCGTCAATTGGACTCCGTTTGATTTTCCTTTTCTGTAAAACCCTAAAACAGGAGAAAAACAGAAACTGGCACTGGGCTCTGGGTTAATAGGTTAGTCCCAAAAATCATATAAAAGTGTATAATAAAGCCCATAAGATATCCTAGAGGGATAATATAATAGCATGAAGCAATCAAAAATTATAGATACGTTGGAGACGTATCACCCGTCGGTGCAGGCCAATGCCTTCCCCGTTGCAGAGGAGAAGGATCCCCGTCCGCCATGGGGCTAGTTCAAAAGGTACCGTGCCCCGCTCTAATCAACAACAGCAGTAGCAGTGCAGTGGTGCGGGCATCAGGCTCCGACCCGGCAGCCCCGGGTTTGATTCCCCGCTCGGCCATTAGATCGGCCCCTTTTTCGTTTTCTCTGTGTAGCTGACACACCGACCCCACCTGGCAGCCAGTCAGCACCTCCTACCCACTCCCACTCCCGCTGGCACCACCTCAGCTCCCCTGGGTCCACCCGTCAGTGCCTCTGGCTAGGGCCACACCGAGTCAGTTTTGTTTTTGCGTCTGTTTTCTTTTCTATTTTTGTTTTTGTTTTTCCTTTTCTGCATATACTTTGCATAATTAATATCTGTTTAATTATGCTTCTGATGAAAATGAGTTGTATATGAAAACTGCTTAGTTTTTCATGTAGATTATTAATATGTTGTTTCTTGCCATGTTTAAAACATTTAACATGTTGTTTGAATTAATTTGTGTTTTAAATATGCTTAAACTTGTAAAAATCATAACTAAATATCTACAACTCCAAATTTAACAAACTTTATATGCATTTGGGGTGTAAAAATGTGTAGAATAATGTGGTGCTATTGTTTTGCATGTTAACAACTTTAAAACAGGAGTTTTCTCAGATCTGTCCCAAATGCATTTAAATAATTATGGGAGTTTCTGGAAATTTTTGTATGTTCATTCCAGCCCATTTAAATATGCTAGCATGTTACTGTAGTCCTAGTTGCACCCTTGCCATGTTAATCAACTCCTTCAAACTTGTTGGCTGCTTGTGTTAATAATCTACATAACCTTATGAACATGTTAGTTTTTCTCTTTTGCGTGTGTTCATGCATCATATGTTGTGATCTTGTTTACTATGAGGTTTGTGCATTCCTTGTGTCCCTAGGAGATGAATCATGACCTGCCATGTCCATGTGCATCATATTCATGCATCATGTGTTTGAGCATTGCATTGTGATTGATTGTGTTCCGGTGTTGCATTGTTGTGTTTGATTAGAGCCCGGTGATGATTCGGAGTACGAGGTTCCTACCAAGGCTGAGTTTCAGGAGCAAGGTTACGATCCCTCCGTGGAATCAACAGGCAAGATGACCATTCCCAGATACCACTACTATCTTTGCATATGCTAGATGTCTCGCTCTTTAGATATTGCCTCGATGCCTATTCCTGATTGTCAGCCCTCCTATTGTTGCCATGAAACTCTCTAACCACCCTCCTAGCAAACCGTTGTTTGGCTAAGTACGCATCGCTCAGCCCCTCTTATAGTGTTGTTAGTTGCAGGTGAAGATTTGAAGATTCTTGCCCCGTGATGAAGTTATTGTTGGGATATCACAATATATAATATGTTAAACTAAATCACCTATATATTGGTAATGGGTGGAAGGCTAAGCCTCTTGCTTGGTGTTTTGTTCCACTCATGCCACCCTAGGAACCGATAAACCGGTGTTATGTTCCTTGATTTTGTGTCCATAACACGGTTGGGGTTTATGGGCCCCCTTGATAATTCGCTCAGTGCTAAAGCTTTTCCAGCAAGGCCCAACATTGGTTTTACATTTGCCTAATAACTAAAACTTGCATAGGGCATTGCAAACCCGAGTTCTTAATTAACAACCCGGACCAGTGCTCCTCATGAGTGTTGGTCCAAACTGGGCAGCCTGCGGGGCCAACTTGAGGCAACTCAAGGTTCTGGTTCTACCGTAGCTTTTCCCATCCGGTCGTGGCCTGAGACGAGATACACGCGGCTACTATCAGGGTGTCGGCACGCCGGGAGGTCTTGCTGGATTAGTTTTACCTTTGTCGAAATATCTTGAGCACGGGATTCCGAGAATACTCGGGTCTTCCCACTTTGGAGTTGCGACTCCGCAGATCGTGAGCTTGTGATGGGCTAAGTTGGGACACCCCTGCATGGTTTGATCTTTCGAAAGTTGTGCCCGCGGTTATGTGGCAGATGGGAATTTGTTAATATCCGGTTGTAGATAACTTGACACCATGTTCATGAATACACTACCTGCATGGGTAACCGTGATGGTCTCTTTCCGAAGGGCTTCGGGAAGTGAACACGGTGGGGTTATGCTTGATCGTGAGTACTTAGGATCACTTCTTGATCAACTTGGCGATCGTTGGCACTTGTTCTCTTCTTGCTCTAAACTCGTAAGCTAGTGCTTAGTGCTTGCTGCAACCTTTGTTTAAAGCCATTTCCATGCCTAAGGCTTTGATAGTCTTGTTACCCGGGAACGGGATTGCTGAGTCCTCTATGGCTCACAGATTCAACACACACCAGATGCAGGTACCGTTGAGAACTATACAGGAGATGGGACAAAGTTGTACTGGGAGTTCGATGAAGAGCGTGGACGTTACTATGTGTCTTATCCCGACGATCAGTAGTGGCTCTTACTAGGATGATTCGGGCTTGTGTTATTTATGGTATCTTTTCGTTTGGATTTCGTCCGTAGTCGGACTCCGATGTTATTGGATGATGTATGTTATTGTATTTCAATGTGTGATGTGGCGAGTGTAAGCCAACTATCATTTTACACTTTCATCCCTGATTTTACATGAGTTGTGCAAAGATACCATACTTGAGATCATTCTAGTATGCGTTTATGTCCTTAAGTCGTGCCTCGACACGTGGGGGACATAGCTGCATACTGGGCATTACAAATAAAGTGCCAATCAAAGCCTTAGGATCATGTTGGGAGATAGTAGATTTGATCTTGCTGAAAAACAGAAACTTTTGCGCTCACAAAAATAATTCTCATTTTTTACAGAAAAGTGATTTTGAGTTGATTCTTTTTGCAGAAGATTAATATACAAATTGTTCACGAGGTCCTAAGTTTTCAGAATTTTTAGAGTTGAATAAGTATTGTGGGTGTGCAGATCATTACAGACTATTCTGTTTTTGACAGATTTTGTTTTCAATGCATAGTTTGCTTGTTTTCTAGTTTCTATGGCTTATATTGATCAATATAAATTGTAGAAATGATACGCTACAGTAGGTATTGTGTGTGAAAAATTATGAATCTTGTCTTTGAAAGTACCCAAAGTGAATGATTTGTTTTATCATACTAACCCACCTCACGAAGTTTTGTTAAGTTTTATGTGATTGAAGTTTTCAAGTTTTGGGTGAGACATCGATATGAGAAGAATAAGCAGTGGAAAGACCCTAATCTTAGGGATGCCCAAGGCACCCCAAGGAAATATTCAAGGAATACCTAAGCAACTAAGCTTGGGGATGCCTCGGAAGGCATCCCCTCTTTCGTCTCCAACATTATTGGTAACCTCACTTGAAGCTATATTTTTATTCATCACATGATATGAGTTTTGCTTGGAGCATCATTTAATTTTTTTAGGATTTGCTTGTTGGTATTTATAATAATGTTTTGTATCATTTATTTCAATAAAAGTGTCAAGGATAACCTTTACCATGCTTATTTTGCAAGCCTACATGTTGCTGTTTGAAAACAGAAAGTTTTCTATCATTGTCTGAATTCTTCTGGGTAGTCAGAACGTGATAAATTCTTGAAATTTTTACAAAGTTGGCATGGGTAAGTTCTCTGTAACATGGTAATGTTTTAGAATTTTTTGAGTTAGGGAAGTATGAGGATAATTGCACTCTTTATAAACTGTACTGTTTTGGCAGATTGTTGTTTATGTTTGCATTGTTTGCATATGTTTGCTTGTTCAATGATTCTATTTGAGAATAGAAGTATTAAATATGCATAGGCATTTAGTATGCAATGTTGAATAATAATTTTAGTTATTTGCTATAGTAGATAATGATAAGGTTTTTGCATTGGTTTATACTAACTTATCTCACGAGTTCTTGTTGAGTATTGTGTGGATGAAGTTTTTGAGATTTAGGAAACCGTGATATGAGAGGAATTAAGGAGACACAAAAGCTCAAGCTTGGGGATGCCCAAGGCACCCCAAGATAATATTTCAAGAAGTCTCAAGCATCTAAGCTTGGGTATGCCCCGATAGGCATCCCACCTTTCTTTATCAACAATTATCGGTTAGTATCGGTTGATCCTAAGTTTTTGCTTCTTCACATGAGATGTGCTATTCTTGAAATGTCATGTTATTTTGTTTGCTTGCTTTTTAAATAAAATACTTATATCTGAAACTTTCTAAAATAAAATAGAGCCCCCAAATAGTTTCCAGAGAGGCTAGATAAACGGTATTCACATCCCGTCAACGAAGCTCTTTTCTGGCGTCGTTGCTCTAGTGCTTCATTTATATCTTTTTGAGCATGTTGTGCTTTAGTACTTTTTGAAGAAATTCTCTCTTGCTTCACTTAGATTAATTTGAGAGAAGAAAATTTTATGCTCATGAACTTCACTTATATTTGTTTGAGCTTATCAGAAGCAACACATAGAAATTAGTTCCAAAGTGATGGATATCCAAGAAGGATATAATAAAAACTTTCATGAAGATCATTGGACAATATAAACTTGATTACTTGTAATAGTTTTGAGACATGATGATGTGATATGTGAGTCATGTTGATGAGTATCTATGCTTTAGTAAGATATTGGTGTTAAGGTTTGTGATTCCCGAAGCATGCACGTATAGTCTCTCATTATGCCGGCAAGTTGGAGCACAATTTATCCTTGATTTGCTATCTTTGTGTGATGGTCGGGGGCGCCCGATGGTTAACTCCTACCAACCTCCCCCCAGGGGCATGCGTAGTATTACTTTGCTTCGAGGGCTAATAAACTTTTGCAATAAGTATGTGAGTTCTTTATGACTAATGTGAATCCATGGATTATACGCACTCTCACCCTTTCATAATTGCTAGCCTCTCTTGTACCACGCAATTTTTGCCGGTGCATAAACTTTATTAAACCTTCCTAAAAACAGCCACCATACCTACCTATTATGGCATTTCCATAGCCATTCCGAGAAATATTTCCATGCACTTCCATCATATAGTTGACTTGAGCATTAATTTTTCATCATATAGAGTCATACTATGTTATAGGTATCGAGTTGTAATTTCTATTTCTTTTGAGTTATAAGTGAATAGAAGTGTGATGATTATCATGATCCATTATTAGAGCATGTCCCAATGATGATAGGATGATGGAGACCATGATTCCCCCACAAGTCGGGATGAGACTCCGAACTAAAAGAAAAACAGAAAAAAATGCTGAATGAAAGAAAAAAAGAGAAGGGGCATGCAAATACCACACTAGTGCTTCAAAGTAGCACCATGTTTTTCATATAGAGAGTCACCTATGTTGTCACTTTCATATACTAGTGGGAATTTTCTATAGTAGAGTTTCATGCATACCCACTTAGTTTCATATTGAGCTTTCATACACTTATAGCTCTTAGTTCATCCGTTGCATGGCAATCCCTACTCCTCACATTGATATTGATTGATGGACATCTCCATAGTCCACTAGTTTGTCTAGTTGATGTGAGACTTGCTTCCCTTCTTTTGTCTACTACCACCGCATTCTATTCCACTTATATTGCTATATCAATGGCTTGCGCTCATGTATTGCGTGAGAGTTGAAAATGTTGAAGTGCGTTAAAAAGTATGAACCAATTGCTTGGTTGATATCGGAGTAGTACATGATTTATACTTTGAGCTGGGAAGACAGAGCATGACAAGACTATATGATTTTGTAGGGATAACGTTCTTTAGCATTTGATATTCTAAAAGACATGGTTGCTTGTTGATATGTTTGAGTATTTAAATCTCATGTCAAAACTAGACTATTGCTTCGAACCATATAAAAGCACAAATGTCAATGCTATAAAGTAAAGAATATGATATGACATGATAGGCAGCATTCCACATCAACAATTTAGTTTTTATCATTTACCTACTCAAGGACGAGCATGAATTAAGCTTGGGGATGCTGATACATCTCCAACGTATCTATAATTTTTGATTGTTCCATCCTGTTATATTATCATTCTTGGATGTTTTACAACTATTTTATAATCATTTTATATCATTTTTTGGTACTAACCTATTGACATAGTGCCAAGTGCCAGTTGTTGTTTTCTTCATGTTTTTTTACAAGATAGGAAATCAATATCAAATGGAGTCCAAACATTGCGAAACTTTTTGGAGATTTTTTATGAGCCAGAAGACACCCAATGGGCGAGAGCTGCACCTAGGGGGTACCCCGAGGGGGGCACAACCCACCAGGGCGCGCCAGGCCCCCCTGGCGCGCCCAGGTGGGTTGTGCCCACCTCGGTGGCCTCCCGGACCCCCTCTTTACCCTATAAATCCCCAAATAGTCTGAAAACCCTCGAGAAAGACCTAGATCAGTAGTCCCGCTGCCTCAAGGCTTTGTAGTCCACGAGATCCAATCTAGAGCCCTTTCCGGCACTCCGCCGGAGGGGGAAACCATCACCGGTGGCCATCTTCATCATCCCGACAGCCACCATGATGAGGAGGGAGTAGTCCACCCTCGGGGCTGAGGGTTTGCACCAGTAGCTATGTGTTTAATCTCTCTCTCTCTCGTTCTCTCTCTCTCTCTCTCTCTCTCTCTCTCTCTCTCGTCTTCTTGAGATGCACAATCTTGATGTATCACGGGCTTTGTTAATATAGTCGGATCATATGGTGTTTTCCCCTTTCTATCTTGTTGTGATGAATTGAGTTTTTCCCTTTGAGATTTCATTGTTATCGGATTGAATACTTTCATGGATTTGAGAACACTTGATATATGTCTTGCAATTGAATACTCGTGGTGACAATGGGGTATCGTATTGATTCACTTGATATATGTTTTGGCACTCAACTTGCGGATTCCTACGGTGACATTGGGGTAATCTATGCATAGGGATTGATGCTCGTTCTTGTCTTTGTTTCTCCGGTAGAAATCTTTGGGCACTCTTTGAAGTCCTTTGTGTTGGATTGAGTATTATGAATATGAATTTGTTTTGGTTTTATTTTAATATGAACTCTTGATAGATTGATCGGAAAGAATAACTTGTGTTATTTTAGTACGAACTCTTGATAGATCGATCGGAAAGAATACCTTGTGTTATTTTAGTACGAACTCTTGGATAGATCGATCAGAAAGAATAGAAACAAATAATTCCTTCCTATGTTCTCCGCTAGATAGGAACTTTGGAGTGATTCTTCATCGCTCGTTGAGGGATGATTATGTGATCCAATTATATTAGTATTGTTGAGAGATTGCACTAGCGAAAGTACGGACCCTAGGCCTTGTTTTCAAGCATTGCAATGCCGTTCGTACTCCATTTTATCAGTTGCTACCTTGCTGTTTTTTATTGTCCGCACTACAAAAACTCATATATACTATCCAAATTACACTTGTATCTCCATCTCTTCGCCGAACTAGTGCACCTATACAATTTCCATTGTATTTAGTGTGTTGGGGACACAAGAGACTTTTTATTATTTGGTTGCAAGGTTGTTTGAAAGAGACCATCTTTATCCTACATATCCACGGATTCATAAACCTTAGGTCATCCACTTGATGGAAAATTTCTACTGTCCAACAAAACTCTCCGCTTGGAGGCCCAACGCGAGCATACAAGAATAAAGTTGTGTAGTAGACATCATTATGCTTGAAGATGCGATTCTTGCAAGAGAGAATGTGAGCATAAAACACAGCCTATTCCTTCATCGAGAGTCTTGGCGACAAGGAAGTCCATTATCCATCATATGGGCTGGTACTAAAGAATCCAATTTCAAAACGATGAAACTACTCATTGAAGGCGGTACCGTTGGGACCGTCCTCGACAGGAAACAGAGGAAATGTCTCAAGATGATTCCTCAGATATTCTTCCTCGGACATGCGCCTGGTTCGTGTGTCATCAGGCTTAGTTGAATCTTCTTAAATAGGCTTGAGAGGAGCATATGACTTCCTCAACTTAGCTGACATAGATGGCTTCAAAGAACTTAAAGAGCCATCAACTTTGCTCGCTGGAACTCCTTTAGCAGCTTTCAGAATTTCGGGCACAAGGGCATTTTCCTTCGGTTCAACTGACATAGGTACTGATGCAATTGGGTCGAACACTGGTGGTACATTGGGAGACAACATAACTTCTTGAGCCATCGGCTCAGCACATTTCTTTTCTTCCTCTTCCATCTATGGTGCAATGGAACAAGGAGCATAGTCAACATACATCGATGCGGGAGCACCAGATGGTGTGACCAGGGTAGTTTTCTCCCGGGGAGCAGATTGCTCCCCCTCAACCTTGTCATCCTTCTTACTAGGCCAGAGGGGTCAACTTGCATTGGCTTCGAAGGTGAAAGATTTGGCTTTTCAACCTCTATTTTTTCGTTCGTCCTGTCATCATATGGACTCACTACTATGGTTGAGCATTTTCTTCGTCCGATTAATCAAGAAAGATGTCGACCACGTCATTTTTTCGTGTTGAGCTGTAGGCACTAGAATGATGACCTTAGTGGAAACTTGTTGCTCTGGTTCTTCATCATGAAGTGGATAAGGTGGAACCTGCTGCAAGAGTTCACTTGTGTTGATTGGGATAACATCCATAGTCACATTCTGAAGACGATGATCTTTCTTCATTTCAGTTTGCTGACCCTTGCCAGAGCCTTCTGGCGTTTTTCTTCTCGCACTCTTCTACAAACAACATCTGCCTTGCGATCAATCTCCTCATTCTTCCTATCACACAACTGGGCTACATCCTGATGCATCTTGGAGTGCCAACCAACTTTCTCATTCTAAATAACACTGAGGGCCTTGGTGAGATCAACAATTTGTTTGTTTATCCATTTTCTTTTGTAGTTAGTTTTGGCCTCTTATCTTGTTTTCTCGAGAGCCTGTTTGTCCTTAACTGCTTTCTTGAGATTCTTGGAGATTTTCCTCAGCTTGATGAAATGCTTTGCTACCATCTCGGTAACATCGTCAGGCAGTCCCAGACCACTAATACCATCAGATTTGGCATAGTATGTACGATGTCAATGACATGGATCATCAGCTTGTAGTCATACTTCTATTCCTCTATGGAAGAAGGAGTAGTGGTCTTTCCCTTCTTAGTAGAAGCATCTCCTTCGGACATGACCTTTCTCTTCGCAGCACACTTCAAAGAAGCTGGCACTATTGAACCTGAAGGTTTATCAGCGACAGGAATAGGAGCATGCCTTGGTGATCTCCTCAGAGAGTGTAAACCCTTCACTGGAGAAGGACTGTCTGCTGGCTTGGCAAGAATTGTTGTCTGGTCATACATGGGGATTACATCACCCATTTCTTCATCAGAAGACTCATTACACAAGTTAGGAGCATCCTTCCTGGTTCTCTTAGTTACAATTTTGTTTCGAGGAGATCGAAGCAAACTGATTTCCCAGACTTTCATCTTTTGGAAGCAGATGCAAGCTCCTTCTTCTTCTGCACGTCTTCCTTGATCGTCTTGACATTTTTCGCTTCAGATTGCTTTCCTGGCCTCCCTAGCTTCACGTTTGGCTTTGGACTTTGCTCTCTTAGCTACTTCCTCGGGAAAATTTGCGATGGTTTTGAGGGAGTCTGGATGGTCATCCGCAGGTGACACTGGCCTGCCTTTTTCATCATGTGGGCCAAGGAATCCTTCAGTAATGCAATCGTTCCAAGGAGGAGTGAAAGCAAACAGGATCTGGTACTTCTTGCAAAGATTTTCATATATGAACCATTTGCCAGCCCAATGGCGGTGAATCCTTAGCAATCTATTTTTGCGATCATTTCTTGATTCGAAGCCAGGTGGTGTTCGGTAATCCTCGCGATTAGACATCTCTATTGCAGTATTCTTCTCTCTACCGCGACCACCATTTTTGGTATTTCCATTAGAGAAGATGGTAAGGGCATTAGCGACTGCATCATCATGAGACTGAGTGTTGGCAGAGGGGATCCCTTCCTCATTTTATTTAGACTCAGATTCTTGAAACTTCTTCGAAGTCCTAGGTGGCTTCAAAGATTTTCTTCCTCCGTCCATCCTTCCCCGTTCAAAACTTGATGGATACTGAAGCACTTCTCCTTCAGAATCAGAATGCTCGTTCACTGAAATCACTGACACCTATGAACAGTGCCGTAGGCAGGATCTTTCTATGCCCCGGGCCATGCTTGTAGCTGCTGTAGCTGCTGCCAACGAAGGATTTCTACTCCACGACCAGGGCCATGGCCTGGGCAGCCTGGGGCTTGGCTACGCCCCTGCCTATGAAAAAGAATAGATGTGAGGGAAAATAGGTAGGGTCACAAGCATGCAAAGAAGGAATTTTGATTGAAAATATATATTGATAGGATTCGATGGGAATGTATGGCAAAAAATCGAAGATCTCATCCATAGATTCTAATCTAAGCATAGAGAATCTTACGAGAAACTTAATCAGATTAATAACTATCTAATCTTTCACCAAACTGCACAAGAACCCTAGATCCAGAAAACTAGTACGAGGATGATCTACAAACCGTACAAGTTAAATCATAGAGATTTCTAAAGATCTACTGTAGTGAAATAATTCATAGAAAGTAGCATTGGTACAACTGCACTAAGAACATAGGAGTGGAGAGAAGCAGTTCTAGATATAAGCACCCTAACTTGGCAACTTAAATCAGCTACGACAATGTGGGAGGAAAGATTACCGCACTGGTGTGGACAACTACGACGGGGTTCCACCGGAGTTGCTTCGAGCGTAGGCTCGGTCAGAGGTGGAAAGAGGGTTTGAGTAAAATGCGATGCACTAAGGAAGAAGACGACAGGAGATGGGTATTTATAGTTGAAAGGTAGAACCACCTCTCCGAAATCCACGGCCCATAGTTGTGGGACGTTCTGCAGTCAACGAAGATGATCATGATTGTGGAGATCGTGGGCACGTGATGATAGTTACCTGAGAAAATCTTGGGAAGAGGAGCGGGCGACCGAAAGGTTTGAAGAGGGCTTACACCAATATTAGACAGAGGTTCGAAGTCCAATTTCTATTGCAACAAAGGACGTTGGAGATAAATTTTCTTTAGATCAAATTGCATACTTGTGACGGACAACATAGAGTTAGAAGAAAGAGAATAGAGGGAAAACATGGTCCGAAACAAAACACTCAGCCAACTAAAAGAGGAAACACGAGGCGATAGCTCTGAGTGAGTTGTTTATCAGATAAAACACAAACACGGCAAACGAAAGGCACAAAATAATAAGAAAAACAAACATCACCTACAATATATGTCTCAGGGCTCAGAGATATGCGATGAGCGACACCGAGAAAGTTCATGCAGAAAGATTAGTTGGTTTTCACTATCCACACTTGTGTGGGAAGCGGAGACCTCCTTTGTGTCGATCGAGCAGGGATAGTTTTCCTTCAAAGTCCTTCACATCTTGCTTGTTCATTTTGAGAGTAATCATACGAGTAAGCATTGAAGTTGTTTCCTAATTCATGGGTATAATGGTTCAAAGAAATTTGCATGTATTCCTTCTGATGAAAGTTTTGGTTCCATTCGAAGGAATAACCGAATTGTACTCCAAGTGCTTATCCTGCATGTTTAGGCTAACGATAATAGGTAGAGTTTCAATAGAGCACTTCTTCACCCATATTTGCCTTTTGGGTGAGCCAGACCTGCAATTTGTTCCGACGTACCGAGCGAAAACCTTACCATTCTGTTGTTTGAAGAGTTTGTAGTTCAAGTCATTTGACTCGTCAGAAACAATAGGGATATGACAGTCATATCCATACAGACATGCTGGTTCGAGAGTTATGTTCGTGGCACGAACTTAGCTTGTCTTAGGATATTGCTCGGGAGTCCATTACATTCCATCAACATTGAGTTTCCTTTCTAAGCCCAACCCTTGCTTTTTGGAGGTTTTGTGTAGTATCGACTTCTTGAGTACATCATACAAAGTTTGGTGCCCTTTAAGGCTCTTTAGCATGCCGGTCTCAAGTTAGTTTCTTAACCTAGAATTTTCATCAGAGACAACAACAATGTCCTTGAAAGATGGAATAGTGATATAATTTTTAACAATTGCAATAGTCTCAATGATATCGGTGGAAGTTTCAGTAGCGGAATCCGCATTGCTATGTTCCAGGCATTTTAGACAAGGAGGCACAAAATCATCAGGAAGTTTTTTAGATTGCTCGGCGAAGAGAGAACCCTTTTCTTTCACAAGCACGTCATGAGATTCTTTCTATGACTCGGGTTGTTGATTCATGTTGCGGAGTTCATCTAACAAACTCTCGAAGTCGACTGCAAGAAAATTATATCGGCAGAAAGGTCATCGGCAGTGGAAGAAAGAGCATCATGCTCTTTGGTCAACTCGTGGTTTTTCTCCATCTCTTCGACCAGCAATCCTTCAGATTTTCTTCGGTTTTTCTCAAGTTTTTCAAGTTCATATTGTTGAGACTTTGTAATTTTGACAAGTTTAGCATCGGATGAATTTTTGAAAGAGAATTCAGTCAGAGACTTGTGATGTTCTAATGATACCTGATCCTTTGAGGATTTTTGCATGAGACAGTGATCAACTAGTTCATCATCACTTGACGATTCATCATTGATTCCTAATTCGAACGCCATGTCAAACAAGTTAATAATAATGAACAAATTTCCACTTGCTAGACCTCTATATAATTCCTCCTCTTCTGACTTGGATTCAGATTCGAATATCTCATCTTTGGACTCCATGTTCATTTCAATGCACACTCTAGTCAGGTGTGAAATTTACCTTCATATTTGATTCAATGGATCCTTTGGCTTGTGAGTTAGTGGTTCATCTCTTCAAAGAAGAAGGTTCATTTTTCTTTGAGATCTTAGTATGACAGTTCATCGGTGCGAATCCAGTGCAACGAAGAGAGATCCATCTGCTGCTAGGTTCTCCATTCATTTCCCAACAAGGTCAGTCGATGATGAAATGAACGAATTGTTTGCATTTGAAGCACTTCATTACTTTCGGAGGTAATCTTCTTGAAGATTCAGGCATATTATCTTCGTCATCATTCTTGAAGCTCGAATTCTATCTTCTGAGACTACTTAGTCTTTCTATAAGCATTTAAAGTTCTCTTGTAATTGAGTGTTGATTTTTGATATCTTCTTCTTCTTGTGAACTGCCATAGTGTCAAAGAATTTCTCCTTCACTTCCCGAAGAAGATTATGAATGTTCATTTTCAAGTTACATCTTTTCTCGTGGATTGTCAATAGCTTCATGACTTCTATATGGTGAAGTTCTTCATAGTCTAGCCTTTCTTTGATTTCAGAGACGATTTGACCAAAAGATGCATCAAGAGAAATGAGTAGCTTGCTGACCACATCTCTATCGAAGATATCCATTACTCATCATTGTTGAAGCCTCTAAATTTTTTTTGTCAATCGATGAGTGAGTTCCATGGCACTTTCCTTTTCGAAGACTCCTGAAGCCAAAAACATGGCATGAAGCATATTAGTGTGTGCATCAGCTCCGGCAATGAATCCTTAGTGAACATTTTTTATAGCATCCAAGAGTTTCTTGACTGTTCCAATATGTAAGAAGTGAAGGAAACTATTTTTCGAGGTACTGTCATAGATGATATCTTTTGCTTGAGCATCCAAACGCATGACACCTTTATCTTTAGAGGAGGGAGCATCAGGATGCTGAACAATATATCCATTTTCCACTATCATCCATAGTTCTACATCGATAACTTGAAGCTTGGTTTTCATTCTCTGTTGCTAGTAGATATAGTCATTTCACTCAAAGACTCCAAGGTTGTTAGAACTCAAATAAACAGAGATAGGGAGTACATGCTCTGACACCAATTGTAGGGACCGAGAGTATATAGACCAGAGGGGGTGAATGGGAGATTCAAAAATTCTAGTGAATTATTTGAATTGAGCCCAAACACAGCAGCGGAAAAGATTCGGTAGATAAGTAGCTAATCAACTAACCTACTGAGGAACATATCATTTGAGATACGAAGCTATGATTATGCGAGCATAGTAGAGAACTAGTTTAACTATCGCGATGATAATGTAGTACATAATCAGTTGCAGTGGCATGAGAAAATATTAGAGATGAACTACAAGACAAACTTACCAGAATAAAATTCATAGAGTAATTGAACGTAGTAAATCAGAGCACGATATGATGAACAGATGGAGAGAGAACATATATGATCAAGTAACCTTTTCTCAGTGAGCACTAAGAATAAATATCAAATGAAATGCTGGAAGGTAAATTAAACCAGTGGTGCTCAATGGCGACAGATGGATTTGGTAGACCAGTTCGCCCTCCTGCCAAAGGACTACATCTGGTTGGAAGGACTTGTGATTAAACACAGGAGCATACCTCCCTCCATCCTATTCTCCTTCAACTCAGAGCTGATCAGGCTCCCGTTGATTTGACACATGGTAGATACTTATCGGCAATCTCCAAACCTTTGACAGACTTCTTCGTGAACCACAATTACTCTTGGTTGCTGAAGATCTTGCTCGGTGAAGAAAACAACTCTTCAACACTCGAGCCGACACCTATCCGTCTAGACAGTTGATATGTATCCAACGTAATTATAATTTTTGATTGTTCCATGCTATTATAGTATCAATCTTGGATGTTTTATATGCAATTACATATAATTTTTGGGGACTAATCTATTAACCTAGTGCTAAGTGCGAGTTGTTGTTTTTTTGCCTCTTTTTAGTTTTCTAGGAAATCAGTACCAAACAAAGTCCAAATGCTATGAAACTTTTTGACGATTTTTCTGGACAAGAGAGACCATGGAATCTTCGGGAGCAGACCATAAGGAAAACAAGGAAACGACAAGGCAACAGACACGTCCAGGGGGGTAGGCGTGATGCCTTCTGGGCCCCTCGTGGCTCTGTCTGACCCAATTCCACCTCTATAAATTCTCTAAAATCGGAAAACCAACAGAGAGCCACCCCAAACACATTTCCGCCACTACAAGTTTCTGTTCTTCTGCTATGCCGTATGGAGGCCTTTTCCGATACTCCGTCGGAGGGGGGATCGATCACGGAGGTCTTCTACATCATCCTTGCCGCCTTCTGATGATGTGTGAGTAGTCACCACAAACCTACGGGTCCATATCTAGTAGCTAGATGGCTTCTTCTCTCTCTTTGATATTCGATATAATGTTCTCCTCGGTATTCTTGGTGTTATATTCGATGTAACACTATTTGACGAAACTGTGTGCGATGCATTAATCACAAACGATGATGTAATAAAACCGTAAAAAGATACAAAACATTTGTGATGGCGGAGACATCAAACACGATCAAGATTATATTTGCGTGTGCGATACGTGGCATACGGATCACTCCAATGAACTTTTTCTGATGGTGTATAACAACAGAAACGGGCAGCCAAATGAACGTGTGTTCGATATACGACATACAGTTCACTCGGATAAACTGTTTGTGTTTATGCATCAAAACAGAAATGGTCAGTGGATCATGGTGTGTGTGATAGAGGACATACAGTTCACTCGGATGAACTATTTGCATCGAGAAAAGGGAACAGAAATGGTTCAACTTAACAAGATGTGTGTGATACGCGACAAACAGGTCTGTAATCATAAATGTGTGCGAAGACCGATAATAACACACACGATTGCTTCTAATAAAATGTGTGTGTTATATGATGTGATTGCATACAGAACAACAACATATATATACACACTTATAAGGTGTAACACCCCTAGTGTCATGCTACAGTGACCTCACTCTAATGGTGTCGTGTCATCAAGTTTGACTAAGCCAAATTGCCACTTGAAAAAAAATCAAAGTCAAATTTAAAATGCAAGTCAAATATTTACATCTTCAAAAATGCAAGCAAAAATATTCGAGATGTTGTAAATATTCCCCAAGTAATTGTCATGAAGAAATCAACTCAAATTGGAATTTGTATTTTGGTCTTACCAATATTTAGCGGACCAGCAACATTTAATTTGGTCATTTAAATTCCAACAAACATTCTTTCATTTCCCAAGCCACATTAAACTTTGTGTGTGGCCCTATGCTAATGCACTAAATTTATGTGTCAAGTTCATAATGAACAAAATTCATTTTGTAGGAAACTAAATGGCAAAACAGTAGAGCAAATAAAATAAAAGAACGGAAAAAGTGGCAGATGTGCTATTGTGCACCTGGCCCATTTAGCACTAGAAGAGGCCCAGCCCACCCTTGTTTTCTTCAACCCGTGGCAGAGGGGGCTGCGTGGAGCATATCCACGGACAACATGGCGCCGTGGCGCGCATCCATGGCCCTGCTCGCTCTGCTTAGTGCTCCCACCCCCCTACCTAAGCGAACCCTAACGCCATTCCCTTCATTTCCCTGCTCCGTTTTCGCTCCTTCTCGAGCTCCACCGAGAGACCCATGGCCGCGTCGTTCCCACCACCGTGGCTACTGCCCTGCCCGTCGCCTTGGATAGTTGGATTGAGCCACGAGCTCTGCCTTACTCTGCTGCTTCCTCTACGCTGAAGAACATGAGCCGAATGCCTCTGCTTTGACCGGATCAAGTCGTTCTCCTTCTCTGCATTGCCATCACCCGTCTTCTTCGCCCACGGCCGTCGCGGCCATCGCCATCGATCTCCACCACCGGTGACCCCGGGCTTCCCCGAGGGCCTCATCTGATCACCGTGAGCCTCTGCTCCTTCTCCTCCCCCTTTTTCGTTGGATTCGGTCCCCTAGCACGTCCCCTGTCCGTTGACGTAGCCACCATTCACCATGGCCTCGAGATCGACTTCCTGTCGAGCTCCGCACGCTCCCGTGTGCACCTACGTGCACCCCTCGCGCCTGTTTGCGCCTCCACCCATGCCCGCCTTCCCCTGGCCATGCAACCCGCGCCCTACCTCGCCTAGGCCGCGCCCTGCCCGCGGCCCGGCTTTGCCTCCCCTTGTCGCGCCCTCGCTGCTGCTATGTTGTCGCGCTACTGATTGCTTCTGATGCGTGTTGTTGCTGCCTGCTACGAGCCAATGCGTGCCGTTGCCGCTCCTGCATACCTGTTGCTGGCACCGCTTACTGCTGCTCTAGCTCCTCCTGGCTGCTAGCTACTGCTTCTCCTACATGCTGCTGCTTGCCGATGTTGATTCCTCCAGTTGCCACTGCTAGTTGCTGCTCCAGCTGCTGCTAGTTGCACTCATGGCCATGGTCGTGGCCATGCCCAAACACGTGCGGTGTGAGTGTTTATGCACAGCCACCGCCGGCTGGCCCGTGGAAATTAGATTTGGGCTAATTACTACTCCCTCCGTCCCATAATGTAAGACGCTTTTTGACACTACACTAGTGTCAAAAAACATCTTACATTATGGGACGGAGGGAGTAGTTAGTTTGACTACTAGCCAATGACACTGGCCCCACTGTTAGTTAATCTAATTTATTTAAAGTCTAGTTAACCACAGACAATGACATGTAGGTCCCCTGTCTAGTTTGATTGGTCAAACTGTTTACTCGGTTGACCCAGTCCATGACATGTGGGTCCTGTTTGACCCCGTTGACCAGTCAACAGTTGACTGGTCAACTATTGATTGGACTAGTTGACTGGGTCAACCCAACCCTTTGGTCCCACTTATAAGCCAGTATGGGTAGTTGCAGCTAGGTGTAAAAGGTATATTTTGTTTTTAATTCGAATTAATAATAAATCTAGAAACTATTTTAAAACTTTGAAAAATAAAATAAAATAATCTGTAATTCGGATGAAAATATTTTATATGCGAAAGTTGATCAGAAAAATAGGACAAATTCGAATATGCCATCCACATACCTGTCACATGCCCCCAACACAGCAAACATGGAACTTTTCCCTCGGGATCGTCTGTCGTGTAAATGCCCAAAGCTGGTGAAATATCCACAGATATTTTCCCGCTATGTCTGTAACGTGTAGCACCGCGATAGGTCACACCTAGCATCGCGTATTGCCGTGTTATGCTTTTGATTGCTTTATTATTTATTGTGTCCCCCTCCGTTACTTCTTTTCCGGTAGACCCCGAGATGTTGATCCAGTGATCAACTGCTTCACCGTCGAGGGTTCTTATCTGTCTGCACAGCTTCGAGGCAAGCACACCCTTGATCATCCCGATATCGCCCATTCCATTCTCTCTCATGCTTGCATTAGATTTTTCTGCTGTAATTGATTGCTCCTATTCTGATGCGTAGCCTACTTTTGGTAACCTGCTTTTGTACCTTATCTGCTTATCCTATATGCTAAGTATAGATTGGTTGTTGACCCACCAGTGACCCCCCCCCCCACCTTGTCCCTATTGCCCCCGCTGGAGTACCGTATGACTCGATCAACGTGATCAATGTCCAGGCCCCGACGCCACACATCACCTCCCCTTAGTTGTACAACTCTACAAAGATAATATCGAGTACCGAGGGTGATACCTCGTATAGCACTTCTGATGAGATATCTCTAGTGAAGCTAATCGGACGTGGTCATCGAGGGTGATTCCTCCTTCAGCACTCCCGATAACGATTCGGTCATGCAACCCCTCAAGCGTGGACCCTCGAGGGTGATTCCTCCAAGTCCACCTTGATGGTTAAATCGAGTGGGGGTCCATCGAGGGTGATTCTTTGGGTTTCCCCCTTGCTGTTTTGGACACACGGTTACTTTGACTTACCATAGAACCATGATGACATAGGGTTGGCCCCGAGGGGTACCTGCGAGTGATGTGAAGTCGGGTTGACCTGGAGGGTACCCGAGAGATAATTATGTGGCACGGTTGGGCATTCTCAGCCCTTGCCGTAAGTCCACGAGACAGGGCGACGGGGTCACATGATTGTGAGTCTCTGCTCGTTACCGTGCACTACTAAGACATTAACGGTTTGGATATTTGATCTGAGTAGGCCTCTTGCCTTTTTCGCACTGACCACCAGGAGGGAATAAGTATGGGCACTCTACGTCGTATGTATGAGCCGAAAGCTCAACGGACATCAGCGATGGGGCGACGCGCGACAGGTTGAACTGCGTAAGCACCTGCCTTATTTAAGGAGGTAGCTAGGTCTACTCACTGGCCGTGTTCGCAGCGTGTAGAAGTGCAAAGGGCAATGGGCCCAAGACCCCTGCGCGCTTAGGATGTGGACCGATGTGCTGGCCTCTCTAGTGAGCCTAGGTAGGGCTGCGGCGTGTTGATCGGCCGAGGCCGGTCATGACCTGATGGTGTGTCCGACCGGAGTTGATCGAGCGTGTTGGCTAAGTTTGTGCACCCATGCAGGGAAGTATTATATCTATTCAAATAGCTGTGTCCATGGTAACAGATGCTCGGAGTTGTATCTGGATTGATACAACTAGAACTTGATGCTGAGGCATGTAATGGAAATCATGGCTCCGGGATTGCTTTCTCACAGGGAATCGAGGAAGTGATCTTTGGGCGTTGATACAACAATATAAATAGTACTTATGTTATGCTCTACTCTCCTATTGCTGCAAGATTGTGGCTTCAAGAAGATGCTAGTCTTTGATAGGACTAGCTCCTCCTCCTCTTATTCTAGCATTCCGCAGTTTAGTCCACATATACTACCCCTTTCATTTATACCGATGCATATGTAGTGTAGATCCTTGCTTGCGAGTACTTTGGATGAGTACTCACAGTTGCTTTGCTCCCTCTTTTCCCCCTTTTCCTTTCTTCTCGGATGATTCAACCAGATGGTGGAGCCCGGGAGCACCGCTGACTATTACTACTACCCCGACGGAGGCTACTACTACGTGGAGGCCACCGACGACCAGGAGTAGTTAGGAGGCTCCCAGGCAGGAGGCCTTGCCTTTTCGATCGATGTTGCTTTTGTGTTAGCCTTCTTAAGGCATACTTGATTAACTTATGTCTCTTCTCAGATATTGCTGCTTCCGCTGACTATTGTGTATTCGAGCCCTTGAGGACCTTGGCTTGTAATATAAATCTTGTATTATTTTATTTGTGTCTAGAGTCGTGTTGTGATATCTTCCCGTGAGTCCCTGATCTTGGTCATACACATTTGTGTGCATGATTAGTGTACGGTCAAATCGGGGGAGTCACGACATGGTTGCATAACCAAATTAAACATCCAATTACAAAGGTGGCTACTACACACATGGCATTTGCACACACCAAAATAAACTATTACATGCATACTTATATAGTGGCTACTACACACATGCCATTTCCACACAACCAAGTAAACTATACATTACATGCATGAATAACTAGGATAAACGATCATGTGATCATCATCTACTTCTTGTGACGCTTGCCGCCACTGCTCTCATGGTGGCTCGATCCGGCCTCGTCGATTTTGGTAAGGAGGCACTTCCTCATGTCAATGATCCTCCTATGCATCTCGTACCTTGTGTACACGCTCTTGGCCACGAACCTGAGGTGAGGTTCATCCAGTTGTGGCATCCAGGCCCCGTGTCTGAATAGGGGACGTGTTCTGTTGGCATCCTGCTTCATCTTTTCATAGTAGGGGTCAATGATGGCCGAGGCGAGTTCAACCAGAGAGTCCTTTTTTGTGTTGCCCCAGACCCTGTAGTGGTCATGGATTTCGACAAGGTTCTTGCAGGCCAAGCCCGTAACCTTGAGCGCATTTACATCGTCGGTGGTTTACACCATAGCGAACTTGTAGTCGGTGCTGTTGACAAACCTGGCAAAATGGTCACAAGGCTTTGCGGCCATGCAGTAGTGGTAGATGAGGACATGATGGCGCACGCACAACTGGGTGACAACAACCTTATGATCTTTGCCGGGACGACCGCTAGTGTACTGGAGGTCGATGCCGACCACCTTGTACTTGTCTCGAGCAAGCAATTGCTCCACGGTGTTGATGTAGTCGTCCACCACGATTGGGTCGACGGTGTACACCACCGAAACATCTGTCTCCCATGCATGGGTCTCCCCTTTATGCTCGCCGAACTCCATTGGAGCGGCGCTAGACATCCCATCTCTATGTGTCATCATGGGTGTGCTTGTTGTGTTGTGGGGCGCGATCAAAAGGTTGAAGAAACTAAGGTTATAATGGCCGCCAGAATTAAAGCGGAAGCTGGACGGCTTGGAATATCGACACACCGAGATGGTAGTTCTAATTTGCAGTGCGTAACTCCATCATGCCACATGTAACAGCATCATGGCGACGCTCACGGCGCAATTGCTTGCATATGGGGACCCCGATGTGATCGTGCACCGGCCCAACTCCTGGCAGAGCATGCCCGGATGGACACGAGCAGAGCGCTTCACGGGCGCCTCAATGACGAGCAACCATATATATGCATATAGCAGTTGAACCCACAAGGAAATGTTGTCCACGAGCCGAGCGCATGGAGGTACGCGAGCAGTGTTGGGGAACGTAGTATTTTTAAAATTTTCCTACGATCACGCAAGATCTATCTACCAGATGCATAGCAACGAGAAGGGAGAGTGTGTCTACATACCCTCGTAGACCGAAAGCGGGAGCGTCAAGTGACGCGGTTGATGTAGTCGAACTTCTTCGCGATCCAACCGATCAAGCACCAAACATACGGCACCTCCGCGTTCAGCACACGTTCAGCTTGATGACGTCCCACGAGCTCTTGATCCAGTTGAGCTTCACGGGAGAGTTTCGTTAGCACGACGGCATGGTTACGGATATGATGAAGTTACCGGCGCAGGGCTTCGCCTAAGCACTGCAATAGTATGACCGAGGTGTGTTTCTATGGAGGGGGGGCACCGCACACGGCTAAAACAATTCAACTTGTGTGTTCTAGGGTGCCCCTGCCCCCGTATATAAAGGAGCAAGGGGGGAGGCTGGCCGGCCCTCTATGGCGCGCCAGGAGAGGCAATCCTACTAGGAATAGGATTGCAATCCTATTCCTAGTAGGAGTCCACCAAGAAGGAGAGAGGGGGAAGGAAGGAGAGGGATAGGGAGAGGGAAAGAGGGGCCGCGCCCCCTCCCCTAGTCCTATTCGGACTGCCCCTTGGGAGGGGGTGGGCCACTGATGGGCCTCTAACCCCTCGTTGGTTACCCCAAGTGGAAGGTGTAAGATGCAGTGTTGTGGAAGTTTTTCCCTTAGCAAAGATGCCAAGGATCGAATCCCCAGAGACCCCTAGGTTCAACAAGTAGGTGTCAACTGCTAATGGCGCCGGATTAGCAATCAACGTGGACCTGCACATAGATACAAATAACTTTGCTCCCAACGAGTACAGAGAGGTTGTCAATCCCTCCGGCCTTGTAGTTCACAAAGGATTAAACGCAAATGATAGTAGTGATAGATAATGTTTGCAATAGTAAATAATAGCGGAAAGTAAATAGCGGATGTGATCAATGATGGTAATATGGACCGGAGTCTCATGATGTTCACTAGTGATGTCTCTCTCCCAAAAGACGATAAAACAGCTATGTGAGGTAAACGAATTACAGCTGGGCAATTGATAGGACCACGAACGCAAACCAATGCTGACTACATTGCAAGAAAGGTTGACGTTCAAAGCATGGGCGGTATGCCAAAGTAAGTAGACCGAAATCCATCAATATCTACTACTAATCATCCACCTTGAGATATCTATCCAGAACATCTCGCTGGTATTAAGTTGCGAGCCCCACCCATAGTGTAAACTCAAAGCAACAGACAACTGCATTAAAAGAACTTTGCGTAAAGTAAACAATCCTTGCACCCGCGGGCACAAGCACCATTGGTTTCCCCCTTGTGGCAACAACACATCCCCTAGACTCATGTTTCTGTCACTCAAGCTAGTCATCGAGGGGCATGAACCCACAATCGAGCATAACGTTCCCTCTTAGAGTCACTACGTATTACTTGGCCAAAGCAATAAATAACAATGGAGAACATGCAAGAATTACTTATGAACATAAATATAAAAGAGGTAGATCAAATATATTACTCAATCACAATCTGAACATAATCTCATAATCCATCGGATCCCAGCAAACTCATAATAGCAACAGCATAAGGATTACATATGTGCCTCGATCATGTAGGGCAGCTCACGAGGACTAATTAGTGAAGCACAAGAACGGGAGGAGAACATCACATAGCTACTGGTCATGGACTCATGGTCCAAGGGAGACTACTCACAACTCATCCGGGAGGCGTCCATGGTGGTGGAGAAGCTCCCGATGGTGATCCTCCCCTCCAGCAGGGTGCCGGGAAGAGTTCTCCTAGTGCTCCCGATTTTGGAAGCGGCGGCGGCGGCGGAACAGAGATGAGATCGCGAAAAAGAGTTCCCGTCCCGAGGGTTTCGAAGGACGCTCTAAATATATGCCGAAGGGGGGCACCAGACAGGGCTCGGGGGGCCCAGGCGCCCCCCCGGCGCGGCCCAGGGGGGGCGCGCCGCTAGGGCGCCTGGAGCCCTGGTGCCCCCCCCCCCGGCTGTCCTTCGGGCGCGAGGTAGGTTCTGGAACGCTGATTTTTTTATATAATTTTTCTGGATTTTTCCTGGCAGTTCTCGTAACGTGAAAACCTGAAATACAAAAATAGCCGAAAACAGAAACTGGCACCGGGGTGCACTGGATTAGTAGGTTAGTCCAAATATGATCAAAAGTGTATGGAAGTGTATGAATATCATAGCAATATCACCCAAAAGTGGCATGGAGCAAGCAGAAATTATAGATACGTTTTGGACGTATCAACATCCCCAAGCTTAATTCCTGCTCGTCCTCGAGTAGGTAAATGATAACAAGAATAATTTCTGTGGTGACATGCTATTAACCATCCAGCTTGCCCCCTTTAGTGAAGCAAAACATAAATGCAGGGGCACCTTCAAGGTTTAAGTGATGACTAGATACAATGATTTCAAAATAAACGATATCACAATCATGCAAAAGACAATGCTACTTTGGGACGATGCACATTACACTCAGAATGACAATCATGCTCTCAGTAGTTGGTGCTTTTTAAAAAAAGGTGGGGACTCAACATAAAAGTAAAAGAATGGTTATGTGCTAGAGCTTTTTATTTTGAAAACATAGAAGCAATTTTGTCAACGGTAGTAGTACTTCATATGTGTCATGCATAAGACATCCTATAAGTTGCAAGCCTCATGCATCGAATACCAATAGTGCTCGCACCTTGTCCTAATTAGCTCGGATTTCCATGGGTTATCATTGCATTACATATGTTTCAACCAAGTGTCACAAAGGGGTACCTCTATGCCACCTGTACAAAGGTCCAAGGAGATAAATCGCATTTGATTTCTCGTTTTTGATAGATCTCAACTTGAGGACATCCATACCGGGACAACATAGAAAATAGATGATGGACTCCTCTTTAATGCATAAGCATATTCTCATAAGAGATTGAGGATTAATGTCCAAGCTAAAACTTCCACCATGATACATGGCTTTGGTTGGCGGCCCAATGTTCTTCTCTAACAATATGCATACTCATTCAACCCATGGCAAATCACCCTTACTTCAGACAAGACGAACATGCATAGCAACTCACATGATATTCAACAAAAGTGTGACAGTTGATGGCGTCCCCAGAAACACGGTTACCGCTCAGCAAGCAACTTATAAGAAATAAGATACATAAGCAACATATTCTTTACCACAATAGTTTTTAAGCTACTTTCCCATGAGCTATGTATTGCAAAGTTAGTCTGCTTAGTACAGGTGGAGGTTAGCAAAAGACTGGGAGCGACCAACTAAGAGAGCAATGACGGTCATAATCATGCAGAGCGACAAAGCAACATTGAATCAAGCATGGTAGTTATATCGCTACTCAGAAATAAAAGATCATCAAGGCTTGACAGACTTTCTTTACAGTCTTAAATATGCATGAGCATACGCCAAGTCAATCAAAATAAATTCTTGAAGGAAGATATTACTAAACCATACCACATCATCCGCAAACAAATCAAGTTGGTACTCCAATAACACATTGGGAATCCCCCAGCTATTTGAGACTAACCACAAGAAAACCTGAACTACTAAGCGCCATTATGCACGTAGCATCTTTATCATAGACATATTAACCAATGCAACCGAAGCAAACTCTCTTAATAAGGTAAGCATGATAATTAAAGAGAGTTCAAGCAACCAACTAAACAAAAGCTCTTTGAAAAGATAAGCATGAATACTAAGAGCAGAGCATGATAGTAGCTATTAAAAGACAAAGAACACACACAGCAAAGATAGACATGAAAATTCTATGTTATGTTCTAGGTAGAAGTGGAGCGTGTTTCTCTCCCACATAAAGAACGCTGAGTTCCGACTCGTTATGAAAAACTAAAAAGAGAACTAAAAGCAAGACGCTCCAAGCATAGCACCTAACACATGAAGTGATAAAAATATAGCGGAACGAAAGACGAACTGATAATGTTGATGGAGAAGGGGATGCACGGGGGCATCCCCAAGCTTAGACGCTTGAGTCTCCTTGAATATTTCTTGGGGGTGCACGGTGGCATCCCCAAGCTTGAGCGCTTGACACTCCTGAATCTTTTTATCATCTTCCCTCGCACACTTGAAAACTCCCTTCATACATAACTCATCATAATCTGATTAGCGAGGTTAGTACCCTTAATAAAATAATTATACCTTGCTGGAAATAAAGATATTCTTGAAGGTCTACTGTTTCTCAATATTGCCAAAAGGTTTTTGCAAAGAAAAAGCAAGCTCTTGGTTTGCAAAATGAAGGAAAGGCAAAACAGGACAGAATCTGTAAAAAACAGAACAGCAGGTAGTAATTGATTTGTTCGGGGCACTTCTGCAACTCAAATCAAAAAACTCAGAACAGAAGCACGAAAGACAATTATATAGAGAACGCTGTAGAATAAATTCAGACCAAAAAGATGATCTGGTGATTTTATACGAATTTTTCAATCCAAGGACAGAATCTGTTTCCTTGACAGCACCTCACACCTTTTGAACTTTCTAGCAATCAGAGGCTATACTTGGCACAAATATGAAAAGCAAAGATACAATGATGATGCTACTGTAGTAAACAACATCAAGACACAACAAAAGCAAAATATAAAAATTTATTCATGTGGGCTGCCTCCCAAAAGCGCTTTCTTTTATGCCTTTAAGCTAGGCATAATGCATAGAGATCAAGTTTTATCAAGAGTAAAAGAATAGCTAGCCCGTACAACGGACTCAAAAGGTAACTTGATCTTCTTTCGAGGGAAGTGTTCCATCCCTTTCTTGAGAGGAAACTGAAATTTTATATTACCCTCTTTCATGTCATTGATAGCACCAACGGTGCGTAAAAAGGGACGTCCCAAAATAATTGGACATGAAGGATCACATTCAATATCCATAATAGTAAAATCAACGGGAACATAATTATCATTAACAACGATAAGAATATCGTCGATCCTCCCCAAAGGTTTCTTTATGGAAGAATCAACGAGACGAACACCAAAAGAAAAAGAATCATAAGGTTTCAATTTAAGCATATCATATATTCTTTTGGGCATAATAGAGGTACTAGCTCCAACATCACATAATGCATAGCAAGAGAAGTCATTCAATTTAATTTTTATCATAGGATCCCAACCATATTCTAGCTTTCTAGGTATGGAGGCTTCTACTCTAAGTTTCTCCTCCCTAGCTTTGATGAGAGCATTAGTGATATGCTCTGTGAAGGCAAGATTAAGCGTGCTTGTGCGGGGGTCTCTAGACATCTTGTGAAGGAAATCAATAACTTCGGTAAGAGTGCAATTATCAAAGTCAAGGTCACGGGCATCAAGTAAAGTGGTAGTGGTGTCCTTAAGGTTCACTTGTTTGGTAGTTTCTATAGTCATAGCATCACCATTAATAGGTCCAATGGGACCAGGAGTACATTGGGTGCTAAGAGTTTGAACATCCTCAACAACTTGGATAGTAACAACAGTGTGGTGGGTAGGAAGGCTCTTAATTCTATCTTCTTCCTCCCTTTCTCTAGCCCATCTCTCTTTAAGTTTAGCCATCATCCTAATATTTTCATTAATTTGCACTTGAGTAGCATTAATAGGAGTGACCTTCCTCTCCTCAAGAGGAGAAGTTTCAATTTTTAGCAATTTTACCTCATTGGCTAAATGGTCTACCTTAAAAGAAAGATCATCTAGTTTATGTAGTTTTTCTTCTACACTCTTATTAAAGGCTTTTTGGGTAGTGATGAAATCTTTAAGCATAATCTCTAGTTCAGTAGTGGAGTTCTTGGTACTAGGATAAGCATTGTTGTTCCCATAAGAATTAGAGGGGAACGGTCTAGGATTGTTACCAAAGTTACTCCTATAAGCACTGTTGTTAAAATTGTTTCTAGAGATAAAGTTCACATCTACTTGTTCTTGAGCAATCAAAGAATTTAAAGGAACATCACGAGGATCAACAGTAGATTGCTTCGAAAGTACAGACATGATCAAGTCAACTTTTTCATTAAGGGAGGAAATCTCCTCGACAGAGTTTACCTTCCTACCTGTTGGAGCGCGTTCGGTGTGCCATTGGGAATAGTTGGTCATCATCTCATCGAGAAGCTTTGTGGCAGCACCAAGTGTAGTTGACATAAAAGTTCCTCCCGCGGCCGAATCTAACAAGTTCCGCGAGGTAAAGTTCAAGCCTGCATAAAAAGTTTGGATAACCATCCAAATAGTCAAACCATGAGTAGGGCAGTTCTTGATAAGAGATTTCATACGTTCCCAAGCTTGGGCAACGTGTTCATTATCCAATTGTTTAAAATTCATTATGTTACTTCTAAGTTGGATAATTTTAGCAGGTGGATAGTATTTTCCGATAAAAGCATCTTTGCACTTGTCCCATGAATCTATGCTATTTCTAGGCAAAGACTGAAACCAAATTTTAGCTCCTCCTCTCAAAGAGAAAGGAAAAAGCTTAACCTTAACAATATTACCATCTATTTCTTGGTACTTTTGCATATCACAAAGTTCAACAAAGTTGTTTAAGTGTAAAGCAGCATCATCTCCAGCACCGGAGAATTGATCTTTCATGACTAAGTTCAGTAAAGCAGGTTTAATTTCATATGAAGGTGCTGAAGTGGCAGGTGTAGTGATAGGTGTGTTGATAAAGTCATCGTTGTTGTGACTAGTGAAGTCACACAACTTGGTGTTCTCGGTGGAACCCATAGTAGCAAGCAAGCAAGATAACTATTTTTGTGATTTTCGATAAAAGGTACTAAAGCAAAAACTGAAAGGTAAACTAACAAGACTAAAAAGCAAAGGTAAAAGATAGCGTGCAACTCCCCTATCCTGAAGAGTGGAGTCCCCGGCAACGGCGCCAAAAAAACTCCTTGATGGGCCTCTAACCCCTCGTTGGTTACCCCAAGTGGAAGGTGTACGATGCAGTGTTGTGGAAGTTTTTCCCTTAGCAAAGATGCCAAGGATCGAATCCCCAGAGACTCCTAGGTTCAACAAGTAGGTGTCAACTGCTAACGGCGCCGGATTAGCAATCAACGTGGACCTGCACACAGATACAAATAACTTTGCTCCCAACGAGTACAGAGAGGTTGTCAATCCCTCCAGCCTTGTAGTTCACAAAGGATTAAACGCAAATGATAGTAGTGATAGATAATGTTTGCAATAGTAAATAATAGCGGAAAGTAAATAGCGGATGTGATCAATGATGGTAATATGGACCGGAGTCTCATGATGTTCACTAGTGATGTCTCTCTCCCAAAAGACGATAAAACAGCTATGTGAGGTAAACGAATTACAGCTGGGCAATTGACAGGACCACGAACGCAAACCAATGCTGACTACATTGCAAGAAAGGTTGACGTTCAAAGCATGGGCGGTACGCCAAAGTAAGTAGACCGAAATCCATCAATATCTACTACTAATCATCCACCTTGAGATATCTATCCAGAACATCTCGCTGGTATTAAGTTGCGAGCCCCACCCATAGTGTAAACTCAAAGCAATAGACAACTGCATTAAAAGAACTTTGCGTAAAGTAAACAATCCTTGCACCCGCGGGCACAAGCACCGTTGTTTTCCCCCTTGTGGCAACAGCACATCCCCTAGACTCATGTTTCTGTCACTCAAGCTAGTCATCGAGGGGCATGAACCCACAATCGAGCATAACGTTCCCTCTTGGAGTCACTACGTATTACTTGGCCAAAGCAATAAATAACAACGGAGAACATGCATGAATTACTTATGAACATAAATATAAAAGAGGTAGATCAAATATATTACTCAATCACAATCTGAACATAATCTCATAATCCATCGGATCCCAGCAAACTCATCATAGCAACAGCATAAGGATTACATATGTGCCTCGATCATGTAGGGCAGCTCACGAGGACTAATTAGTGAAGCACAAGAACGGGAGGAGAACATCACATAGCTACTGGTCATGGACTCATGGTCCAAGGGAGACTACTCACAACTCAGCCGGGAGGCGTCCATGGTGGTGGAGAAGCTCCCGATGGTGATCCTCCCCTCCGGCAGGGTGCCGGGAAGAGTTCTCCTGGTGCTCCCGATCTTGGAAGCGGCGGCGGCGGCGGAACAGAGATGAGATCGCGAAAAAGAGTTCCCGTCCCGAGGGTTTCGAAGGACGCTCTAAATATATGCCGAAGGGGGGCACCAGACGGGGCTCGGGGGGCCCAGGCGCCCCCCCGGCGCGGCCCAGGGGGGGGCGCCGCCAGG
>LR738712.1:144426360-144521932 GCA_902687465.1 Secale cereale | reverse complement strand
CCCCCCGGCTGTCCTTCGGGCGCAAGGTAGGTTCTGGAACGCTGATTTTTTATATAATTTTTCTGGATTTTTCCTGGCAGTTCTCGTAACGTGAAAACCTGAAATACAAAAACAGCCGAAAACAGAAACTGGCACCGGGGTGCACTTGATTAGTAGGTTAGTCCAAATATGATCAAAAGTGTATGGAAGTGTATGAATATCATAGCAATATCACCCAAAAGTGGCATGGAGCAAGCAGAAATTATAGATACGTTTTGGACGTATCAGCCACCTCCTGGCTGCTGCCCTCTTTTTCCCCTATGGCCCACCAGGGTCCAACATTCCCCCGGGGGGTTCCGGTAACCCCCTCGGCACTCCGGTAAATTCCGAAACTTTCCAGAACACTTCAGGTGTCCGAATATAGTCGTCCAATATATCAATCTTTACGGCTCGGACATTCCGAGACTCCTCGTCATGTCCGTGATCTCATCCGGGACTCCGAACTACCTTCGGTACATCAAAACTCATAAACTCATAATACCGATCGTCATCAAACGTTAAGCGTGCGGACCCTACGGGTTCGAGAACTATGTAGACATGACCGAGACTCATCTCCGGTCAATAACCAATAGCGGAACCTGGATGCTCATATTGGCTCCTACATATTCTACGAAGATCTTTATCGTTCAAACCGCATAACAACATACGTTGTTCCCTTTGTCATCGGTATGTTACTTGCCCGAGATTCGATCATCGATATCTCAATACCTAGTTCAATCTCGTTACCGGCAAGTCTCTTTACTCGTTCCATAATACATCATCTCGTGACTAACTCATTAGTCATTTGCTTGCAAGGCTTATTATGATGTATATTACCGAGAGGGCCCAGAGATACCTCTCCGACACACGGAGTGACAAATCCTATTCTTGATCTATGCCAACACCACGAATACTTTTGGAGACACCTATAGAGCATATTTATAATCACCCAGTTACGTTGTGAAGTTTGATAGCACACAAGGTGTTCCTCTGGTATACGGGAGTTGCATAATCTCATAGTCATAAGAACACGTATAAGTCATGAAGAAAGCAATAGCAATAAAACTAAACGATCATAGTGCTAAGTTAACGGATGGGTCTTGTCCATCACATCATTCTCCTAATGATGTGATCCCGTTGATCAAATGACAACTCATGTCTATGGCTAGGAAACACAACCATCTTTGATCAATGAGCTAGTCTAGTAGAGGCATACTAGGGACATATTGTTTTGTCTATGTATTCACACATGTACTAAGTTTCCGGTTAATACAATTCTAGCATGAATAAAGGACATTTATCATGATATAAGGAAATACAAATAACATCTTTATTATTGCCTCTAGGGCATATTTCCTTCAGTCTCCCACTTGAACTAGAGTCAATAATCTAGATTACAAAGTAATGACCCTAACACCCATGGAGTCTTGGTGCTGATCATGTTTTGCCCGTGGAAGAGGCTTAGTCAACGGGTCTACAACATTCAGATCCGTATGTATCTTGCAAATCTCTGTGTCTCCTTCCTTGACTAGATCGCGGATGAATTGAAGCGTCTTTTGATGTGCTTTGTTCTCTTGTGAAACCTGGATTCCTTCGCCAAGGTTATTGCTCCAGTGTTGTCACAAAAGATTTTCATTGGACCCGATGCACTAGGTATTACACCTAGATCGGATATGAACTCCTTCATCTAGACTCCTTCATTTGCTACTTCCGAAGCAGCTATGTATTCCGCTTCACACATAGATCCCGCCACGACGCTCTGTTTGGAACTGCACCAACTGACAGCTCCACCGTTCAATAAAAATACATATCCGGTTTGTGAATTAGAGTCATCCGGATCAGTGTCAAAGCTAGAATCGACGTAACCGTTTACGATGAGCTCTTTGTTACCTCCATACACGAGAAACATATCCTTTGTCCTTTTCAGGTATTTCAGGATGTTCTTGACCGCTGTCCAGTGATCCACTCCTGGATTACTTTGGTACCTCCCTGCTAGACTTATAGCAAGGCACACATCAGGTCTGGTACACAGCATTGCATACATGATAGATCCTATGACTGAGGCATAGGGAATGACGTTCATTTTCTCTCTATCTTCTGCAGTGGTCGGGCATTGAGTCTTACTCAACTTCACACCTTGTAACACAGGCAAGAACCCTTTCTTTGACTGATCCATTTTGAACTTCTTCAAAACTTTATCAAGGCATGTGCTTTGTGAAAGTCCAATTAAGCGTCTTGATCTATCTCTATAGATCTTGATGCCTAATATGTAAGCGGCTTCATCGAGGTCTTTCATTGAAAAACTTTTATTCAAGTATCCTTTTATGCTATCCAGAAATAATATATCATTTCCAATCAACAATATGTCATCCATATATAATATCAGAAATGCTACAGAGCTCCCACTCACTGTCTTGTAAATACAGGCTTCTCCAAAAGTCTGTATAAAACCATATGCTTTGATCACCTCATCAAAGCGTATATTCCAACTCCGAGATGCTTGCACCAGTCCATAGATGGATCGCTGGAGCTTGCATACTTTGTTAGCACCTTTTGGATCGACAAAACCTTCTGGTTGCATCATATACAATTCTTCTTTGAGATATCCATTCAGGAATGCAGTTTTGACATCCATTTGCCAGATTTCATAATCATAAAATGCGGCAATTGCTAACATGATTCGGACAGACTTAAGCATCGCTACAGGTGAGAAAGTCTCATCGTAGTCAACTCCTTGAACTTGCCGAAACCCTTTCGCAACAAGTCGAGCTTTGTAAACAGTAACATTACCGTCTGCGTCGGTCTTCCTCTTGAAGATCCATTTATTTTCGATGGCTTACCGATCATCCGGCAAGTCAACCAAAGTCCACACTTTGTTCTCATACATGGATCCCATCTCGGATTTCATGGCTTCAAGCCATTTTGCGGAATCTGGGCTCATCATCGCTTCCTCATAGTTCGTAGGTTCATCATGGTCTAGTAACATGACTTCCAGAACTGGGTTGCCGTACCACCCTCGTGCGGAACGTACTCTGGATGATCTACGACGTTCAGCAGAAACTTGATCTGAAGTTTCATGATCATCATCATTAGCTTCCTCACTAATTGGTGTAGGCATCACTGGAACAAGTTTCTGTGATGTACTACTTTCCAATTCAGGAGAAGGTACAATTACCTCATCGAGTTCTACTTTCCTCCCACTCACTTCTTTTGAGAGAAACTCTTTCTCTAGAAAGGATCCATTCTTAGCAACGAATATTTTGCCTTCGGATCTGTGACAGAAGGTGTACCCAACAGTCTCTTTTGGGTATCCTATGAAGACACATTTCTCCGACTTGGGTTCGAGCTTATCAAGTTGAAGCTTTTTCACATAAGCATCGCAGCCCCAAACTTTAAGAAACGACAACTTTGGTTTCTTGCCAAACCATAGTTCATAAGGCGTCGTCTCAACGGATTTAGATGGTGCCCTATTTAACGTAAATGCAGCTGTCTCTAAAGCATAACCCCAAAACGATAGTGGTAAATCGGTAAGAGACATCATAGATCGCACCATATACAAAAAAGTACGGTTACGACGTCCGGACACATCATTACGCTGTGGTGTTCCGGGTGGCGTGAGTTGTGAAACTATTCCACATTGTTTCAAATGAAGACAAAACATGTAACTCAAATATTCACCTCCACGATCAGATCGTAGAAACTTTATTTTCTTGTTACGATGATTCTCTACTTCACTCTGAAATTCTTTGAACTTTTCAAATGTTTCAGACTTGTGTTTCATCAAGTAGATATACCCATATCTGCTCAAATCATCAGTGAAGGTCAAAAAATAACGATACCTCCCACGAGCTTCAACACTCATTGGTTCACATACATCAGTATGTATGATTTCCAACAAATCTGTTGCTCGCTCCATAGTTTCGGAGAACGGAGTTTTAGTCATCTTGCCCATGAGGCATGGTTCGCAAGCACCAAGTGATTTATAATCAAGTGATTCCAAAAGTCCATCACTATGGAGTTTCTTCATGCGCTTTACACCAATATGACCTAAACGGCAGTGCCACAAATAAGTTGCACTATCATTATTAACCTTGCATCTTTTGGCTTTAATATTAGGAATATGTGTATCACTACAATCGAGATCCAACAAGAATAGACCACTCTTTAAGGGTGCATGACCATAAAAGATATTATTCATAAAAATAGAACAACCATTATTCTCTGATTTAAATGAATAACCGTCTCGCAATAAACAAGATCCAGATATAATGTTCATGCTTAACGCTGGCACCAAATAACAATTATTCAGGTCTAAAACTAATCCCGAAGGTAGATGTAGAGGTAGCGTGCCGACAGCGATCACATCGACTTTGGAACCATTTCCCACACGCATCGTCACCTCATCCTTAGCCAATATTCGTTTAATCCGTAGTCCCTGTTTCGAGTTACAAATATTAGCAACCGAACTGGTATCAAATACCCAGGTACTACTACGAGCATTAGTAAGGTACACATCAATAACATGTATATCATATATACCTTTGTTCACCTTGCCATCCTTCTTATCCGCCAAATACTTGGGGCAGTTCCGCTTCCAGTGTCCAGTCCCTTTGCAGTAGAAGCACTTAGTTTCAGGCTTGGTTCTAGACTTAGGTTTCTTCGTGGGAGTAGAAACTGTCTTGCTATTCTCCTTAAAGTTCCCCTTCTTTACCTTGCCCTTTTTCTTGAAACTAGTGGTCTTGTTAACCATCAACACTTGATGCTCCTTTTTGATTTCTACCTCCGCAGCTTTGAGTATAGCGAAGAGCTTGGGAATTGTCTTTTGCATCCCTTGCATATTATAGTTCATCACGAAGCCTTTATAGCTTGGTGGCAGTGATTGAAGAACTCTATCAATAACACTATCCTCGTCAACTTGGTAACCAAGTTGAGTCATATGATTGTAGTGCCCATACATTGTGAGCAAGTGTTTGTTGATAGAACTATTCTCTTCCATCTTGCAGCTATAAAACTTATTGGAAATCGCATATTTCTCAATCCGGACATTTTCTTGAAATATTAACTTCAACTCCTGGAACATCTCATATGGTCCATGACGTTCAAAACGTCGTTGAAGTCCCGGTTCTAAGTCCTAAAGCATGGCACACTGAACTATCGTGTAGTCATCAGACCGCGTCTGCCAGACGTTCAAAGCGTCTATATTAGTGGGAGGGGGCTTGTCACCTAGCGGTGCTTCAAGGAAATAATTCTTCTGTGCAGTAATGAGGATAATCCTCAAGTTATGAACCCAGTCCGTGTAATTGCTACCATCATCTTTCAACTTAGCTTTCTCTAGGAATGCATTAAAATTGAAAGGAACGGTAGCACGGGCCATTGATCTACAACAACATAGATATGCAAACACTATCAGGACTAAGTTCATGATAAATTAAAGTTCAATTTAATCATATTACTTAAAGAACTCCCACTTAGATAGACATCCCTCCGGTCATCTAAATGATCACGTGATCCAAATCAACTAAACCATGTCCGATCATCACGTGAGATGGAGTAGTTTCAATGGTGAACATCTTATGTTGATCATATCTACTATATGATTCACGCTCGACCTTTCGGTCTCCAGTGCTCCGAGGCCATATCTGCATATGCTAGGCTCGTCAAGTTTAACCCGAGTATTCTGCGTGTGCAAAACTGGCTTACACCCGTTGTATTTGAACGTAGAGCTTATCACACCCGATCATCACGTGGTGTCTCGGCACGACGAACTTTTGCAACGGTGGATACTCAGGGAGAACACTTATACCTTGAAATTTTGTAAGGGATCATCTTATAATGCTACCGTCGTACTAAGCAAAATAAGAAGCATAATAAGATAAACATCACATGCAATCAAAATATGTGACATGATATGGCCATCATCTTGTGCTTTTGATCTCCATCTCCAAAGCACCGTTATGATCACCTTCGTCACCGGCGCGAACACCTTGATCTCCATCGTAGCATCGTTGTCGTCTCGCCAACTATTGCTTCTACGACCATCGCTACCGCTTAGTGATAAAGTAGAACAATTACATGGTGATTGCATTTCATACAATAAAGCGACAACCATATGGCTCCTGCCAGTTGCCGATAACTTTACAAAACATGATCATCTCATACAAAACCATATAACTCATCATGTCTTGACCATATCACATCACAACATACCCTACAAAAACAAGTTAGACGTCCTCTACTTTGTTGTTGCAAGTTTTACGTGGCTGCTACGGGCTTAGCAAGAACCGTTCTTACCTACGCATACAAAAACCACAACGGTGTTTCGTCAAGTATGTGATGTTTTAACCTTCACAAGGACCGGGCGTAGCCACACTCGATTCAGCTAAAGTGATAGAGACTGACACCCGCTAGTCACCTTTAAGCAACGAGTGCTCATAACGGTGAAACCAGTCTCACGTAAGCGTACGCGTAATGTCGGTCCGGGCCGCTTCATCTCACAATACCGCCGAAGCAAAGTATGACATGCTGGTAAGCAGTATGACTAGTATCGCCCACAACTCATTGTGTTCTACTCGTGCATATCATCTACGCATAGACCTGGCTCATGATGCCACTGTTGGGGAACGTAGTATTTTCAAAATTTTCCTACGATCACGCAACATCTATCTACCAGATGCATAGCAACGAGAAGGGAGAGTGTGTCTACGTACCCTCGTAGATCGAAAGCGGAAGCGTCAAGTGACGCGGTTGATGTAGTCAAACTTCTTCGCGATCCAACCGATCAAGCACCGAACGTACGACACCTCCGCGTTCAGCACACGTTCAGCTTGATGACGTCCCACGAGCTCTTGATCCAGTTGAGCTACATGGGAGATTTTCGTCAGCACGATGGCATGGTGATGGATATGATGAAGTTACTGGCGCAGGGCTTCGCCTAAGCACTGCAACAGTATGACCGAGGTGTGTTTCTGTGAAGGGGGCTCCGCACACGGCTAAACCAATTCAACTTGTGTGTTCTAGGGTGCCCCCTGATCCCCGTATATAAAGAAGCAAGGGGGAGGCCGGCCGGCCCTCTATGGCGCGCCAGGAGAGGCAATCCTACTAGGAATAGGATTGCAATCCTATTCCTAGTAGGAGTCCACCAAGAAGGAGAGAGGGGGAAGGAAGGAGAGGGAGAGGGGGAGGGAAAGAGGGGCCGCGCCCCCCTCCCCTAGTCCTATTCGGGCTGCCCCTTGGGAGGGGGCGCGCCACCTCCTGGCTGCTGCCCTCTTTCTCCCCTATGGCCCACCAGGGCCTAACATTCCCCCGTGGGGTTCCGGTAACCCCCCCCCCCGGCACTCCGGTAAATTCCGAAACTTTCCAGAACACTTACGGTGTCCGAATATAGTCGTCCAATATATCAATCTTTACGTCTCGGACATTTCGAGACTCCTCGTCATGTCCGTTGTCAGGACCGGTCCTTCAGTAAAATAATTACCGGAAGACCGACCTTTTATTAAACCAGCGAGGAAGGTTATTTCCTGCTGGAAGACAATTCCTTGATACACCAGTACACTGAATATTATACAAGGTTGAGCTGGGATTGCTCAACAATTTTATTACAAGCGCGCCAATATAATAGATAAAGGCGGATATGACACAAGGCAGGGTGGCATACTACGAACTCGTAATAAAAGGTGGTGGTTATGTCACAATGAAGTGGGTGATGTGACTCCATTATATCACAGTTCATCGAGTGTCGGAGCGAGACCCGATGAAATTATTTGGTGGTAGGCGGAAGCGGTTATATCACAGTGATCAATTCCAGGATCGTAAGGGACTGACTGGGACTCTACTAGACGTCGGACTCGCTATCGACCTCTTCATCCATGAGATCGCCATCGTCCACATCTGGCCAAATCAACAAGCCAGGTGAGTACTTTGAATGTACTCGCAAGACAGTTCGGACTTAAGATATAATAATGCCAACATGATGCATATGAATAATTCAACAAAAATACGACCGAATAAAATTATTAGTGTGTTGTATGCCACAATAGAAGTCGGGCGGTAATCCTCCCGAAATCCATAAGATAAAAAGAAGGAGACCAAACGAGTGTCTGAGTGACGCCTCGTGAGGGAAATAGTAAATGATAGCAGGCCACAGTCGGGCGTCTGAGCGACACCACATAAAGGGCTTATAGCAAAATAAATAAAAAGAATGCCTCAGTCGGACGTCTGAGCGACATCGCATAAAGGGCTTATAAATAAAAGGAATGCCATAATTGGACGTCGGGGCGACATCACATAAAGGGCTTATAATTAAAAAGAATGCCACAGTCGGACGTCTGAGCGACATCACATAAAGAGCTTATCAATAAAAAGAATGCCACAGTCGGACGTCTGAGCGACATCACATAAAGGGCTTATAAATAAAAAGAATGCCACAGTCGGACGTCTGAGCGACATCACATAAAGGGCTTATAATTAAAAAGAATGCCACAGTCGGGCGTCTGAGCGACACCACATAAAGGGCTTATAATTAAAAAGAATGGCACAGTCGGACGTCTGAGCGACATCACATAAAGGGCTTATAAACAACAATAGTATAATGATGAAATACTTCTGGAAGTAAATCAATACAGAGATAGTTGGTGAGTTCATCTACCAAATGAACTTGACGAAATCACTACTCTTGTTATCATCAAGAATTTACTAGAGACGGTCACCGGGTTGACACGAAGATTGACCCTAGGCCATAAACATGGCTACTGAAAGAATTTAACTCTGCAGAGCATGTACTATTAACTCATAGCCAACGGATTCTACTAGCCACGGGGACTAGTTCCGTCTACGGTGTTTTAGCAGAAATCCAACTAACCAGTACACACCCATTTTACATCATGTTGTCCAGAATCACCCGCGACAACATTCACGAAAAATCTTAAGACGGGGAGGCTACAACCTCGAATAGCGTGGGATCAAATTTGTATATGCGCGCTCTAAGGGGTGCCCCCCTCTCGGTCCCAACCGGAAACACCCATGCTCCTTGACCGGATGATGGGCTTTAATCCAGGGCCATGGAACCCTCATCCCGGCTCCTCTACTTGGTGTGTACTCGGGAAGTGGTTTACAACTGACTAGACCACAATCTTAACAGACGGCCTATGATAGTACCAAAAAGGAGATGAACAGAATCACGACATGATCTCCGTGATACTAAGTTAACCAACTACTGGCATGCACCAACAATACCAGCATTCCACCCATCATGTCACCACATGATCGAGGTGGTTCAAACATTATCATTCGGGGCTCACCCGAAGCTTGCTTGCATGAAATATAACCATACACATATGCTTATATGACCATGCTTATGAAAGAACTCCTCGAGCAAACATGCAACACACTCATCATATCAAAGGTTCAAACATGCTTGCCTGGTTCTGAGAAGTCGGAGTCTGACTCAGTGAGGTTCGCGGCTCCGTCACGTCCTTCGGTATCTACGTATTCAAACAAATGGATACTAACATAAATACCGCGCGTGCAAATAAAGTTGCTCCAAAAATTCTCACATAAATATGAAAAAAAAACTAGACAGAAAACTAAGGAGGACAGAAAAAGAATCAACTCAAAATCCTCTTTAGTTAAAAAGATATTAGAGTTTCTGTCCAGGGACTCATCTGTAATGTAACAGAAAAGTTCCAGGGGCTAGAACAGAAAACAGCAAAGCAAACCGGTACGCAGTACGTCAACCACAGAGGGAAAACGTACTTTGCCCGAAGGCGCTTACAGAAAAACGGTTCGGGGGAGAGGTGTGAGGCTGACAAGGGGCCCCACTCGTCGGGTTTGAACTCTGAAACAGAGTCGCGCTGGCGCCAGGTGCTGCGGTGGTCGCCGGCGCCGATCCACGGCGAGCTAGGGCGAGAGGAGGGTACGTACGGCTTCTCGGTGATCTTCCTCGTTGATTGGTGGTGGAGTTGAGCGTCGGCGAGCCCCATGTCGACGGCGACCTTGTCTCCGACGGACGGCAGCTCGGGTGGTCGTGGGCCTCGTCGGAGAGGATCCTTGGGGTCAAATTGAAGTGGGGGTTAGGTTTAGGTAGGTGCTAGGGTGCTATGCTCGAGTCCAAGGCGGCGGAGGAGTTCTCACCGGAGAGAATGCTGCTGGAGCCCGAGGCAGAGGGAGTTGGCCGGAGTTGGAGAAGAAGGGCCCCTCGAGGCTCTTCCAGAGGTTGGGCGTGGTCTAGGGAGATGGTGGAGGTGTGCGGGCTCGAGAACGAGCTCGGGGGTGCCTTATATAGCCGGCCCGAGGAGGTTGCCATGAACGGGATAAGTCCGGCGAGTGATTACGGCGAGGCAGTGGCTGGACGGCGGGTTTAGGGGCTTGAACACCAACTAGGAGGTGCAGTGGTTCCATTCCCATGCCTAACTCAGCGGGGGAGAGAAGATTACGGGCTGTCCTCGACGGAACGGCCGCGCGGCACGTTGGCGGCAGAAAACGCGCTCTGCGCGCGCCAGGCCACGGCGACGGTGCGGCAGGCGTGCACTAGCAGTGGAGATGGCCACGCGGAGCGCTGGGGTGATTTGGGCGGCGCCAAACGGCGTTGAGCCGCGGGGTGACTTCTGTCAGCCGCCACGGGCGGTGCTATTGCCGTGGCAGTCGCCGGCGTGGTCGGGCCAGGGTGCCACCGATGCCCAGAAGGAGCCAAGCAACCGTGCGGCGCTCTGGATAAGAAGAAGGTGTAGTGCAGCATCGAGCCAAGGTGGGTACTGGTGAGATTGTCGAAGCTGCCTGACGAAACTGACGAACTGTCGAACTGTCTGTCAACAGTTTCAGTTAACAGTTTCTGAACCTGACAGCACAGTGCATGCTATGTGTTCGATGAAATTATTTTGGCATGTGGGAAATGTTTCTGGGGCTGATATTTGGTGGAGTGACCTCTTGATGCATTTAGAGGCTGCCTGATTTTTCACAGAGTTTTTGGAAGAAGATAAATATGAATTTCACCAAAATTTGCAAATCTGGTCCAAACTTGCAGCAGGTGAAATTTGAAACTTTTGAACTATGGATCAGTGGAACAAGATGGATCTAGGTTGTGGGTACTAAGGACTATCTGGGGAAGTGTGTTTGGAAAAAAATAACTAGATGGTTATGGTGGTTCCTTTGTAAATCACCAAGGTCCACTATAACTGACAGAAATAGTTTTTGGAGTGAAATAAATAGAGGAAAAATCCCAATAAGGTCAAAACTTACTGGAATTGATGAGAGACTTGTCCTAAGGTGTGAAGAGGGTTTTGGAGAGAAATATTTCTGTTGGGGTCATGGCAAGAGGAAGGTTGGAGGGGAGGATAAGTCCAAGATTGAACTTGAGAGGCATAAATCAAGTAGGGGAGAATTCAAGCAACCTCTTTGAAACTCAACTTGGGCTTGAGCCAACACAAGAGGAAATCTTCAAGGTTAAAAACCAAGCTTGAGAAAACACACAAACTTTGGCTAGAAGAGATTTTAGAAGGGTCTTAAGAAAAGATCAAACAACCCCCTTCCAAAAGGCAAAAAGTTTGGAAGAAAACCAAGCTCAAAAATTTGGGGTGTTACAACACCTACCCCCTTAGGAAAAATCTCGTCCCCGAGATTTCAGCTGATCCTCAAATAGTTGTGGGTGTTTTGTCCGAAGGAAATCTTCCCTTTCCCATGTTGCCTCATCCTCTGTGTGATTACTCCACTGAACCTTGAGAAATTTAATAGTCTTCTGACGGGTTCTCCTTTCAGACTCCTCCAAAATCTTTACTGGGTGTTCCCGGTAGGTGAGATCTGGTTGCACGTCACAGTTTTGATGTGACACATGCTTCTCTGGGTTGCTTACACATTTCTGTAGTTGCGAGACGTGGAACACGTCGTGGACGTCTGACAGTTCCTTTGGAAGGTCCAGCTGGTACGCCACTATGCCCCTCCGTGCAATTATACGAAAGGGTCCGATGAATCGGGGTGCTAGTTTCCCTTTGACTTTGAATCGTTGCAGTCCTCTCATAGGTGATACACGTAAGTATACGTCTTCACCGGGCTCAAAACTTATTTCCCGATGCTTTTGATCGTAATAGATCTTTCGTCGGCTTTGGGCTGTTTTGAGTCGATCCCATATTATTTTTACTCTCTCCTCGGCTTCCTTCAACATATCTGGGCCAAATATGGGATTGTCCCCTGTTTCTGACCAGTTTAATGGAGTACGGCATCTTCATCCGTACAAGGCTTCGAAAGGTGCCATCTGCAGGCTGGCTTGGTAACTATTGTTGTATGCAAACTCGGCATATGGTAAGCTTGCTTCCCAACTGGTCCCGTATGTGAGGACACATGCCCTTAGCATGTCTTCAAGTATTTGATTTACTCGTTCCGTTCGTCCTCTAGTCTGGGGGTGATAAGCTGTACTGAACGTTAGTTTCATTCCGAGGGCTTGTTGTAACTAGTCCCATAATTTGGATACGAACTGAGTGCCTCTGTCGGATATTATAGTCTTTGGAACCCCATGTAGGCATACTATACGGGCGAGGTAAAGCTTGGCAAGCTTTTGGGTGGTGTGGGTTGTCTTGACTGGTATGAAGTGTGCTACCTTGGTCAGTCTATCCGTGATGACCCATATGGCATCATTACCGTGATGTGACCGTGGTAGTCCAACAATAAAATCCATTCCAATATCGTCCCATTTCCATTCTGGTATCTTGTTTGGCTGTAATAGCCCTGCGGGTTTTTGGTGCTCGGCTTTTATGTGTTGACATGAATCGCAACATGCAATAAATGTGGCTATATCCCTCTTCATGTCGTGCCACCAAAATCGTTCCTGAATGTCCTTGTACATTTTCGTCCCTCCAGGGTGGATTGAGTATGGAGCGGTGTGGCTTTCTGCTAGAATTTGCTGTTTGAGGTCGTTGTTATTTGGTACGCAAAGTATGTCTCCGAACCATAATATTCCTTCACTGTCTATGGTGAATTCCGAGGCCTTGCCCTGACTTACTTTTCTTTTTATCCCTTCGATGCTGGAGTGTCAATGCTGAGCCTTCTTTATTTGTTCTATTAGCGTAGGCTGTATTTCCAGCTTTGACACTTCGCCTTCAGTGACCATCATTAGGTTGAGTCTGGTGAATTCTTGCTGAAATTCGGGTCCCAGGTACTGTATGCTGCCGCTGTTCGGGCTGGGGTTATGGCTGAGAGCATCTGCTACCACGTTTGCTTTTCCTGGGTGATAGTGTATACCGACGTCATAATCTTTTATTAGTTCTAGCCAGCGTCGTTGTCGTAAATTGAGCTTTGGCTGCGTGAAAATATATCTGAGGCTCTTATGGTCCGTATATATTTCACAGCGATTTCCAAGCAAAAAGTGCCTCCACTCCTTGAGTGCATGAATGACTGCTGCCAACTCCAAATCGTGAGTAGGATAATTTTCTTCATGTTTTCGCAGTTGCCAGGAAGCGTAGGCGACTACTTTGCCTTCTTGCATTAGTATGCATCCGAGGCCCTTTCGGGATGCGTCGCAATATACTTCAAAACTCTTGTGTATATCTGGTACGATCAATACTGGGGCTGTTGTTAACTTCTTTTTGAGTTCTTGAAAGCTTTTCTCACATGCTTCGGTCCATACGAATTTATTATCCTTCTTGAGCAACTGTGTCATTGGTTTGGCTATGGTGGAAAATCCTTCAATAAACCTTCTGTAATATCCGGCCATACCGAAGAAACTTCGTATATCCGTTACACTGGCTGGTGACTTCCAGCCAAGTACAGCCTTGACTTTATTTGGGTCCACAGCGACTCCTTCTTGGGTTAATACGTGTCCTAGGAAACCCACTTGCCTCAACCAAAATTCACATTTGCTGAATTTGGCGTAAAGTTGGTGTTTCCTTAATTCTCCCAGTACAATGCGGAGGTGTTCAGCATGTTCTTCTGGTGTCTTCGAATATACCAAGATATCATCAATGAATACCACCACAAATTTATCCATGAATTTCATAAATACTTTGTTCATGAGGTGGACGAAATATGCGGGGGCGTTGGTTAGTCCAAACGACATTACTGTAAATTCATAAAGTTCGTATCTGGAGGTGAATGCTGTTTTCGGGATATCTTCTGTTCGTACTTTGAATTGATGATAACCTGACCTTAAATCAACTTTTGAGAAAACCTTGGCTTGCACGAGCTGGTCAAATAAATCATTTATTCGTGGCATCGGATATTTGTTCTTGATTGTGACCATGTTGAGTGCTCGGTAGTCTATACACAATCTCATGGTCCCATCCTTCTTTTTGGCAAATAATACTAGCGAACCCCAAGGTGAGGAGCTGGCCCGTATAAATCCTTTGTCTAGCAGTTCCTTTATTTGCTTCTTTAGTTCAACCAACTCGGATGGTGCCATTCTGTACGGTTTCTTGTATATGGGGGTGGTTCCAGGTGCTAGCTCAATAATGAATTCTATTTCTCTGTCTGGTGGCATGCCTAGTAGTTCTTCGGGAAATACGTCTGGAAATTCACATACAACTGGAACCTTGCTTAACTCAGAAGTATCAACCTTGTTTAATTTTGGTTGCCGCGATACTGGCCTTTCTTGAGCTGCGACTCTTATTGTCTTTCCGTGATGATGAGTAAGAATCACTGTCCTGTTGAAACAATCGATAAATCCTTTATTGGTGGTTAGCCAATCCATACCCAGGATAACATCCAGTCCCTTGTTTTCCAACACGATGAGGTTTGCGTGAAATTTTAATCCTTCAATTTCAATGGTCAAACCTTGGCAGTAATTCTGAGAGATCTGCTTTCTTCCAGGGGACTTGATGGTCATTGATTTTCCCAAGGGAAATATTGAAAAACCATGTTGCAAAGCAAAACTCTTTGAAATGAACGAATGAGAAGCTCCAGAATCAAACAAAACCATGGCAGGTATTGTGTTGACAGGGAATGTACCGAGTACGATATCCGGGGCATCCTGTGCTTGCTCCTTGGTCACATGGTTCAGGTGGCCTTTCCTGTGACTGTTATTGGGGTTGAAGTTGTTACGCTTGGGCGCGGAATTGTTTCCGTTGCTGTTTGGCTTCGGTGCTGAGTTTCTTGGCTTTGGGCAGTGTTTAGCATAGTGTCCCTCTTCTCCACATGCGTAGCAGGTAACACCCGGGCGATAGGTGAAATCCTTGTCTCTTGCATGAAAATTCTTGTTTGGACATGTGTCATTTGTCGTGGGTTTGTTCGCCCCATTTCTCTGGAAGTTTATTATTTTCTTGTTGTTGCGAGGGTGGTTGGTCTGATCCCTTTTTCTCTTGCGAATGTCTTCCAGACTGTGACGTTCATTTTCCAGTGTAATGGCCTTGTCCACCAGTGTCTTGAAATCCGGAAAAGTGTGTACGACTAACTGGCATTTTAGTGCTGGTGCCAGTCCGTCCAAGAACTTTTCCATCTTCTTGTTTTCAGTCATACGCTCTTCGTTGGCATAACGGGACAATTGCGTAAACTGACTGTTGTACTCCAGTACTGTCATGCCTCTTTGCTTGAGGTCATCAAATTCTCTTTTCTTGATCTTCATAATGCTCTTAGGAATGTGTGCCCCACGGAAGCCTTCCTTGAAATCTTCCCAGGTGATATTATTTATGTCGGGATGCATAAGCAGAAAATTTTCCCACCATGACGCGGCTGCTCCAGTAAGGTAATGTGGTGCGTACAGCACCTTTTCACGGTCTGAGCATTGTGCCACAATTAATTTCCTTTCAATATCTCGAAGCCAATCATCAGCCTCAAGAGGTTTGTCTGTGTGTGAAAACGTCGTTGGACGTGTCTTCTGAAATTCAGATAACTTTGAGTGCTGCTGGTATGGCTCACGGTGATTTCCCATGTTAATGACATGGTTCATCATTTCTTGGTGTTGTTGCTGACTTTGCTCGTAAAGACGGCACACTTGAGAAAATGCGGTTTCACTGCCCTGCTGACTTGACTGCCCTTGTGTGAAATTGTTGTCTGTCTGTGTGCCATAATTTTCTACCGGCGAACTTGGCATGGAACGCGTCCAGGGACGAGTCATTTCTTACTCTGGGGGTATTAAAGCAGAAATCCTGAGAAGAACTGGGCAGCAAAAATAAACCAAGATTCGCAAAAGCGACAAAACACGAGCTCCAAAGAGATATTTAAAATAAACCGCTGGAATGCGCACGGAGAAGGACCGCTAGTACAATTCTTACACGCGGGTTCTAATTATACATACGTCACTCAGGGCGTGCGTACACATCCTGACATGTTATTAAAGCTAGTGCACTCCTCCAAGATCCTACATGATGCGCAAACAGACTACTCCCATCAACCTATTTTACATATCATACACATATTACAAGCGAGCACAGCGCGTCGCGGAATAACGCACTAGTCGGAGATGTTGAAGATCTCCCTCGGCCTGCCGAGGGTAAGGCCTAGTGGTGCTGGAGACTCAACTTCCTCCTCACTAATAGCCTCCAGGCGCGGAGTATGGGTATGAGGTGTTGAAGCAGGTGCAGCAGGCGGTGCAGCTCTGACAGGGGTAGGAGCAATGACCTGGTCAAACTCCTCAGTGGTAGGCATACGGCGAGCGGTGGCTAAGATGGAAGGTGCGTAGGATGCGGCGGACGAGACAAATGTCATTGGTGGCGCAGTATGGAGTAGCTCCCTCCTATTGGCGGAGCCACTCTGGACCAATTCCATACGGGTAGCCACCAAGTCGTCCACAAGATTATCAAAGGCTGCCTCAAGTGCCTTGAGGTACTCAACCATTGATTCAATGGCTTCATCACGTTCCCCATTTGCGCAAGCAAATGCATAGTGGCAAGTGTAGGGCACGTGGCATGGGAGGTAACGGTAGCGACGAGTCTTCATTGAAGGAAGGATGACCCGGAGACGAGCTATCGCCTCCCGGGCAGCCATTTGCATGGCATGCCTCTCCGTAGGCATGGCTCTGAGGCGGCGCGCTTCAGAACGCCCTCCCTTGAAGTGCACCACGGCCTGGTGCATAGACACGCTGTCATTGAGCTTGTGACGGTAGAGCGTAAACTCTGGACGGGTGGATGGCCCAATCGCGACTTTGGTGATGGCAAAGAGGAGCTTGACAAACCCCTGAGGAATGTTGGCGAACACCTGTGCATCACAGTCGTTGCTGGCCATCTACAAAATTAGACAAAAATTCCGAATAGTCAAGTCATAAATTTATGATGACCAACAGAAAATTGCTACAGATGTAAAAATGCTGAAAAGCAATTATTCTCTAATAACCAATTAGCGAGCGCACCTAGTGGCTTCCTACAGTCAGCCTGGCTCTGATACCAAGGTTGTCAGGACCGGTCCTTAAGTAAAATAATTACCGAAAGACCGACCTTTTATTAAACCAGCGAGGAAGGTTATTTCCTGCTGGAAGACAATTCCTTGATACAGAATTCCAGTACACTAAATATTATACAAGGTTGAGCTGGGATTGCTCAACAATTTTATTACAAGCGTGCCAATATAATACATAAAGGCGGATATGACACAAGGCAGGGTGGCATACTACTAACTCGTAATAAAAGGTGGTGGTTATGTCACAATGAAGTGGGTGACGTGACTCCATTATATCACAGTTCATCGAGTGTCGGAGTGAGACCCGATGAATTTATTTGGTGGTAGGCGAAAGCGGTTATATCATAGTGATCAATTCCAGGATTGCAAGGGACTGAATGGGACTCCACTAGACGTCGGACTCGCTATCGAACTCTTCATCCATGAGATCGCCTTCGTCCACATCTGGCCAAATCAACAAGCCAGGTGAGTACTTTGAATGTACTCGCAAGACAGTTCGGACTTAAGATATAATAAATGCCAACATGATGCATATGAATAATTCAACAAAAATGCGACCGAATAAAATTATTAGTGTGTTGTATGCCACAATAGAAGTCGGGCGGTAATCCTCCCGAAATCCATAAGATAAAAAGAAGGAGACCAAACGAGTGTCTGAGTGACGCCTCGTGAGGGAAATAGTAAATGATAGCAGGCCACAGTCGGGCGTCTGAGCGACACCACATAAAGGGCTTATAGCAAAATAAATAACAAGAATGCCTAAGTCGGACGTCTGAGCGACATCGCATAAAGGGCTTATAAATAAAAGGAATGCCACAATCGGACGTCGGGGCGACATCACATAAAGGGCTTATAATTAAAAAGAATGCCACAGTCGGACGTCTGAGCGACATCACATAAAGGGCTTATAAATAAAAAGAATGCCACAGTCGGACGTCTGAGCGACATCACATAAAGGGCTTATAATTAAAAAGAATGCCACAGTCGGGCGTCTGAACGACACCACATAAAGGGCTTATAATTAAAAAGAATGCCATAGTCGGACGTCTGAGCGACATCACATAAAGGGCTTATAAACAACAATAGTATAATGATGAAATACTTCTGGAAGTAAATCAATACAGAGATAGTTGGTGAGTTCATCTACCAAATGAACTTGACGAAATCACTACTCTTGTTATCTTCAAGAATTTACTAGAGACGGTCACCGGGTTGACACGAAGATTGACCCTAGGCCATAAACATGGGTACTGAAAGAATTTAACTCTGCAGAGCTTGTACTATTAACTCATAGCCAACGGATTCTACTAGCCACGGGGACTAGTTCCGTCTACGGTGTTTTAGCAGAAACCCAACTAACCAGTACACACCCATTTTACATCCTGTTGTCCGGAATCACCCGCGACAACATTCACGAAAAATCTTAAGACGGGGAGGCTACAACCTCGAATAGCATGGGATCAAATTTATATATGCGCGCTCTAAGGGGTACCCCCCTCTCGGTCCCAACCGGAAACACCCATGCCCCCTGACCGGATGACGGGCTTTAATCCAGGGCCATGGAACCCTCATCCCGGCCCCTCTACTTGGTGTGTACTCGGGAAGTGGTTTACAACTGACTAGACCGCAATCTTAACAGACGGCCTATGATAGTACCAAAAAGGAGATGAACGGAATCACGACATGATCTCCGTGATACTAAGTTAACCAACTACTGGCATGCACCAACAATACCAGCATTCCACCCATCATGTCACCATATGATCGAGGTGGTTCAAACATTATCATTCGGGGCTCACCCGAAGCTTGCTTGCATGAAATATAACCATACACATATGCTTATATGACCATGCTTATGAAAGAACTCCTCGAGCAAACATTCAACACACTCTTGATATCAAAGGTTCAAAACATGCTTGCCTGGTTCTGAGAAGTCGGAGTCTAAATCAGTGAGGTTCGCGGCTCTGTCATGTCCTTCGGTATCTACGTATTCAAACAAATGGATACTAACATAAATACCACGCGTGCAAATAAAGTTGCTCCAAAAATTCTCACATAAATAGGACAAAAAACTAGACAGAAAACTAAGGAGGACAGAAAAAGAATCAACTCAAAATCCTCTTTAGTTAAAAAGATATTAGAGTTTCTGTCCAGGGACTCATCTGTAATGAAACAGAAAAGTTCTAGGGGCTAGAACAGAAAACAGCAAAGCGAACCGGTACGCAGTACGTCAACCGCAGAGGGAAAACGTAGTTTGCCCGAAGGCGCTTACAGAAAAACGGTTCGGGGGAGAGGTGTGAGGCTGACAAGGGGCCCCACTCGCCGGGTTTGAACTATGAGACAGAGTCGCGCTGGCGCCAGGTGCTGCGGTGGTCGCCGGCGCCGATCCACGGCGAGCTAGGGGGAGAGGAGGGTACGTACGGCTTCTCGGTGATCTTCCGCGTCGATTGGTGGTGGAGTTGAGCGTCGGCGAGCCCCACGTTGACGGCGACCTTGTCTCCGGCGGACGGCGGCTCGGGTGGTCGTGGGCCTCGTCGGAGAGGATCCCTGGGGTCAAACTGAAGTGGGGGTTAGGTTTAGGTAGGTGCTAGGGTGCTACGCTCGAGTCCACGGCGGAAGAGGAGCTCTCACCGGAGAGAATGCTGCTGGAGCCCGAGGCGGAGGGAGTTGGCCGGAGTTGGAGAAGAAGGGCCCCTCGAGGCTCTTCCAGAGGCTGGGCACGGTCTAGGGAGATGGTGGAGGTGTGCGGGCTCGAGAACGAGCTCGGGGGTGCCTTTTATAGCCGGCCCGAGGCGGTTGCCGTGAACGGGATAAGTCCGGCGAGTGATTAGGGCGAGGCAGTGGCTGGACGGCGGGTTTAGGGGCTTGAGCACCAACTAGGAGGTGTAGTGGTTCCATTCCCGTGCCTAACTCAGCGGGGGAGAGAAGATTACGGGCTCTCCTCGATGGAACGGCCGCGCGGCAGAAAACGCACTCTGCGCGCGCCAGGCCACGGCGACGGTGCGGCAGGCATGCGCTGGTAGTGGAGACGGCCACGCGGAGCGCTGGGGTGATTTGGGCGGCGCCAAACGGCGTTGAGCCGCAGGGTTACTTCTGTCAGCCGCCACGGGCGGTGCTGTTGCCGTGGCAGTCGCCGGCGTGGTCGGGCCAGGGCGCCACCGACGCCCAGAAAGAGCCAAGCAAGCGTGCGGCGCTCTGGATAAGAAGAAGGTGCAGTGCAGCATCGAGCCAAGGTGGGTACTGGTGAGATTGTCGAAGCTGCGTGACGAAACTGACGAACTGTCGAACTGTCTGTCGACAGTTTCAGTTAACAGTTTCTGAACCTGACAGCACAGTGCATGCTATGTGTTTGATGAAATTATTTTGGCATGTGGGAAATGTTTCTGGGGCTGATATTTGGTGGAGTGACCTCTTGATGCATCTAGAGGCTGCCTGATTTTTCACAGAATTTTTGGAAGAAGATAAATATGAATTTCACCAAAATTTGCAAATCTGGTCCTAACTTGCAGTAGGTGAAATTTGAAAATTTTGAACTGTGGATCAGTGGAACAAGATGGATCTAGGTTGTGGGTACTAAGGACTATCTGGGGAAGTTTGTTTGGAAACAAATAACTAGATGGTTATGGTGGTTCCTTTGGAAATCACCAAGGTCCACTATAAATGACAGAAATAGTTTTTGGAGTGAAATAAATAGAGGAAAAATCCCAATAAGGTCAAAACTTACTGGAATTGATGAGAGACTTGTCCTAAGGTGTGAAGAGGGTTTTGGAGAGAAATATTTCTGTTGGGGTCATGGCAAGAGGAAGGTTGGAGGGGAGGATAAGTCCAAGATTGAACTTGAGAGGCATAAATCAAGCAGGGGAGAATTAAAACAACCTCTTTGAAACTCAACTTGGGCTTGAGCCAACACAAGAGGAAATCTTCAAGGTTAAAAACCAAGCTTGAGAAAACACACAAACTTTGGCTAGAAGAGATTTTAGAAGGGTCTTAAGAAAAGATCAAACAACCTCCTTCCAAAAGGCCAAAAGTTTGGAAGAAAACCAAGCTAAAAAATTTGGGGTGTTACATCCGTGATCTCATCCGGGACTCCGAACTACCTTCGGTACATCAAAACTCATAAACTCATAATACCGATCGTCATCAAACGTTAAGCGTGCGGTCCCTACGGGTTCGATAAACTATGTAGACATGACTGAGACTCATCTCCGGTCAATAACCAATAGCGGAACCTGGATGCTCATATTGGCTCCTACATATTCTATGAAGATCTTTATCGGTCAAACCGCATAACAACATACGTTGTTCCCTTTGTCATCGGTATGTTACTTGCCTGAGATTCGATCGTCGGTATCTCAATACCTAGTTCAATCTCGTTACCGGCAAGTCTCTTTACTCGTTCCTTAATATATCATCTCGTGACTAACTCATTAGTCATTTGCTTGCAAGGCTTATTGTGATGTATATTACCGAGAGGGCCCAGAGATACCTCTCCGACACTCGGAGTGACAAATCCTATTCTTGATCTATGCCAACACCACGAATACTTTTGGAGACACCTGTAGAGCATCTTTATAATCACCCAGTTACGTTGTGACGTTTGATAGCACACAAGGTGTTCCTCCGGTATACGGGAATTGCATAATCTCATAGTCATAGGAACATGTATAAGTCATGAAGAAAGCAATAGCGGTAAAACTAAACGATCATAGTGCCAAGCTAACGGATGGGTCTTGTCCATCACATCATTCTCCTAATGATGTGATCCCGTTGATCAAATGACAACTCATGTCTATGGATAGGAAACACAACCATCTTTAATCAATGAGCTAGTCTAGTAGAGGCATACTAGGGCATACTGTTTTGTCTATGTATTCACACATGTACTAAGTTTCCGGTTAATACAATTCTAGCATGAATAAAAGACATTTATCATGATATAATGAAATACAAATAACATCTTTATTATTGCCTCTAGGGCATATTTCCTTCAAGGAGAGCGTGCCGCGGCGCCTAACGGCGAGCAAAGCATGTCGAGGGACGCGGTCAGAGGCCGGTACAGTGATATGTGGCAAATAAGACAAAATGTTCGAGCGATGGTGGAGACATCAAGCACGATTTAGATTAGATTTGTGTGTGCGATACGTGGCATACAGTTGATCCATCCGAGCTGTTTGTGATGGAATAAGCCATGTGTGTTGTGGGCAAACACTTGCTGGTATACAATTGTCAGCGATTGATGAATTCATCACCGGCGGATTCCCTAGTGTGGTCCGTGTGTGACATGATATGCTCTGTCTATAGAAGAACAACATATATACTTATAATAGGACAACTGAGCTCCGTTGTAATCATTCTACATTTGCCATTGTAATCATGGGTAAAAGTAACAACAAGTTGAGCTCCATTGTGGTTAACAATTAACAAGAAAGGAGCATCACCTCGATGTATAGCTTCTTCGTGCAAGGAAAGCATCTAAGGAATCTAACAACTTCATCCAAAACGGGGCCGACATATTGTAGTGCCAAGATCTTCACTGTGCGCAGAGGCCGGGCCAAGATTGTGGGAATCATTTTCTGGATGACAGGCGGACATATAGATCAACAGAAATTATATAAAATGTGTTGTCCAATAATATATAAGAAAAAGAAGAAGAAGATTGTTGTACCTGAACGAATAATGATCCAGTAACAACTTCGTTGAATTCAGCACACGAATAGCCCAACACTGTCAATTTCGGTGCATGAATGACCCTGATTCTTGCTGGACCTAATTTATCAACTACACACAATCTCTCGAGGAACGCGCATTCTCAGCGACCATATCGTGAAACACCTCAACTGATAGCCTTGGGAAACGCCAGCAATGCACATAAATCGCATAGACATTCATTGAGGTGATGTGGAGGCTACTGAACCCATCCATTGCTTGAAGACGAAGGTACTCAAGCACTTTACAGCCGACGAGCGGGCGCTCCAAATCCTCCTTCGAGATGGGGACTGCCATGAGCTTGATGTGCTTAAGTTTATGGAGGTGAAGAGCATGTGCGACATCAATCTAAGGGAAAATGCATTGCTTGAATGTATCGTGGCGCAACGTGGGCATGAGTCAAAGCGCGGATGGGGGCAGCGAGCGCAGACGTCCAACATGAAAGTTGAGCTCCTCGAGCTGATCTAGGGATGGGGATAGGAACCAACAGTGAAACCTAGGTTTGACTTTGGTCTTCCAGTGGCAACTGAACTTGCTGACGACAAGGCGTCTGAGCAGCCCAGGGTGCGTGGCAAGGACATGGGACAGTACGTCCAGGCGTTGCTGCTCCCCATAGCAGAACTCGTGGTCGACGATCAGGTCCAGGGGGTGGAGTGCCAGAGGGGGTACCACCGCTGTGAGAGGACAGTGGTCCGCATGCAAAATTTGATGGGGAGGTGGGATATGATGGTTACCAACATCTCCTCGGGGAGGCTGCTGATGAAGTCCATGCTCGCTGGAGGCTCTTGTGGTGCTGGCTCGACCCGCCCCCGCTTGTTGGTCAGCTCGTCCTCCATCTTATAGCAGGCGGCAATCCTCAGCGGCAGTGCTTGTTGATGAGAACGGATGATGTTCTGCTCACAGTCGCCCCGTCTAATCAAACTGCTGCCTGCGGTAGCAAATGGTTAGTTGAACGCCCACGGTTGGAATAAATACGACTGTTTGCGATGATAACGTGGTGGCTATTTGTAAAAAAAAATGCCTAGGAAAATCAATGTATAAAAATGCAAAATGAACCCCGAATAATTTCATTTTTTTAGCATGACACTCCTATAGTTGCATATATATGTTTCCTGTGTGAAATAAATCAAGGGGGGAAGAGACAACGTATGTCATTTCGCACACAATTCAGGCGACCAAGTTCCCTCTCGGAACCATGAGGTTTCTTGATAGAAGCTCTGGTTTGTATGGAAGAAAATATGGGTTAAAACCAAGTTGAAAAGGGCATCAATATGTAAATACAACTTACAAAAGGTACAAAAGAACGATGATTAATGTTCATCAGGTTTACATAAAAGCCATATTGAATAGGACAATAACATCTAACTCAGCCAACATTTTTGGCAATCACAATCAAATGGATCGGTCCGATCCATAAAATCAAGATCCGGCGCCAGAAAATCTACTTGTACATGAAGACAAGTTGTAAATAGAAGCCGAGCACATTCAGAAGCCCTTTTGTCCACATGAAACTTCTTTTTATATTGTTCAACGTGTCCATCTATGAGAAACTTTTTGTTAAAAACTTAATCCTCACGGAGAATAGTACTCTCGCATTCAACAGGAAGAGTGTGACAAAGTTAATATTTGCATGGTTGTATGCATATCCTTCCAGTGTTATTGTCCTCAAACGGATGTGATGAGAGCTGAGAAAATCCCGGTGCTTCTTATGCCACCGATTAGTTATACCTTTTTGTCCATGTCATGTTGCCTAAATAGACATGAAGACTGAAAACAATTAATGTCTAAGAAAAGAGTATGTCAAAAGACCGACAGCTGAATGGTTAATTATAGCAAATTATATCAATGTGCTTGATATCATCACCTCTATATACAAATATTCCAGACATGGAAAGCATCACAGCAGGCTGATAATCATGTTCAGATCCAAACATCACATACTGATATGTAAGGTCTTGATAGGATCCAACACCATTGATAGGGTATCCATAGACAAACTCTTCATTGAGCATAGAACATAATATTAGTACCAAAAGTGTACTCCAAGATGATATAAAACTTATGCGCACAAATGAAAAATGTAGATTATGATTACAAAAGTGTTGCTGATATAAAACTTATGCACACAAATGAAAAATGCAGCTTATGATTACAAAAGTGTTGATGATAATATACAGTACCTAAATAAGTGTGGAGCCAACCACCATCTTGTAACCTTTAAATGGATCAGGAATTAACCCAAGGTCTCCAGTTTAGGCGCAGTGACCACACTAATTTGCTAAGGTGCATAACGATCATCAAGGAGCAGCCTTTGGAGTGAAGGGGCATCTTTGATGATGAGCTCCTCTCCTTTAAAGCAAATTACAATGATTAAAAGGTGAGGCGGCTTTATTTCGAGACAATGGATATGGATTTCTTTTCCAAAATCAATCAGTAATCGCTCCACGGCAAGGCAGCAGGAGTGGATGATGATGTGTAGTGAGGCCTTCGACAGATTGACCACCACAAGCGCGAGTTTTTTTAGCAATGGGAGTCGAAGCATTTGTACCAAATTGTATACTAGATGATACCGGTCCAAGGTGGCAGTGTGGAGAGAGGAGGAAAACCATGAGATGGACATCGGTGGTGAGGGCACAACTACAATGCTTAGTGGGAAACTATTTGCATAGTAATGGTAGAACTCAAGATGCAGGAGTTTTTTTATTTACGGGATGTCAGTTAGGCATCCACCATGCAAGGTACGTGTAGTAGGCAGCATGCCCGAATGCATAGGCGTTGAACGGAACCCTGGTGGGAGGAAATGATGTCTCTGTGGAGTTCAAAATCATGAACGACAGATAGATGGTGACAGTCGAGATTAGAGGCGTGGCGCGCCACAGAGATGCGAGGACCTGTGTGCGGTAGCCATCCTTGGTGGGGAGAAGGAAGATGATATCCCCAAGGATGGCGTCTGAGAGATCGCGGATGCGGTCCGGGGGCATGGCCGCTTCTGCCCGCGCTGCTGGGTGCAGGATCTACAGTCGGCGGCGCCACTGGCCGGAGCCTCATGTGTGTACATACCAATCTGAAACAATGGCACAAACAAACATGTAGGACATTGAAAATCAATTCTCAAGATCTGGAAGAAAACAGGCACAAACATATATGTAGGACATTCAATATCAGTTCTCAAGATCTGGCTACGAATTATTAGCACGGACACTAACCCTAGTCGGATTATTAGAAAAAAAATCATTTGTACAATACAAACAATTAATCACTAACCATAGATACCATTCAAACAATCAATACGCTACACGGATCTAACGAGTCTTACTCTGACTTCATGGACTGGGTGAATGTACCATAGGATTTCTATTCCCAAAAAAAGAAGGGGGGATAACCGGTTTTCTGTCGGAGTTGGAGTCGTTGCCGGAGTAGCTGTGGACCTCGGGATCCGGTTGGGGAGACACAATGATGATGACGAAATCAAGGTTGCGTGGCTGCCTGTGCGAGACCTCGTCGGCAGCGACCGCAACCTCTGTGCCCAGCTTCATGTGTTGCGCGGATGCTTCATCAGCCCCGGCATCGCCACTCCCTCCGATGGTGTGCTTCGGGAACATCTCACAATCTCCTTGCGGCGGTGACAATTCTAGACGGGGGGTGCGGTTACCTATTATGACCAGAAGATTGGGCGTGCCATTAATATGGAGCAGTGAGAGTGATGTCTACTACACAACTTGTTCTTGTAGACTTGTGTTGGCCCTCCAAGCGCAGTGTTTTGTAGGACACTAGAAAAATTCCCTCAAGTGGATGACCTAAGGTTTATCAATCCGTGGGAGGTGTAGGATGAAGATGGTCTCTCTCAAACAACCCTGCAACCAAATAACAAAAAGTCTCTTGTGTGCCCAACACACCAAATACAAAGGTAATTGCATAGGTGCACTAGTTTGAAGAAGAGATGGTGATACAATTGTAAATGGATAGTAGATATTGATTTTTGTAATAGTAACAATAAAAATAGCAAGGTAGGAAGTAGCGAAAGTGAGCACAAACGGTATTGCAATGCTTGAAATTGAGGCCTAGGGTCCGTACATTCGCTAGTGCAATCTCCAAACAATGCTAATATAATTGGATCACATAACCATCCCTCAACGTGCGATGAAGAATCACTCCAAAGTTCCTATCTAGCGGAGAACATAAGAAGGAATTGTTTATAGCTATTCTTTCTGATCGATCTATCCAAGAGTTCGTACTAAAATAACACAAGTTATTCTTTCCGATCGATCCATCAAGAGTTCGTACTAAAATAACACAAGTTATTCTTTCGGATCGATCTATCCAAGAGTTCGTACTAAAATAACACCAAAATAATTCATATTCATAATACTTAATCCACCACAAAGAACTTCAAAGAGTGCCCCAAGATTTCTACCGAAGAAACAAAGACAAGAACATGCATCAACCCCTATGCATAGATTACCCCAATGTCACCACGGGAATCCGCAATTGAGTGCCAAAACATATATCAAGTGAATCAATATGATACCCCATTGTCACCATGAGTATTCAATTGCAAGACATATATCCAGTGTTCTCAAATCCATAAAATTATTCAATCCGATAACAACGTAATCTCAAAGGGAAAACCTCAAATCATCACAACAAGAAAGAGAGGGGAAAACACCATATGATTCGACTATACTAACAAAGCCCGCGATACATCAATATCGTGACATCTCAAGAACACGAGAGAGAAAGATTAAACACATAGTTACTGGTACAACCCTCACCACCGAGGGTGGACCACTCCCTCCTCACCATGGTGGCTGCCGGGACAATGAAGATGGCCACCGATGATAATTTCCCCCTCCCGAGAAGTGCCAGAAAGGACTCTAGATTTGATCTCGTGGACTACAGAGCCTTGCGGCGGCTAAACTTCTGATCTAGGTTCACCCCGAAGGTTTTTGGAATATTTGGGAATTTATATGGTAAAGAGGGGGTGCGGGAGGCCACCGAGGTGGGCACAACCCACTTGGGCGCGCCAGGGGGGCCTGGCGCGCCCTGGTGGGTTGTGCCCCCCTCGGGGCACCCCCCAGGTGCTGCTCTGGCCCATTGGGTGTCTTCTGGCCCATAAAAATCTCCAAAAAGTTTCGCAGTGTTTGGACTCCGTTTGATATTGATTGCCTGCGATGTAAAAAACATGCAGAAAACAACAACTGGCACTTGGCACTATGTCAATAGGTTAGTACCAAAAAAATGATATAAAATGATTCTAAAATGGTTGTAAGACATCCAAGAATGATAATATAACAGCATGGAACAATAAAAAATTATAGATACGTTGGAGACGTATGAGGGAGCGAGGTGGGTGGCGGTCAAAGGGCTGGCTCGCCTCCCGGTGAGCCTAAGCAGCGGATTGCTGGCATGCCTACCATCATTACACAAAGCTACTAGCACTCCCCCTGGTGACACTTCGTAGCGAACACGCGCATGCCTTGGCCTCCCGGTCTGCCTGCGCGGTGTTCTGTTCGCATGCGTCTCATCAATTCACACATGCCCGTACGGCACACGGGACGCGTGGTGGCACGTATTATATTGATTTTCCCCTTTTGATGATTAATTCTTTCGCTTTATTGCCTAACCAAAGCACGGCACATACATTATTGGTCTAACGCTCACGGTTCGAATAAAGAGTCCATTTGCAATATTGGTTGCTAATTATTGATAATTTCATGTCTGTAAGAATATTATATCAAAACTTGACTCAAATTTGAAAAACAAATCACAGTCTATTGGTGTTGATATGGCAACATGGTAAGTTTCATGAATTTCAACTTAGTTTTGGATTTACTGGATTTCAAAATCAAAATTCTCAATGTTAGAAACTTCTTGCATGGGGACTAAACATGCAGCCATGGACACGTACACATATGATTTTCTAATCCATTTTGGTGCCCTATCACATGTCTTATGTACCTCAAATTTGATTTTTGCACATTAAATCCCTAGGAAATCAATCAATGTAAAAAAGTCTTCAATTTTTAACACTAAACTTCTTTGGTCGCATGTTTGCTGTAGAAAAAGTTTGACATGCATCTCTGGGCCATATGCACGCGGTGGTCGCAGGACACTCACTCGCGCATGACTCTCTCTGTGGGCCCGCGAGGTCGTCGTCCATCACTATGACCTGCGGTGAGAGGAGTTAATTTGACCAACAAGAATGATCATTATTTTTGTTTGTGTTACGTATGATAGGACTATATATATAGTATGCGTCGAAGAGGGTGGGGGCAACATATGCTACACATCATATAGGACAGTCCCTCGCGTGCGATGCTTCCATCCTTGGGCCCGCGCGGTTGTGCTCCATCACTTTGACCCAGCGAGAGAGGTTAATTTGGCCAATGCGGAGGTTTTATTTTTGGGTTGTGTTGCGGTAGAGTATATAGTATGCGTCGAAGAGAGGAGGAGCACATACTACACACACACACACATCATGAACGATCTCGCTCTGTGTGGGCACTTATCAGCTTCTGAGGCAGGTGCTGCTACTTCTTGAGCTTGCGTTGTTTTTCCCTTGAAGAGGAAAAGGTGATGCAGCACAGTAGCATAAGTATTCCCCTCGGTTTTTGAGAACCAGGGTATCAATCCAGTAGGAGACTACACGTGAGTCCCTCGTACCTACACAAACAAATAAGAACCTTGCAACCAACACGATAAAGGGGTTGTCAATCCCTTCTTGGCCACTTGCAAAAGTGATATCTGATAGAGATAATAAGATAAATATTTTTGGTATTTTTGTTATAGATTGAAAGTAAAGATTGCAAAATAAAAGTAAAGTAAAGATAAATAGTTGATGAATGATTTATATGATGGAAGATAGACCTGGGGGCCATAGATTTCACTAGTGGCTTCTCTCAAGATAGCAGATTTCTACGGTAGGTGAACAAATTACTGTTGAGCAATTGATAGAAAAGCGCATAGTTATGAGAATATCTAAGCATGATCATTGTATATAGGCATCACGTTCGTGACAAGTAGACCGAAACGATTCTGCATCTACTACTATCACTCCACACATCGACCGCTATCCAGCATGCATCTAGAATATTAAGTTCATAAGAACAGAGTAACGCTTTAAGCAAGATGACATGATGTAGAGGGATAAACTCATGCAATATGATATAAACCCCATCTTTTTATCCTCGATGGAAACAAAACAATACGTGCCTTGCTACCCCTGCTGTCACTGGGAAAGGACACCGCAAGATTGAACCCAAAGCTAAACACTTCTCCCATTGCTAGAAAAATCAATCTAGTAGGCCAAACAAAACTAATAATTCGAAGAGACTTGCACAGATATTAAATCATGCATAAAATATTTCAGAGAAGAATCAAATATTGTTCATAGATAATCTTGATCATAAACCCACAATTCATTGGATCTCAAAAAACACACCGCAAAAAGAATTACATCAAATAGATCTCCAAGAAGATCGAGGAGAACTTTGTATTGAGATCCAAAGAGAGAGAAGAAGCCATCTAGCTAATAACTATGGACCCAAAGGTCTATGGTAAACTACTCACAACTCATCGGAGAGGCTGTGGTGTTGATGTAGAAGCCCTCCATGATCGATTCCCCCTCCGGCGGAGCTCCGGAACAGGCCCCAAGATGGGATCTCATGGGTACAGAAGGTTACGATGGTGGAATTAGGGTTTCCTGGTGCTCTCGGATGTTTTAAGGGTATAAGAGTATATATAGGCTGAAGAGGCATGTCGGTGGAGCTACGTGGGAGCCACGAGGGTGGGGGCGCTCCTACCCCCTGGGCGCGCCTACCTCCTGCCTTCTGGCCTCCCCGTGGCTTCCCTGGCGTGTACTCCAAGTCTTCTGGGTTTCGTTTGTTCTAAAAACGATCCTCCCGAAGGTTTCATTCCATTTGGACTCCGTTTGATATTCCTTTTCTACGAAACACTGAAATAGGCAAAAAAAAGCAATTTGCACTGGGCCTTGGGTTAGTAGGTTAGTCCCAAAAATAATATAAAAGTGTATAATAGAGCCCAATAAACATCCAAAATAGATAATATAATAGCATGGAACAATAAAAAATTATAGATACGTTGGAGACGTATCAGGTGCCACAAAGAAGTTGTGCATATTGGGTATTAAAAACATCACTGACGCCTCTTTGGGCCACATGCAGACAATGGTTGTCAATCACTCGCCTGCGACGCTTCCCTCCATGGGCCCGCTATAACGTTATCCATCTAATATGACACAACGAGGATGGTAAATTTGACAAACAAGGAGGGTTATTTTTGGGTTGTGTTACGGTACAAGTATATATTACGCGTTGAAGAGGGGGGCGGCATTTACTGCGCGTCTTGAACCTCGCTTCGTGTGGGGGACTTAAAGGTTTCCAAGGCAGGTGCCGCATCAAAGATGTGCATATACATTAGGTATTCAAATATCACAACCCACACATCTCCATACATGTGTTTGGCCCACATGCAGGCAATGGCGGTTGTCCTCTAGAACTCACTCACGGGGTTATTCTCGTGGTTCTAAGTCCGACAGTAAGAATAGGGCGTACGTAGGAGGAGGCAAGATCCTATCTACGGTGAGATTGTACACAAGGTGTTTACGAGTTCAGGCCCTTCTCGGAGGAAGTAACAGCCCTACGTCTCGGTGCCCGGAGGCGGTCGACTGGAATATGTATGTGTATGTAAGTTACAGGGGGTGCGACCCCTTGTACCGGAGGACGTGGTGTCTTATATAGAGTGTGCCAGGACCCCAGCCGTCCCCACGTTACCAAGGGTTCAATGTACATTAAGGCAGGCAGTTACTGATAATGCCTGTAATAAAGGATAGTAAAGGTCGTTGTTAATATGGATTGAATGTATGGCCGTTGCTGATCTTAAGGGACCTTTGACCTTCGGGGGTCGAGTGGATTTTGTATGGTCGGGTGTCTTCGTCCTTCTGAGCGCAGTTGAGTCATCCGAGTGAGGGTAAGCAGTCGAGTGAATTGTCCTCTTGGGCCATACCAGTCGACTGCTTTTGTCATCTTCGATTTGTCTTTGAGCTTCTAGGGTAGTGACCTTGCGTGGGGTATCTAGGTCAGGCCTGTGACCCCACCCTAGGTCTGTGGCATCGTCAGTAACCCCCGAATGGATTGAGGTCTGAATAGAGAAGAGGGTTGAGGTCAGTCTTGGTCCAAGTTTGATGTCCCTGGGGAATGTCCCCCGAATCCGCGGACCGGGCTAGCCCTTCAACCTCAACTCAGTAGCCTTAATCGATTCGACAACCGTCGAGTGAACTTGCACGTGTAGTCCGTCGAGTGAACTTTCACGCATAGCCCCGAGCGTCGGTGGGGTGGACGACCTTCGGCGTGATTGGCTGCTCTCTGTCCTCTGGATTTTGTGGGATTTGAATTTTGGGGAAGCGTGCGGGACAGGGCGTGCCGCAGTAATCGGATCGGATATGCTCGGATGCCTCGATTTCTGAACCGCCTTTTTCTCCATGTATCGGGCGCGCGTCTATTGCAGGATTTGACAGGATTGCCTGCGTCCACCAGTCAGCCACTCGACCACCGTGCTATAAATGAGCACCGCGGCCGAGGCGAAGGCACTGTGCGCCCAATCTCTGCTTCTTCTTCCTCTGCGCCTCCACTGCACCTTTTCTCTCCGCTCTCCACCGCTCCGCCCATGCCGGCTCGCCCTCATGGGCAAGGACAATACGGCAGCCCTGGAGCGCTCGGAGAAAGCGGCGGCGACGGGGAAGGGGAAGAAAACCAATCGAGGATCATCGTCGAGGATCGGGCTCCCGCCTGGTTGGATCCAGGGGGACTAGATCAAGTCCATGATGCGGGCGGAGGACATGGAGGAGCTGGTGGAGGAGGGTCTGATCGCTCGCGATTCCTGGAGGTTGCCGAAGGACAAGCTCGAGCTGCAGCCGCAAGAGGGTGAGTGCGTTCTCCTCGCGACTCACGTGGACCGAGGTTTCTCCCTGCCTCCACATCCTTTCTTTCGCGATTTCTTGACTTTGTACCGTGGCCAGCTGCACCATTTCACCCCCAACACCATCACGTACCTTGCCGCCTTCGTTTCCTTGTGTGAGAACTTTCTGGGGTGCCGACCACATTGGGGCTTGTTTAAGCACATTTTCACTTGTCGCTCCCAAACTGTTAAGAAAGCAAACCCGGGTGACGAGAAGACGCACGTGATCCAAATGTGCGTTGGTTTGGGTATTCAGACTAGGGGTAGGAGCACTTTTCCTGCCATGGTCCTTCCTGAGTCGGTCCGAGGATGGCAGTCGACTTGGTTTTACTGCAAGGACGTCCCAACTCCTGGTCAGTCGACCGGATTCGCTCCGTTTTCTTTAGATCGAGTCAGCCAGCCACCTACGCTGCTTGTGAGTCGGGCCAAAAAGGTAGAGGTGGATATGCTGGTGAAGCGGGTGGTCTAGTTGGTCTGCAACGGGGTCACTGGGATGGATCTGCTGGAGGTGTTCCTGAAACGGCGGATCCAGCCTCTCCAAGCTCGGGACCATCCGATGTGGATGTACTCGGGAGTCGACGACACTTCTCGGGTCCACCCAAAGGAAGCCGCCGCGAAGATGGTGGAATAGTGCCTGAAGTGCATGACTGAGAACAAGGATAATCCTTGGGTGACTGGAAGAGTCCGCCTGTTCGATGCAGACCACAAACCAGACAAGGTTCGGCCCTAGTTTTCGAGTGAATTCTCTGATTCTTCCTTGCAGGTGTTGACGAATCTGACTGGCACTACAAGAAATATGTCAACTTGTGACCTTGACTATTGGTCACTGAATGGTCTTTTTTTAATTTGTGACCATTTTGTGACCAAAAACAGATGGACAAAAGTTGACGGTCATAAACTGAAATTAATGACCTTCTCTGTGAGAAGGTCATGGAAGGCAACGACCAAAACAAAAGGTCATTGATTCAATGACCTTCTGTTTTGGTCGCTAGTTGTCTGCCCAGGCGACGTCGGATCCGACGTGGCAAGCTGACGTGGCAAAATTGCGACCAAATGAAAAGGTCGTTGATAAGAATCAGCCCGGTCCGATTAGGTGTCTACATGGGCCGAGCCCAACAATTTAGCCTTTTTTATATTTTTTTCTTATTAATTTTGGTCAGCTATATGGGCCAGGCCCAACTATTTGGCCTTTTTAATTTCTGGGCCATGGCCCTTTTGCAAACCATTTCATTAGACCTTTTTGTTCAGGTTTTCTAGAAATGCAGAATGTTCCAGTCCACTATTATTTGGGCTGTAGCCTTTTTAGAGCCCATATATTATTTGGTCCAATAGAACATTTGGTCTTTTTTTCCGTTGATTTCCAGTTTACACATTTGAACAACAAACACTCAATAATTCTCTCAATTAAATGATTAAATTCAGAAATCATTCATCCAACTACACACAACAACACATACAAGTCTGCACGTCCAACATCAACTAAAACAAGGAAATACAGATACACAAGCACATACAAGTGTGCTTACAAGCAAAAGCAGATACACAAGCACCAAACACATGGTGCAACATCGATACACAAGCACCAAAACATGGTGCAACATCAACTAAAGTTGTGGTGCGCATCTCCATGCCTCTTCTGATCTTCCATCACAGCAGCAACCTAAACGGCATTAGATCACCAAACAGAAACATTATTAAATGTTTACAAACAATGCCATCAACATGAGGTGGTAATCCAACTTAACACTTTGTCAACATATTTTACATATGCAAATAACTAAGCTTATACTGTATAAGTTTATGATCCACATGCAATGTGAAATTGAATTGCCAAATATATTGTTTAAGCAGTCACGGGCAGAGAAAGTATAGCTAGAGAAGTAGAATATGACAAGTTAATATATTGCAGAGAACGTTTTTGTGCATCAGCACTAAATCAAAGAACATATTCTCAATAATTTAGACACGTCGTTTCACGTTGTTGCAACATTAGCTTGAGGCTGCTTGTCTATCCTCATTCTGCTGGTTGATGATCATTTATAAATATGTAGTGAACAGATCCTAGGCCTAAGACATACAAGATACATCCTTCGCACACAAAAAATATATACGAGATACATCACGTTCCTATTTGCAAAGCCTACCAAGAACATATCCTAGGCCTAAGACATACTAGTTCTTACAAGACTTTGCTCCTTACAGTAGCAACAAACTTCTTAGCAATTGAATGGCACTAAGCACCACATATTCACTTCATCAAGAGATAAGCACCAAAAATCATCCTCAGCAAAGAACTAATTTGCTGGAAAACACATGTCTTACTTACTAAACATCCAGATGCACCACATCCCCATGAGCCTCCAACTTCCGGCTCGCTGGAAGGGAAGACGAGGTTGAAGGAAAGGGCGCCACCGACAAGCATGGAGGTGTATGCCTGGACCCCAAAGATGGTGTACAGATGGACCAAACAACAGTTTCAGTAAAACTATAAGAACACAAAGTAAAACTACAAAAGAATACAGTGAGGATACCACTCAAATCTAGCAGCTGCAAAAATCAGATAAACAGGGTGAGTTCTTAGATTCAGACTATCACTGGTAGTGTAAGTTTCTACTACATAGACATCTACTGAACCAATGGTGAATAATAGGTTATTGTAGGCAAAATCATTTGGATAACAGTAACTTGTTCAGATGGCAAATACGAAAATATTATGTTCTTGGCCTCTTCTCGAACAACGGATTCACCACCTTGTCCTGCAACCACACACCAACGCAACCCATTCATATCACACGTGCCAGGACCGGGAGATTCCAATTAGGTTTTATTTCTGCCATTTATTAATTACACATGCAACACTTATAATACCAATATAGTCAATTCCCATGAGCTAATTGATTAATATAACATTGTTATAGATCTCGCATGAAAGAATCAAAACTTATCTCACATATCACGAGTACACTTATAGCAAGCGTAAATGCAAAAGGCAATCTTCTGATGTGGCATAACTTGTACAAGTAGAAAGCAGGTTCAATAGAGCTCATGCAGTCCTATGTGACGACCATCCAGAATGGATATGTAAAACAATTTTGGTGTATAACAAACAAAGCACAAGCTCAATAGGCGCCGATCCCCGACGGCGACGCGCTGATCCCCGGCGCTGCACACATGGACGGATCGAGAAACAGGAATCGGAAACAACATCCTCAACTACAAAATCACAGGTTTAAAAAGTGTTGCACCAAGTTGAACCATTTTATATCATATTAACAGGTCGTGGTTAAAAAACTTATGGCGGACACACAAATATATTCCTACTGTGAAAACACAATTTCGGTCACCAATTTGTATGGCAATCGCTCCTATGCAGCTAAATTCTGCTTCAAAAGCTGCAAAGACAGTAGATCACATCATCATATGGTAAATCCTAAGCGATCATTTGCTTTTATTCAGCTAAAACCCTAGTGTACTGAGGCTGCAAAGTCACTGGGTTAAACCATCATTCAGCTAACCGTGACAAGTTGCAGCAAGATGAACCATTTTGATCTCATTAACATCAAGTCATGGTGCGAATTTCGAGCAGGCGCTCGTCGAATCTGCAACAAAACGATGGAATGTCGCGCACACGGCAGCTATGTGCCCCAGGTAATGGCAAGAGGCAGGCCAGATCGCGACCCAGCGTGGCAGATCTACGGCCCAAACAAACCCACCCCACCACGATCACGCGGCTAGATCTATCAGGACCAACCACCGTACACGACCAGATCTGAGCAGCAGAGGCGAGGGGAGGAAGTGCAAGTACCGGCGCCACTCGCGGAGGAGGAAGCCCTCATCGGTGAAGACGGGCCCGGAGTCGGTGAAGAGGCCGTCATCCTCCGCCTCATGGTGCATGCCGTTGCTGTTCGAGTCGGGCATGCCGAAGGGGTGCGCGGCAGCGGAGTCGTGGCGGAAGGCGTAGGGGTCGGGGGAGGCCGGGAAGTCGGTGCCGCCGCCCCCGGAGACGTGGGCGTCGGCCGCCGGGGTCCGGCCGTCGACAAAGCTGAGGAAGGGGTCATCGTGGAAGGGCTCGGCGGCCGGGGACGGCGGTGAGGTGGGTTGGTTCGGGCCATAGATCGAGATCGAGATCTGAGGAAGGGAGAGGGTGGCGGCTGTGGGTGCGTAGGAGTGGGGGTGTCACACCCTGATTTTCATGTCACATTGCTTAAGCTAATTTCCATGTTAAAAATGTGGATTTGCAAAAACTTTTGAGTGTTTTTGACTTTGCTTGATTTGACTTTTGTCTGCTGTTTGCTAGTGCTCTAAAAATCAAATAAATCCTCCAACTCTTAAACTTCATCTCCTTGACCCAAAACCTTTTCCCAATGATCATGCCATGTGTATAGACTAGTATAGAATTTTCTTATATAAATATTTTTGGCCAAATGGTATTTTCTAAAATTAGTTTTCCAAAAACCCCTGAATTGAGGTTTGCACTGCAAGTACCTTATTTAGGGTGTGAAAAATCTTTCAAAAAATATATTTGATCCTATTAGGTATAGGACTCCCAGAAACCACAAAAGTATAATTTTAAGAGTTATTTTTATATTTTATTTAAAAGCTTTTTCTTAAGGCCAGAAATGGTCTTTAATAGGGAAAAATTATTTAATTATTTCAAAAATATTTGCCAAAATTCAGGGAGACTCATAGGACATATATTGTCCATATATAAGAGTTTCAGCACATGGTCATGTTCAAAATATTGGGCAAATCCTTCCAAAACCCTTTCTGGATATTTCAAGCTTTTGAAATATTTACAAAGGAAATATTCTCCAACAATTCCAGGGAAATTCTATCATGTCATATATGACATATTTGATGATCTTGCAAAACCTCATGCCTTGAAGATCAAGGAAACATCCTCTAATCCCGTCAAAACCATTATGTCCATATTTGAAGTTTGAGCAACTCTACATTGCCAAACTTGTCCAAATGCTCTCAAATTTGGTGCACATGCTAGAATGGCCTAATAAGGCATCTAGACCAAATGGCACAAGATTTGGAATAGAGCAACTTGATCAGATCACCCCAAAACTACTTCTGTTCAAATTCAAATTTGAACAACTTTACATTGTCAACTTTTTACCTGGAGCCTCAAACTTTGTTGGCATGTTCATAACCCCAAATGATGATGCTACACCAAGTGGTGCATCAAGGGGAGATGATTTGCTTAACTCAAACATGGTGAAACCATCTCTGTTGATTTCTAGGGTTCACCAAAGTTACATTGGCCACTTTGCCCAAATGAGCTCAAATTTGGCGGAGAGGCCTAATTATATGTGACATTTGATCCTGTTAAGTCTCATGCCAAGTGGAGGTCATTTGCTCTCCCAAAACCTGATCAAACACCTTCTGTCCATTTACCAAAACAAGCGTTTGGACCCCTTTCTCTAATTCCCTTTACCCCATATTCTTACCACAGCTTCCCCTAGTCCTATTCTACCTCCAGTAACTCTCTCTGGCCTCAGCTCAATTATTGGAGGGGGGTAAAACCCCAAATTCAATATTCTGGCAGCAGTAAACTCCCTCTCCTTCACCTCTCTCCTCATTCCAGAGGCCCCCCAGAGCATCCAAGACCTCCACGCCTTTGTTTACTATCCCCTAGCACTACTGGACACTACTAGACACTGGGGGACACGGCCTGGAAAGCAAAGACATGAGCATGCCGGCCAAAGGCGGGCTCTGGAGCACGCAACAGTGCACCGAGGCACTGTAGCTCGGCCCTCCCGAGGCTTCCAGGCGGCCTTGGGCAGAGAGACCGTGTCTCCCGAGGTGCCCTCGACGTCCGCAACACGCCAGGCGGTCGGCCCCCTCCTCTCTCCCCCTCTCTCACCTCTGCTCGCACGCGCAACGGCCGACCACGGGCTCCAGTGAGCAACCTCGCACGCGCGGCCTCTCTGGCGCCTCCCCGCTCCTCCTCTCTCTTCCTTTAGGCGTGGACCAGCTCCAGGAACGCCATGGACACGCCCACTGCTGCCCCCGTGGCCTGCAACGACGGCAACAGGCTCGCCGGCGCACGGCGCCTCGGTGGACTAGCGCCCCCCCTACTTAAAGGGCACCCCGAGCCCCCCTTGCACCTCCTTTCGCTCTATCCCTCTCCCGTGCGTCTCCCAAGTCATTCTGTTGCTCTTCTCGTGCCCCGTGGTGCCCGCTCCACCATCAACCGACGGGGCCGCCGCCATGGTCAGATGCAGGAGGTGCTCCAGCCCTCCCCTGCCGCCCCAAGGGACTTCCCCGACGCGCCGCTCCCCGAGGAACCCTCCGGTGGCCTCACCCTGGCCAGAGGTGGCCCCTGCCGCCGGGAACGGGCGCCAGCCGGCGCGCAGCCGCGGCAACCAGCCCCTCCGTCGCGGGCGCGGGAGGTAGGGGATGACCCTGCGGGAGGGGCCCGCAGGTCAGCGATACCGGGGGCCAGGCCCACCCGTTTAAGTGGAGGCGGCAACGGCGCAGCCCGCCTCCCCCGCGCGGAAGCGCATTCCCGAAAGACGCCTCCGACGTGGCCCCTCTGCTCACGTGCGGCCGAGCCGCTGGGCCGGCCCGCGAGCTATCCCTCGCCCTGCACGCAGTATAAGGTTGAACCCTTATTCCCTTTTCTTTTTCTTTATTCTGTCAAATTCAAAAATGCCTAGATAATTCAAATGAACTCCAAATTGCATGATTCAAATTTCCTATGGCTCCATAAATCATGCTCTATCACATGGTGCAACATGCACATTATTCCAGAAACTTTCCCTACACAAATATTTATCAAATGCCTTTATTTCATTTCTGTGATGAACTTTAGAAAATCACAGAGAGCTCAATCTTGATTCAAATGCAGTGATTCAAGTTCCTAGATGCTTGTCATGTCCAAACTTAGTTTTGGAACATTTTTAATAATAGTTTCTGTACCCCACCAAATACTGAGCCATTTCTTCATATTTATCAGCTTTGCAAAATCCTAGGAAATTCATTTCAAATCCAAATCCAGTGAAACCAACTCCTAAATGCTTCTAAAATCATGACTTGATGATGGGTACCTTTGCTCATCATTCAAGGAAATATTTCTGTATACTTCTTCCAAATCCATAAACCCTTTGGTTCCATCATATTGGAATGTTCCAAATCACCCATTGATCCGATACTTATGAAACCACCTTGGTCATTTCTAATATGACCAGAGGTATCCTAGAAAAGTCCAACTCCTATTTTTAGAGCACGTTTATTGTTGCTTTGATTGTGTTGCTTATTATGATTGTTTCCATCGTTAGTTGACGAGATAAACGAAGTACTCGGAGATGGACCAGAAGGTTTGAAGACTCGGAAGAATAAGGCAAGTAGCCCTTTGACCATGTTCAAGGAACCTTTTTATGCATGTCTCATAGCACGTTTATATTCAATGCATCGGAATCATGTTGAGGTAGAGACCACTTTGGTTGCTACCCTTGTTACTTACTATTGATACTTGCATCAAACATGACCCTACCTTCCTATGAGGGTTATGTGGGTGGGAGTAGATAGATGTATGCTATAGTAGTTGGCTACGCAAAATGGGTCGGGGTTATGCATTGAGTGAAACAAGTGTGGTCTGACATACTTGCAAATGACCCAGTGGGTGCCACTAATGCCCCTGGGAGCTGTTGAGGAGCTAGGGCACTACTTGGTGAAGAAGTAGTGTGCCGAGGCTTGACGGAAGTGTTGTTTACATAGATGGATTAGATTTATGTGTGACTACTGTCCCAACCAAACATGCGCAACCACTCTACCCTTATATGGGAAAGGGCATTATTGATTACCTAGGTCAATACTAGCATGGTGCCAGTATTACTAGTGACGGGGGTGACATGAGGTCACTCTCGGGACGGGGTCGTGCTTGGATAGGCGGCCATGACTGTCTTTACAGGGCACCGGACACACCGTTGGTACCCCATGCTTGTGGTATGTGATGAATATGGGAGCAAGGCTCCAAGAATCTTGAGATGTGAAATGTGGGGCACGGGGCTGTTACCAATCGAGTGGACTCCATATTAGTGTCGTCTAGGGAAAGATAGTGATCGGGTGCTTACCCCGGGTACATGAGGTACCGCGGGTCGTGGATGACACGAAAGTTTCCCCGGATCTTGTGGGTAAAGTGTGCAACCTCTGCAGAGTGTCAAACTATTCGAATAGCCGTGTCCGCGGTCAAGGACAGTTGGGTGGTGCTACTTAGACTATGTCCATAAGTTTCTGGGAAACAACACGATTCAGAGATATCGATGATGTGATTGTGAGGAAGTCACAATGAGCTTGTGCATGTGTTGATTACAACTCTTTCTCGATATTGATGTCTGTGACCTCCTGATACTTGTTACAGACACATGCATGCCCTTGTTATATGTTGATCATAATTGCATATGAAAAAAACTAGCTTTCCGGAAAACTGCCAACCTAGCAGTAGAGCCTTGCATAATTATTCTGTTATCACACTTGGGTTGCTTGCGAGTACATTCAATGTACTCATTGGCTTGCCACTGGTTATTTTATTGGCCAGGCAGGAGAGAACAGGTTATGATGAAGATTTCTTGGTGACGAGCATGCGAGCTAGGACGCTTCCCAGTCAGAATGCATGTAGGGTTAAGGCAGATGGCATGGGTCCCAGTTGTCTTTGAAGACTTTCCGCTACGATGTTATACTCAAGACTTGACCATTATGGTCCTATTTGTGTAACACGGTATGTAAGGATGTAAGACTCTTGTTATTCAGCTTCTGTGTGTTCAGTGAGCATTGATCTCTGGGATCACTATACACGTGCATTCGGTGATCACGACTTATGAGTCGGGGTCCCCACAGAGCTGGTATCAGAGCCATCCTGACTGTAGGAAGCCTTAGTTAGCATGGTCGTTAGTTAGGGTGAAACTATTTTCAAAACTATTACTAGTTTTCAAAACTATCTATACTTCTCTTCCCTTCTCAGTTTTTCGAAAACTAGGCTATACTTGATCTCTTCCCCTTCAAAACCTTGGTCGCTAAAACCCTTATGCCCCTGACCACTGGATTTTCTGTAATCCTCGTGGAGTGCACCTTGCCGAACACTCACCCACCACTTTTGCACGCAAGATTGGTGACACCACGACAAGACGGTACCACTATTCAAGATATCTTCCGATATGCCGATAAATCGGCCGATTTATCGCTTACCACTGTCTGACCGATAAGATAAATCGGTCGATAAATCAGCCGATATGGCGATAAATCGGCCGATACGCCGATAAACTGGCCGATTTACCCGTTATCATGGGTTGACCGATAAGTTCCCGATAAGTTATATCCCCAACATTGGACGGTACCAACAGAAACTACATCCTCGATGAGTGAGGACATGAAGACCCAGAAGATGGGGGACACCCTTGACTAGAGCCCCCAAGATGGTGCAACTTTGGCCTATAAATGACCAGGCTATAGGTTATGCAAAATCATGGCAAGCATCGCTAATAGAGTAATCCTGTCACTACCGTTGTTGTATCAACCACCACCGGTGGATGAGAACCTTGCCATTTGGTCCGCCTCACTATAGTGAGCAGGAAAACGGTTCTCATCGTCCCCCGCTCTTGGTGTCGATGTTTCCATCAACGAAACCGACATGTTGGACCTCTATTATGCCTTGTTATTGTCATTGCACATGGTTTGCCTACCTGGTACACTTGACACCCCAGAAGGCACAAGGGATCGTCCTGATTAAAGAGACAAGAGAAGACAAGTCAACGCCAGCTACAAGGAGGCACCTTCACCACCTCGTCTCATCAGGCGAGAAGTTGTTGAAGATTCTCCAGGCTCAACCAGGATCGTTCATCAAGCAACTACAAGGGGCATAGCAACACCCGAGGAAGTTCAGAAAACTGCACGAGGCACAAGTCACGGCACTGAGTCCGAGAACCCCTAGGGTAGGATGAGTCGTGTACCCCCTATGCGCAATCGAGTCCGTATGATGGTTCGAATAGAACCATGATTGTGTGTTGTTTGCTTTTATCTGCTTGTGTTTTGATATAAGTCGCGCTTTTGCCCCAGGCAACAAGTGCATGGCTATATCACCTTCCTTGCCTTGTTCCTTTTGTTTCGACCTTTTTGCACCTGTTTGTTGCACCTGCACTACAGCACCCCTCCCCCTTTTAGGTATTTCCCTCCTCTACGCTGCTTCTTCCCTCTATTCTCTCTCTCCCCAATTGAAGACCCGCAAGACAAGATGCACCAAGGATTCTACCTTGACAGCCAACTGGCACTGGAGACTTCTACTACAACCTCCGTGGCCAAGTGCGACCCCATAGAGTTATGTTTAACCCTCCAGACCAGTAACCCTCTTCCCAGACCCTTTGAGACTTCACGAGACACTCCAGCACGAATCCTTAACCATGTGCCTAACCCATGGTAAAGCGAGAGAACCTGTTAAGCCTTTATAACCTTGCACAACACTGGGTTCGTAAAGGAACTAGTGGACACGATGAGTGAGCACATTTTTCATCCTAATATAGCACGAGGTCTGACGATGCCATAGATAGACCAGTTCGAGGATATTGGACAGATAACTTGGTGGTTTATATCAGTGACTTCGAGGAATTATCTGAGACCTTGATGGATTGTGAGGTTTTCATATTGGTGGGATCATGACTTTGGGGAAGTATGTAGAAGTGCCCGTTGGGCATGAGATTTGGATTTATGTAGGTGATTCTGGTCGGTATAATGCTGGATATGTCTGCATGATTCGGAGTAAGATTGGATTTAGGCCTATGATCCTGATTATGATATCATGCTTCTCAGTGGACAAAAACATAGGAGATTGGATTATTTGTCGGAGTTGATTTAGGGATCTATATAATCATGATCATGGAATTTACTTGACCCGGATGATGGGAATTTGGTGGACATACTATCGTGATGCATAGTCCTTCCAAGTATTTGGGTATTATAGAGACTTGAGATCATGTGGAATACCGTAGACATCGGATTCGTAGAATTGTTGGATTATGTGGTGATTGATGGTAATTACCGGGCTATTGGAGTTGATCTATAGGAAGGAAACAAATCTTGGAGTGGCATATGACGTGTTTCCTTAGAATAGAGATGTATTATCGTGAGCCTTGCAAGATTAGGTTGAGTGCTTGGATTGTGGAGTTCAATTTAAGCTCAGCAGCATGTATGATCTACCTTTGGATTTTAGAGGTAGGCATACATATGGATTTGGGGATCATAGGCAGGCGTAATTTTGTTAGACCGTCTCTTGAGAATCATGAGGATATGTATGGCAATGAGTGGTGATTGAAGTTGGTCTCTGCGAGAAGACGCTTTTCCGTTCGGAGTACTAGATAGAGCTATTGGCATCTCAGAAACCGTGCTTAAGGATAAGATGATATAAGTTCACTCACACACTAGAATCCTTGAAACCCTTAAGCCCCACCGAGCTACAACCTGGTCAGATTCTGACCACGGGCCTTCGCTCTCAGTCAGGAAGGCCTCTGCAAATACTCAACCGAGACCACCAGCAATACCCCAGCTTACCTTGCGTACCCCTTAGACCTCATGAAGTAAGTGGACAAGATGGGTAACATCATTATTTGATGGCCTACTTGTCCGCCCGAAGACAAAGAAGAGACGGACAGCTGGATAGAAGACATTTGAAGACCGCCCTGTCAAGAAGGAAGATCTACACCGACCACCGTCATCAAGAAGAAACTTCCGCATTGAAGACCGGGTGTATCTGCAAACCACTCCTCTCAAAGGAGCCGAGCATTTCCGTGTCGAAGGAACGCTCACACCAAGATGTATCAAGACTTGAAGTTACGATTCTGGTGGCACGAGATGGAAAGAGAGATTGCAACCTATGTTGCAAAGTGTGATGTGTGCCAAAGGGTCAAGCTGAATATGAGCGACCCACCGGATTGCTTCAACCACTCAAGGTTCCTGAGTGGAAGTGGTATAAAGTCGGAATGGACTTCGTCACTGGATTACCAAGGTCGGATAAGGGGACATGGCTCTATCTGGGTCATAGTCGATCATTTGACCAAGGTGGTCCATTTCATTCCTGTCAAGACCACTTATGATGGCAACTGGCTGGCAGTTCTCTACATCGACCGAATCGTAAGTCTTCACGGCGTTCCCAAGGAGATTGTGCCAGATCGGGGAACCCAATTCACCTCAAGGTTCTGGAAGAAGTTCCAAGAAGCCTCGGGAACCAAGTTGTCTTTCAGCACGGCTTTCCACCCACAGATCGGAGGTCAGACTGAGCGAGTCAATCAGATTCTCGAAGTCATGACTCCGAGCCTGTGTCTTGGCGTATGGAGCCAAGTGGGAGGATTGTCTCCCTTTTTGCCGAGTTCTCCTATAACAACGGTTACCAGTCGAGCCTTCAGATGGCACCATTTGAGGTGTTGTACGGACGCAGGTGTCGCACACCCCTCAACTGGTCAGAGACTGGAGAAGGGCTAGTCTTTGGACCGGATATTCTCCGCGCAGCGGAAGAGCAAGTCCAACTAGTCAGAGAACGTTTGAAGGCAGCCAAGTCAAGGCAAAAGAGCTATGCTGACGCTCACCGTTGGGACATGAGTTTCCATGTCGGGGACCACGTGTACTTGCGGGTAACTCCTCTGAAGGGAACCAAGCGTTTCCACGTCAAGGGGAAGCTCGCACCAAGGTTCATTGGACCCCTTGAGATCACTGCAAGTCATGTGGTAGACGGCACCCTAGCTAGATCTACCACCTCAGATACTCTCCGTGCACCAAATCTTCCACGATCCCCCACTCTAGGAGTACTTCTTACCTCCTAGCTAGCCCGATGCCCGCAAGGACATTGATCACCGAGCCTTTGACAGCTAACCCAACCTAACCTATGCAAGAGACCCCTCAGCAACCTCCATCAAGGAAGGCATCAAGCAAGAAGCCATACCATCAAGCACTTCAAGATTCCAAGGAGCACCACTCGGAAGCAGAACCAACAAGAAGAAGTGAAGACTACCCCGTATCCAAGACTCCGCCTTTCTTTCCACGCCTAGTCTGGGAATCTCGGGGACGAGATTCTTGTAAGGGGGTAGGTCTGTCACACCCTGATTTTCATGTCACATTGCTTAAGCTAATTTCCATGTTAAAAATGTGGATTTGCAAAAACTTTTGAGTGTTTTTGACTTTGCTTGATTTGACTTTTGTCTGCTGTTTGCTAGTGCTCTAAAAATCAAATAAATCCTCCAACTCTTATACTTCATCTCCTTGACCCAAAACCTTTTCCCAATGATCATGCCATGTGTATAGACCAGTATAGAATTTTCTTATAAAAATATTTTTGGCCAAATGGTATTTTCTAAAATTAGTTTTCCAAAAACCCCTGAATTGAGGTTTGCACTGCAAGTACCTTATTTAGGGTGTGAAAAATCTTTCAAAAAATATATTTGAATCCTATTAGGTATAGGACTCCCAGAAACCACAAAAGTATAATTTTAAGAGTTATTTTTATATTTTATTTAAAAGCTTTTTCTTAAGGCCAGAAATGGTCTTTAATAGGGAAAAATTATTCAATTATTTCAAAAATATTTGCCAAAATTCAGGGAGACTCATAGGACATATATTGTCCATATATAAGGGTTTCAGCACATGGTCATGTTCAAAATATTGGGCAAATCCTTCCAACACCCTTTCTGGATATTTCAAGCTTTTGAAATATTTAAAAAAGGAAATATTCTCCAAAAATTCCAGGGAAATTCTATCATGTCATATATGACATATTTGATGATCTTGCAAAACCTCATGCCTTGAAGATCAAGGAAACATCCTCTAATCCCCTCAAAACCATTCTGTCCATATTTGAAGTTTGAGCAACTCTACATTGCCAAACTTGTCCAAATGCTCTCAAATTTGGTGCACATGCTAGAATGGCCTAATAAGGCATCTAGACCAAATGGCACAAGATTTGTAATAGAGCAACTTGATCAGATCACCCCAAAACCACTTCTGTTCAAATTCAAATTTGAACAACTTTACATTGTCAACTTTACCTGGAGCCTCAAACTTTGTGGGCATGTTCATAACCCCAAATGATGATGCTACACCAAGTGGTGCATCAAGGGGAGATGATTTGCTTAACTCAAACATGGTGAAACCATCTCTGTTGATTTCTAGGGTTCACCAAAGTTACATTGGCCACTTTGCCCAAATGAGCTCAAATTTGGTGGAGAGGCCTAATTATATGTGACATTTGATCATGTTAAGTCTCATGCCAAGTGGAGGTCATTTGCTCTCCCAAAACCTGATCAAACACCTTATGTCCATTTACCAAAACAAGTGTTTGGACCCCTTTCTCTAATTCCCTTTACCCCAAATTCTTACCACAGCTTCCCCTAGTCCTATTCTACCTCCAGTAACTCTCTCTGGCCTCAGCTCAATTATTGGAGGGGGGTAAAACCCCAAATTCACTATTCTGGCAGCAGTAAACTCCCTCTCCTTCACCTCTCTCCTCATTCCAGAGGCCCCCCAGAGCATCCAAGACCTCCACGCCTTTGTTTACTATCCCCTAGCACTACTGGACACTACTAGACACTGGGGGACACGGCCTGGAAAGCAAAGACATGAGCATGCCGGCCAAAGGCGTGCTCTGGAGCACGCAACAGTGCACCGAGGCACTGTAGCTCGGCCCTCCCGAGGCTTCCAGGCGGCCTTGGGCAGAGAGACCGTGTCTCCCGAGGTGCCCTCGACGTCCGCAACACGCCAGGCGGTCGGCCCCCTCCTCTCTCCCCCTCTCTCACCTCTGCTCGCACGCGCACCGGCCGACCACGGGCTCCAGTGAGCAACCTCGCACGCGCGGCCTCTCTGGCGCCTCCCCGCTCCTCCTCTCTCTTCCTTTAGGCGTGGACCAGCTCCAGGAACGCCCTGGACACGCCCACTGCTGCCCCCGTGGCCTGCAACGACGGCAACATGCTCGCCGGCGCACGGCGCCTCGGTGGACCAGCGCCCCCCCTACTTAAAGGGCACCCCGAGCCCCCCTTGCACCTCCTTTCGCTCTATCCCTCTCCCTTGCGTCTCCCAAGTCATTCCGTTGCTCTTCTCGTGCCCCGTGGTGCCCGCTCCACCATCAACCGATGGGGTCGCCGCCATGGTCAGATGCAGGAGGTGCTCCAGCCCTCCCCAGCCGCCCCAAGGGACTTCCCCGACGCGCCGCTCCCCGAGGAACCCTCCGGTGGCCTCGCCCTGGCCAGAGGTGGCCCCTGCCGCCGGGAACGGGCGCCGGCCGGCGCGCAGCCGCGGCAACCAGCCCCTCCGTCGCGGGCGCGGGAGGTAGGGGATGACCCTGCGGGAGGGGCCCGCAGGTCAGCGACCCCGGTGGCGAGGCCCACCCGTTTAAGTGGAGGCGGCAACGGCGCAGCCCGCCTCCCCCGCGCAGAAGCGCATTCCTGAAAGACGCCTCCGGCGTGGCCCCTCTGCTCACGTGCGGCCGAGCCGCTGGGCCGGCCCGCTTGCTATCCCTCGCCCTGCACGCAGTATAAGGTTGAACCCTTATTCCCTTTTCTTTTTCTTTATTCTGATAACTTCAAAAATGCCTAGATAATTCAAATGAACTCCAAATTGCATGATTCAAATTTCCTATGGCTCCATAAATCATGCTCTATCACATGGTGCAACATGCACATTATTCCAGAAACTTTCCCGACACAAATATTTATCAAATGCCTTTATTTCATTTATGTGATGAACTTTAGAAAATCACAGAGAGCTCAATCTTGATTCAAATGCAGTGATTCAAGTTCCTAGATGCTTGTCATGTCCAAACTTAGTTTTGGAACATTTTTAATAATAGTTTCTGTACCCCACCAAATATTGAGCCATTTCTTCATATTTATCAGCTTTGCAAAATCCTAGGAAATTCATTTCAAATCCAAATCCAGTGAAACCAACTCCTAAATGCTTCTAAAATCATGACTTGATGATGGGTACCTTTGCTCATCATTCAAGGAAATATTTCTGTATACTTCTTCCAAATCCATAAACCCTTTGGTTCCATCATATTGGAATGTTCCAAATCACCCATTGATCCAATACTTATGAAACCACCTTGGTCATTTCTAATATGACCAGAGGTATCCTAAAAAAGTCCAACTCCTATTTTTAGAGCACTTTTATTGTTGCTTTGATTGTGTTGCTTATTATGATTGTTTCCATCGTTAGTTGACGAGATAAACGAAGTACTCGGAGATGGACCAGAAGGTTTGAAGACTCGGAAGAATAAGGCAAGCAGCCCTTTGACCATGTTCAAGGAACCTTTTTATGCATGTCTCATAGCACCTTTATATTCAATGCATCGGAATCATGTTGAGGTAGAGACCACTTTGGTTGCTACCCTTGTTACTTACTATTGATACTTGCATCAAACATGACCCTACCTTCCTATGAGGGTTATGTGGGTGGGAGTAGATAGATGTATGCTATAGTAGTTGGCTACGCAAAATGGGTCGGGGTTATGCATTGAGTGAAACAAGTGTGGTCTGACATACTTGCAAATGACCCAGTGGGTGCCACTAATGCCCCTGGGAGCTGTTGAGGAGCTAGGGCACTACTTGGTGAAGAAGTAGTGTGCCGAGGCTTGACGGAAGTGTTGTTTACAGAGATGGATTAGATTTATGTGTGACTACTGTCCCAACCAAACATGCGCAACCACTCTACCCTTATATGGGAAAGGGCATTATTGATTACCTAGGTCAATACTAGCATGGTGCCAGTATTACTAGTGACGGGGGTGACATGAGGTCACTCTCGGGACGGGGTCGTGCTTGGATAGGCGGCCATGACTGTCTTTACAGGGCACCGGACACACCGTTGGTACCCCATGCTTGTGGTATGTGATGAATATGGGAGCAAGGCTCCAAGAATCTTGAGATGTGAAATGTGGGGCACGGGGCTGTTACCAATCGAGTGGACTCCATATTAGTGTCGTCTAGGGAAAGATAGTGATCGGGTGCTTACCCCGGGTACATGAGGTACCGCGGGTCGTGGATGACACGAAAGTTCCCCGGATCTTGTGGGTAAAGTGTGCAACCTCTGCAGAGTGTCAAACTATTCGAATAGCCGTGTCCGCGGTCAAGGACAGTTGGGTGGTGCTACTTAGACTATGTCCATAAGTTTCTGGGAAACAACACGATTCAGAGATATCGATGATGTGATTGTGAGGAAGTCACAATGAGCTTGTGCATGTGTTGATTACAACTCTTTCTCGATATTGATGTCTGTGACCTCCTGATACTTGTTACAGACACATGCATGCCCTTGTTATATGTTGATCATAATTGCATATGAAAAAAACTAGCTTTCCGGAAAACTGCCAACCTAGCAGTAGAGCCTTGCATAATTATTCTGTTATCACACTTGGGTTGCTTGCGAGTACATTCAATGTACTCATTGGCTTGCCACTGGTTATTTTATTGGCCAGGCAGGAGAGAACAGGTTATGATGAAGATTTCTTGGTGACGAGCATGCGAGCTAGGACGCTTCCCAGTCAGAATGCATGTAGGGTTAAGGCAGATGGCATGGGTCCCAGTTGTCTTTGAAGACTTTCCGCTACGATGTTATACTCAAGACTTGACTATTATGGTCCTATTTGTGTAACACGGTATGTAAGGATGTAAGACTCTTGTTATTCAGCTTCTGCGTGTTCAGTGAGCATTGATCTCTGGGATCACTGTACACGTGCATTCGGTGATCACGACTTATGAGTCGGGGTCCCCACAGAGCTGGTATCAGAGCCATCCTGACTGTAGGAAGCCTTAGTTAGCATGGTCGTTAGTTAGGGTGAAACTATTTTCAAAACTATTACTAGTTTTCAAAACTATCTATACTTCTCTTCCCTTCTCAGTTTTTCGAAAACTAGGCTATACTTGATCTCTTCCCCTTCAAAACCTTGGTCGCTAAAACCCTTATGCCCCTGACCACTGGATTTTCTGTAATCCTCGTGGAGTGCACCTTGCCGAACACTCACCCACCACTTTTGCACGCAAGATTGGTGACACCACGACAAGACGGTACCAACAGAAACTACATCCTCGATGAGTGAGGACATGAAGACCCAGAAGATGGGGGACACCCTTGACTAGAGCCCCCAAGAAGGTGCAACTTTGGCCTATAAATGACCAGGCTATAGGTTATGCAAAATCATGGCAAGCATCGCTAATAGAGTAATCCTGTCACTACCGTTGTTGTATCGACCACCACCGGTGGATGAGAACCTTGCCATTTGGTCCGCCTCACTATAGTGAGCAGGAAAACGGTTCTCATCGTCCCCCGCTCTTGGTGTCGATGTTTCCATCAACGAAACCGACATGTTGGACCTCTATTATGCCTTGTTATTGTCATTGCACATGGTTTGCCTACCTGGTACCCTTGACACCCCAGAAGGCACAAGGGATCGTCCTGATTAAAGAGACAAGAGAAGACAAGTCAACGCCAGCTACAAGGAGGAACCTTCACCACCTCGTCTCATCAGGCAAGAAGTTGTTGAAGATTCTCCAGGCTCAACCCGGATCGTTCATCAAGCAACTACAAGGGGCATAGCAACACCCGAGGAAGTTCAGAAGACTGCACGAGGCACAAGTCACGGCAGTGAGTCCGAGAACCCCTAGGGTAGGATGAGTCGTGTACCCCCTATGCGCAATCGAGTCCGTATGATGGTTCGAATAGAACCATGATTGTGTGTTGTTTGCTTTTATCTGCTTGTGTTTTGATATAAGTCGCGCTTTTGCCCCAGGCAACAAGTGCATGGCTATATCACCTTCCTTGCCTTGTTCCTTTTGTTTCGACCTTTTTGCACCTGTTTGTTGCACCTGCACTACAGCACCCCTCCCCCTTTTAGGCATTTCCCTCCTCTACGCTGCTTCTTCCCTCTATTCTCTCTCACCCCAATTGAAGACCCGCAAGACAAGATGCACCAAGGATTCTACCTTGACAGCCAACTGGCACTGGAGACTTCTGCTACAACCTCCGTGGCCAAGTGCGGCCCCATAGAGTTATGTTTAACCCTCCAGACCAGCAACCCTCTTCCCAGACCCTTTGAGACTTCACGAGACACTCCAGTACGAATCCTTAACCATGTGCCTAACCCATGGTAAAGCGAGAGAACCTGTTAAGCCTTTATAACCTTGCACAACACTGGGTTCGTAAAGGAACTAGTGGACACGATGAGTGAGCACATTTTTCATCCTAATATAGCACGAGGTCTGACGATGCCATAGATAGACCAGTTCGAGGATATTGGACAGATGACTTGGTGGTTTATATCAGTGACTTCGAGGAATTATCTGAGACCTTGATGGATTGTGAGGTTTTCATATTGGTGGGATCATGAATTTGGGGAAGTATGTAGAAGTGCCCGTTGGGCATGAGATTTGGATTTATGTAGGTGATTCTGGTCGGTATAATGCTGGATATGTCTGCATGATTCGGAGTAAGATTGGATTTAGGCCTATGATCCTGATTATGATATCATGCTTCTCAGTGGACAATAACATAGGAGATTGGATTATTTGTCGGAGTTGATTTAGGGATCTATATAATCATGATCATGGAATTTACTTGACCCGGATGATGGGAATTTGGTGGACATACTATCGTGATGCATAGTCCTTCCAAGTATTTGGGTATTATAGAGACTTGAGATCTTGTGGAATACCGTAGACATCGGATTCGTAGAATTGTTGGATTATGTGGTGATTGATGGTAATTACCGGGCTATTGGAGTTGATCTATAGGAAGGAAACAAATCTTGGAGTGGCATATGACGTGTTTCCTTAGAATAGAGATGTATTATCGTGAGCCTTGCAAGATTAGGTTGAGTCCTTGGATTGTGGAGTTCAATTTAAGCTCAGCAGCATGTATGATCCACCTTTGGATTTTAGAGGTAGGCATACATATGGATTTGGGGATCATAGGCAGGCATAATTTTGTTAGAGCGTCTCTTGAGAATCATGAGGATATGTATGGCAATGAGTGGTGATTGAAGTTGGTCTCTGTGAGAAGACGCTTTTCCGTTCGGAGCACTAGATAGAGCTATTGGCATCTCAGAAACCGTGCTTAAGGATAAGATGATATAAGTTCACTCACACACTAGAATCCTTGAAACCCTTAAGCCCCACCGAGCTACAACCTGGTCAGATTCTGACCACGGGCGTTCGCCCTCAGTCAGGAAGGCCTCTGCAAATACTCAACCGAGACCACCACCAATACCCCAGGTTACCTTGCGTACCCCTTAGACCTCATGAAGTAAGTGGACAAGATGGGTAACATCATTATTTGATGGCCTACTTGTCCGCCCGAAGACAAAGAAGAGACGGACAGCTGGATAGAAGACATTTGAAGACCGCCCTGTCAAGAAGGAAGATCTACACCGACCACCGTCATCAAGAAGAAACTTCCGCGTTGAAGACCGGGCGTATCTGCAAACCACTCCTCTCAAAGGAGCCGAGCATTTCCATGTCGAAGGAACGCTCACACCAAGATGTATCAAGACTTGAAGGCACGATTCTGGTGGCACGAGATGAAAAGAGAGATTGCAACCTATGTTGCAAAGTGTGATGTGTGCCAAAGGGTCAAGCTGAATATCAGCGACCCACTGGATTGCTTCAACCACTCAAGGTTCCTGAGTGGAAGTGGGATAAATTTGGAATGGACTTCGTCACTGGATTACCAAGGTCGGATAAGGGGACATGGCTCTATCTGGGTCATAGTCGATCATTTGACCAAGGTGGTCCATTTCATTCCTGTCAAGACCACTTATGATGGCAACTGGCTGGCAGCTCTCTACATCGACCGAATCGTAAGTCTTCACGGCGTTCCCAAGGAGATTGTGCCAGATCGGGGAACCCAGTTCACCTCAAGGTTCTGGAAGAAGTTCCAAGATGCCTCGGGAACCAAGTTGTCTTTCAGCACGGCTTTCCACCCACAGACCGGAGGTCAGACTGAGCGAGTCAATCAGATTCTCAAAGTCATGACTCTGAGCCTGTGTCTTGGCGTATGGAGCCAAGTGGGAGGATTGTCTCCCTTTTTGCCGAGTTCTCCTATAACAACGGTTACCAGTCGAGCCTTCAGATGGCACCATTTGAGGTGTTGTACGGACGCAGGTGTCGCACACCCCTCAACTGGTCAGAGACTGGAGAAGGGCTAGTCTTTGGACCGGATATTCTCCGCGCAGCGGAAGAGCAAGTCCAACTAGTCAGAGAACGTTTGAAGGAAGCCAAGTCAAGGCAAAAGAGCTATGCTGACGCTCACCGTTGGGACATGAGTTTCCATGTCGGGGACCACGTGTACCTGCGGGTAACTCCTCTGAAGGGAACCAAGCGTTTCCACGTCAAGGGGAAGCTCGCACCAAGGTTCATTGGACCCCTTGAGATCACTGCAACTCATGTGGTAGACGGCTCCCTAGCTAGATCTACCACCTCAGATACTCTCCGTGCACCAAATCTTCCACGAGCCCCCACTCTAGGAGTACTTCTTACCTCCTAGCTAGCCCGATGCCCGCAAGGACATCGATCACCGAGCCTTTGACAGCTAACCCAACCAAACCTATGCAAGAGACCCCTCAGCAACCTCCATCAAGGAAGGCATCAAGCAAGAAGCCATACCATCAAGCACTTCAAGATTCCAAGGAGCACCACTCGGAAGTAGAACCAACAAGAAGAAGTGAAGACTACCCCGTATCCAAGACTCCGCCTTTCTTTCCACGCCTAGTCTGGGAATCTCGGGGACAAGATTCTTGTAAGGGGGTAGGTCTGTCACACCCTGATTTTCATGTCACATTGCTTAAGCTAACTTCCATGTTAAAAATGTGGATTTGCAAAAACTTTTGAGTGTTTTTGACTTTGCTTGATTTGACTTTTGTCTGCTGTTTGCTAGTGCTCTAAAAATCAAATAAATCCTCCAACTCTTATACTTCATCTCCTTGACCCAAAACCTTTTCCCAATGATCATGCCATGTGTATAGACCAGTATAGAATTTTCTTATAAAAATATTTTTGGCCAAATGGTATTTTCTAAAATTAGTTTTCCAAAAACCCCTGAATTGAGGTTTGCACTGCAAGTACCTTATTTAGGGTGTGAAAAATCTTTCAAAAAATATATTTGAATCCTATTAGGTATAGGACTCCCAGAAACCACAAAAGTATAATTTTAAGAGTTATTTTTATATTTTATTTAAAAGCTTTTTCTTAAGGCCAGAAATGGTCTTTAATAGGGAAAAAATATTTAATTATTTCAAAAATAATTGCCAAAATTCAGGAAGACTCATAGGACATATATTGTCCATATATAAGAGTTTCAGCACATGGTCATGTTCAAAATATTGGGCAAATCCTTCCAAAACCCTTTCTGGATATTTCAAGCTTTTGAAATATTTAAAAAAGGAAATATTCTCCAAAAATTCCAGGGAAATTCTATCATGTCATATATGACATATTTGATGATCTTGCAAAACCTCATGCCTTGAAGATCAAGGAAACATCCTCTAATCCCCTCAAAACCATTCTGTCCATATTTGAAGTTTGAGCAACTCTACATTGCCAAACTTGTCCAAATGCTCTCAAATTTGGTGCACATGCTAGAATGGCCTAATAAGGCATCTAGACCAAATGGCACAAGATTTGTAATAGAGCAACTTGATCAGATCACCCCAAAACCACTTCTGTTCAAATTCAAATTTGAACAACTTTACATTGTCAACTTTTTACCTGGAGCCTCAAACTTTGTGGGCATGTTCATAACCCCAAATGATGATGCTACACCAAGTGGTGCATCAAGGGGAGATGATTTGCTTAACTCAAACATGGTGAAACCATCTCTGTTGATTTCTAGGGTTCACCAAAGTTACATTGGCCACTTTGCCCAAATGAGCTCAAATTTGGTGGAGAGGCCTAATTATATGTGACATTTGATCCTGTTAAGTCTCATGCCAAGTGGAGGTCATTTGCTCTCCCAAAACCTGATCAAACACCTTCTGTCCATTTACCAAAACAAGTGTTTGGACCCCTTTCTCTAATTCCCTTTACCCCAAATTCTTACCACAGCTTCCCCTAGTCCTATTCTACCTCCAGTAACTCTCTCTGGCCTCAGCTCAATTGTTGGAGGGGGGTAAAACCCCAAATTCACTATTCTGGCAGCAGTAAACTCCCTCTCCTTCACCTCTCTCCTCATTCCAGAGGCCCCCCAGAGCATCCAAGACCTCCACGCTATTGTTTACTATCCCCTAGCACTACTGGACACTACTAGACACTGGGGGACATGGCCTGGAAAGCAAAGACATGAGCATGCCGGCCAAAGGCGTGCTCTGGAGCACGCAACAGTGCATCGAGGCACTGTAGCTTGGCCCTCCCGAGGCTTCCAGGCGGCCTTGGGCAGAGAGACTGTGTCTCCCGAGGTGCCCTCGATGTCCGCAACACGCCAGGCGGTCGGCCCCCTCCTCTCTCCCCCTCTCTCACCTCTGCTCGCACGCGCACCGGCCGACCACGGGCTCCAGTGAGCAACCTCGCACGCGCGGCCTCTCTGGCGCCTCCCCGATCCTCCTCTCTCTTTCTTTAGGCGTGGACCAGCTCCAGGAATGCCCTGGACACGCCCACTGCTGCCCCCGTGGCCTGCAACGACGACAACATGCTCGCCGGCGCACGGCGCCTCGGTGGACCAGCGCCCCCCCCTACTTAAAGGGCACCCCGAGCCCCCCTTGCACCTCCTTTCGCTCTATCCCTCTCCCGTGCGTCTCCCAAGTCATTCCGTTGCTCTTCTCGTGCCCCGTGGTGCCCGCTCCACCATCAACCGACGGGGCCGCCGCCATGGTCAGATGCAGGAGGTGCTCCAGCCCTCCCCAGCCGCCCCAAGGGACTTCCCCGACGCGCCGCTCCCCGAGGAACCCTCCGGTGGCCTCGCCCTGGCCAGAGGTGGCCCCTGCCGCCGGGAACGGGCGCCGGCCGGCGCGCAGCCGCGGCAACCAGCCCCTCCGTCGCGGGCGCGGGAGGTAGGGGATGACCCTGCGGGAGGGGCCCGCAGGTCAGCGACCCCGGGGGCCAGGCCCACCCGTTTAAGTGGAGGCGGCAACGGCGCAGCCCGCCTCCCCCGCGCGGAAGCGCATTCCCGAAAGACGCCTCCGGCGTGGCCCCTCTGCTCACGTGCGGCCGAGCCGCTGGGCCGGCCCGCGAGCTATCCCTCGCCCTGCACGCAGTATAAGGTTGAACCCTTATTCCCTTTTCTTTTTCTTTATTCTGTCAACTTCAAAAATGCCTAGATAATTCAAATGAACTCCAAATTGCATGATTCAAATTTCCTATAGCTCCATAAATCAGTCTCTATCACATGGTGCAACATCCACATTATTCCAGAAACTGTCCCTACACAAATATTTATCAAATGCCTTTATTTCATTTCTGTGATGAACTTTAGAAAATCACAGAGAGCTCAATCTTGATTCAAATGCAGTGATTCAAGTTCCTAGATGCTTGTCATGTCCAAACTTAGTTTTGGAACATTTTTAATAATAGTTTCTGTACCCCACCAAATATTGAGCCATTTCTTCATATTTATCAGCTTTGCAAAATCCTAGGAAATTCATTTCAAATCCAAATCCAGTGAAACCAACTCCTAAATGCTTCTAAAATCATGACTTGATGATGGGTACCTTTGCTCATCATTCAAGGAAATATTTCTGTATACTTCTTCCAAATCCATAAACCCTTTGGTTCCATCATATTGGAATGTTCCAAATCACCCACTGATCCAATACTTATGAAACCACCTTGGTCATTTCTAATATGACCAGAGGTATCCTAGAAAAGTCCAACTCCTATTTTTAGAGCACTTTTATTGTTGCTTTGATTGTGTTGCTTATTATGATTGTTTCCATCATTAGTTGACGAGATAAACGAAGTACTCGGAGATGGACCAGAAGGTTGGAAGACTCGGAAGAATAAGGCAAGCAACCCTTTGACCATGTTCAAGGAACCTTTTTATGCATGTCTCATAGCACCTTTATATTCAATGCATCGGAATCATGTTGAGGTAGAGACCACTTTGGTTGCTACCCTTGTTACTTACTATTGATACTTGCATCAAACATGACCCTACCTTCCTATGAGGGTTATGTGGGTGGGAGTAGATAGATGTATGATATAGTAGTTGGCTACGCAAAATGGGTCGGGGTTATGCATTGAGTGAAACAAGTGTGGTCTGACATACTTGCAAATGACCCAGTGGGTGCCACTAATGCCCCTGGGAGCTGTTGAGGAGCTAGGGCACTACTTGGTGAAGAAGTAGTGTGCCGAGGCTTGACGGAAGTGTTGTTTACAGAGATGGATTAGATTTATGTGTGACTACTGTCCCAACCAAACATGCGCAACCACTCTACCCTTATATGGGAAAGGGCATTATTGATTACCTAGGTCGATACTAGCATGGTGCCCGCATTACTAGTGACGGGGGTGACATGAGGTCACTCTCGGGACGGGGTCGTGCTTGGATAGGCGGCCATGACTGTCTTTACAGGGCACCGGACACACCGTTGGTACCCCGTGCTTGTGGTATGTGATGAATATGGGAGCAAGGCTCCAAGAATCTTGAGATGTGAAATGTGGGGCACGGGGCTGTTACCAATCGAGTGGCCTCCATATTAGTGTCGTCTAGGGAAAGATAGTGATCGGGTGCTTACCCCGGGTACATGAGGTACCGCGGGTCGTGGATGACACGAAAGTTCCCCGGATCTTGTGGGTAAAGTGTGCAACCTCTGCAGAGTGTCAAACTATTCGAATAGCCGTGTCCGCGGTCAAGGACGGTTGGGTGGTGCTACTTAGACTATGTCCATAAGTTTCTGGGAAACAACACGATTCAGAGATATTGATGATGTGATTGTGAGGAAGTCACAATGAGCTTGTGCATGTGTTGATTACAACTCTTTCTCGATATTGATGTCTGTGACCTCCTGATACTTGTTACAGACACATGCATGCCCTTGTTATATGTTGATCATAATTGCATATGAAAAAAACTAGCTTTCCACAAAACTGCCAACCTAGCAGTAGAGCCTTGCATAATTATTCTGTTATCACACTTGGGTTGCTTGCGAGTACATTCAATGTACTCATTGGCTTGCCACTGGTTATTTTATTGGCCAGGCAGGAGAGAACAGGTTATGATGAAGATTTCTTGGTGACGAGCATGCGAGCTAGGACGCTTCCCAGTCAGAATGCCTGTAGGGTTAAGGCAGATGGCATGGGTCCCAGTTGTCTTTGAAGACTTTCCGCTGCGATGTTATACTCAAGACTTGACCATTATGGTCCTATTTGTGTAACACGGTATGTAAGGATGTAAGACTCTTGTTATTCAGCTTCTGTGTGTTCAGTGAGCATTGATCTCTGGGATCACAGTACACGTGCATTCGGTGATCACGACTTATGAGTCGGGGTCCCCACATGGGGGCGAGTGTACGAGTGGTGCGGGTTGTGTTAGCGCTAGTTGGGTGAGATGGTGTGTCACACCCTGCATTTTGTAACATGTTATTTGTAACTTTGAAGCATGAAAATTTGGACCAGCAAAATTTTTTAGCATCATTTGGCTTTTAATTGAATTGAGTTTTCTTCATTTGCTTTTTCATGTGCTCATTAAAGTCAACTATAATCTCTCGTAGATTTCATCTCCTTACCCAAAACTTCTGCCCAATGATCATGCCAAGTGTTATATAACAGTATAGTATTCTCTTACAAAATTAATTTGGCCAAATAGTATTTTATAAATTTAGTTTTCCAAAAACCCCTGAATTGAGATTTGCACTGCAAGTACTTGATTTAGGGTGTGAAAATTATTTCAAAAGGTTTATTTGAGACCTAGTAGTCATAGGACTCCCAGAAACCACAAAGGTACAATTTTAAAAGTTATTTTCCTATTTTATTTAAAAGCTATTTCTTAAGGCCAGAAATGGTCTTTAATAGGGGAAAATTATTTAAATGTTTCAAAAATATTTGCCAAAATTCAGAGAGACTCATAGGACATATATTGTCCATATATAAGAGTTTCAACACTTGGTGATGTTCAAAATAATGGGCTAAACCCTCTAAAACCCTTTCTGGATATTTCAAGCTTTTGAAATATTTACAAAGGAAACTTTCTCCAAACATTCCAGGGAAATTCTATCATGTCATATATGACATATTTGATGATCTTGCCAAGTCCCATGCCTTGGGAAGCAAGAAAACCTCCTCAAACCCCTTCATAACCATTCTGTCCATATTTGAAGTTTGAGCAACTTTACATTGCCAAACTCATCCAAATGCTCTCAAACTTGGTGCACATGCTAGAATGGCCTAATAAGGCACCTAGACCAAATGGCACAAGAATTTGAATAGAGCAACTTGATCAGGTCACCTCAAAACCCTTTCTGTTCAAATGCAAATTTGAACAACTTTACATTACCAACTTTTTATCTGGAGCTTCAAACTTTGTGGGCATGATCAATACCCCAAATGATGATGCTACACCAAGTGGTGCATCAAGGGGAGATGATTAGCTTGACTCAATCAAGATGAAACTGTTCCTGTTGATTTCTAGGGTTCACCAAAGTTACATTGGCTAGTTTCTTCAAATGAGGCCAAATTTGGTGAGGCACCCTATTTTCTCATGTCTTTCAACCCTGTCAAGTGCCATGTCAAGTGGACTTCATTTACTTGATCAAACACAGATCAAACACCTTCTGCAGAAATTCTAAAACCCTCAACTTGATCACTTTTTCTTTTCTCCATGGCCTCAACTTCTTACCACAGGCTCATTGAGTTACCAGCTACCTCCAGTAACTCCCCCAGCACCTCAGCTCCATGATTGAGGGGTGAAACCCCAGCTTTACCTTGCTGTACAGCCAACATTCACCATTTCACCAGCCCTCTCCCTCTATCTTTGCACCTCCAGGGCATCCAAGGCCTCAGGCCCTTTCTTTACTCCTCCCTCTACGCACCAGACACTGTTGGACACGCTGGGACGGGCCAAACCGGCGAGAGCACGCTGATGCCGGTCAAACGCACGCTCTGGAGCGCGTGAACAGTGCACCCCGCACGCTGGTTCCGGCCAATCGCCGCTCCCCGACAGCCTCGGGCCTCCCCCTCGCGCCAGTCGAGGCGCCTCGACGTCCGCGACCTCCCCGGCACTGTCCCCCCTCCTCCTGCGCCCTCCAGTAGCCGCCGTCGCACGCGCGCTGGCCGCCCGCGGAGGCCACTCCTCTGCTTCGCACGCGCGCGCCCCTCTGACGCTCCCCTGCTCCTCCTCTCACCTCTAATGGACGTGGAGCTCGTCCAGGAGCTCCACAGACCCATTCCCCTAGCCTCTCGTGCGCTGTAGCCTCGCCGGTGAGCTCGCCGGCGCACTGGACCTCGGGTCCCCGCCGAGCTCCTATATAAAGCCCCTCCCGAGCCCCTCCAACACCATCCACAGCCTCACACCTCTCCTCTGAGACCCCCAGCACCACCAGCTCGACCCCAGGAGGTCCCAGTGCTCGGGATCGACCGGAGCTCCGCCGCGTCGGGCCGCCGGCGATCTCGAGGTACAGGCCTCCCCTGCCTCTCCTTCCACTCATTTCGGAACCGTCGCTCCTCCCTGATCCTTTCCCCTCTATTTCCCCCTCCGTTTGCAGTCGGAAACGGCCGCAGCAACTCCCCTCCGACGAGCCTCCGCCATCGCACCTCGCCGCCGGCGAACCAAGCTTCCCCTCCGTGCCGCACTACCACCACTACAAACGCGACACGACGCTGAGTCCGTCCCTGGCCTCCGTTGCCGTCGCCGTGGCCGGAATCGTCGCCGGTGAGCTCGCCGCCGCCGTGGCCGAGGGTTTAGAGATGACAGGCGGGCCCCGCCTGTCATCCCCCCACCTCTCTCCCCCTCCTCTGTGCCGCTGACCCACGGGCCCCGCTCGTCAGGTTTGAAAACCTGACGTGCGCGCGCGCTGGCTCCGTGCGGCCGGGCTAGTTCGTCTGGGCCGTGCACTGTGGCCTTTTCCGGCCCAGTGCACAGGACCCTTTTTCTCTTTTTATTTTCTGTTGATGTTTTAAGCATTTATACAGAAAAGAATATTGATCCAAATTAAATATTTCCAACCTATTTAATGTTACTACTTTCATTCAAATCCATGAAACTTTTCTGTACTGTTCAAATTTAAATTCAAATTTGAGCAGTATAACTCCTGTTCAAAAATCAATATGTCCTGTTCTGTAACTCCAAAACTCCAACTAAGATTTTTCCCCATCTTAGAAATCTCTCTAGTATTTTACAAAAATGAGTTGACATTTTTTGAGCACTTTGATTTTTCTGTTTTGTTTGTATTCTTATTTTCCTGTGGTTATTATGCGACGTATAGATCCCGTATTTGACGAAGTTGCTGTGGAAGAAGAAGGAGAAGGATTTGAAGACTTTGAAGACCAAGCCAATCCAGGCAAGCAGCCCTTTGACCATGATACACTTATTCTTCGGAACCCGTTTGTTTCCGATGCATGATGATTAGGGTTACGATGGTAACCGAGATGAACCACCACATGAGGCATGCTTTATTGTTGATCTTGCTATATGCTAGATAACATGCAATAGGTGGCCATGATGCTTATATGATGCATGACATGATCTTGATCTTGCTATGTGCTTGATGACTTGCATATGGTTAGTAGTTATGGGAAAGTGGTGCATGAGTGACATGAACCTTCGTGGTTGAAAATTTTGCATGAACCCATCGGGTGCCCCTAATGCCCGAGGGTGATGAAGTGTTAGGTCATCACTTGAGAAAGAAGTGATGTGCCGGTAATATCATGTGCATGGTGGAATGATGGATTAGATTTATGTGTGACTACCGTCCCAACCAAACTTGTGCAACCACACTACCCCTTATGGGACGGGGCTTTATTGATTACTTAGGTCGATACTAGCATGGTGCCAACATTACTAGTGACGGGAAGACTTGAGGTCTTTCCCGGGACGGGGTCGTGCTTGGATAGGCGGCCATGACTGTTTTCACAGGGCACCGGACACACCGTTGGTCCCTTCGGGTACGCGTGAACATTGAAATTAGGGCAAGTCCCGTGATCTATTGTTTGTACCCGAGGGCCGTGTGCCAACGAGTGGACTCTATGTTAGTGTCGTCTAAGGAAAGGTAATGACCGGGTGCTTACCCCGGGTACTTGAGGTACCGCGGGTCGTGGATGACACGGAAGTTCCCCGGATCTTGTGGGTAAAGTGTACAACCTCTGCAGAGTGTAAAACTATTCGAATAGCCGTGTCCACGGTCATGGACAGTTGGGTGGTGCTACTTAAACTATGTCCAGAATTTTACTTCATCGGTGTTGGTACGTGTGTGAAGAGTCAAGAATGGTGACTTGACTCGATGAGATGAATCATATTCATGTTGATATCGGTAACCTGTTCTCGAGGTTACGCGAGGTTATTGATTCATAAACTTGATGATAGCATATTGTTCTAGCTTCCTGCTAGATTGTTCATTATTGTTCCATTGCATTGTTACCACATCATGGGTTGCTTGCGAGTACATTCAAAGTACTCATTGGCTTGCCACTGGTTATTTAATTGGCCAGGCATGGAAGAGCAGGAATATGAGGAAGAGTTCTTTGGAGACGATCATGCGAACTAGGACGCTATCCCAGTCAGAATGCCTGTAGGGTTAAGGCAGATGGCATGGGTTCTACCCGTTTATCGAATACTTCCGCTATTTGAGTTATTTCCCATTCAGCCCGTGAGGCTCTATCCATGTAAGACTTGGCCATAACGGCCTTAATTCGTGTAAGACTATTTGTATGGATGTAAGACTCTTGTTATTTCAGCTTCTGTGTGTTCAGTGAGCATTGATCTCTGGGATCACTGTACACGTGCATTCGGTGATCTCGACTTCCAAGTCGGGGTCCCCACAGAGCTGGTATCAGAGCCATCCTGACTGTAGGAAGCCTTAGTTAGCATGGGCGTTAGTTAGTTGAGACCCCTTTTCAAAACCTTTTGAACCTCTCTTCTTTTCTAAACCTGAGATTTCCTCAGCTTATTAACCCCTCCTATTCCACCTTTGTAGATGGCCGCTGTACCCGAAGAGCACCTGACCACTGGGTTTCCCCTACTTCTCGAGGATAGCCTCCAGGAGTGTCAGTTCCACCGAGCACCCATCCTCACCTACCTTGAGCATTGGGTGAGCGATACTGAGGTGGAGTACCATGTGGAAGTGATCGTGAAGGCAAACGATCCTCCCACAAGTTGGTTCTTCGAGGGACCCCAGATGGCAACACTACCACTCGCTGTCGAGGCTGCTGCACTCAAGGCATTAACCCGTCTCCGCGAGCTTCTTCCGGAGATGGCAGCCAAGATGGCAACTCGCTTCTTACCTTACCGGAAGGAAGGTGACGAAGAAAGCAGCGCACTAGCCCCTCCACTGAAGGAAGGACTCTCGCTTCGGTTCCAGACCTACTTCAGTCTATGTGCCGACAGCTTGGCACAAGACTTGGCCTCGAAATCAATGAAGCTTCAAGAAGAACTTTACAAGACCAAGGCACTTCTTCGTCAAGCTCAAGAGAAGGAAAACAGGATCAAGAAGGAAGGAGCACCTTCTGGACAACCCGCTATCGCATATCGAGGCGGAAGGCCCTCCGAGGATGTATCTTCCAAGGGCGAAGAACCACCTCGGCGACGCCAGATGACAGCAAGGGAATACCGCAAGCTTTTCCCTGCACCACCGTCGAAGCACCGTCGTATCCAACTCCTCCACTCCCCCACTCCCTCAAGTGACAAGGGAGCCCAGACAGATGAAGACAAGGAGGAAGACCCAGAAGAGCCGGAATACGCGACCGAGCATTCCGCCGCTTAGGCATTATTCGCTACTCGGATATGCCAGTTGTAACCCCTATGGTAGGATAGGTCGTGTAACCCCTATGCGCAGTCGAGTCCTTGTATGGTTCATATGAAACCATCTAGTGTTTGCTTTTGTTGTGTCTGGATGTAAGTCGTAATCTTCCTTCGGGAATGTGTAAACGACTACATCACCCCCCTTGGATTTTTAATGAATGTGTTTTGGCCTCTCGGCCCTTGCATGACTTGATTTAGTGTCACACCCACCCCCTTACTAGGCACCCATCTATCTTGCTTTTCCTCTTCCGAGTCATGAGACCTTTTTACCGCTCCAACAGGATGCCTGTTGTAACTCGTACTGGTACCTCTACCCAGCAGCCCGAAGCCGGAGCATCCTCTCAGCTAGAGGCAGACCACGACCAAACCAACGACCAAGCTCCACCACCACCTCCTCCAAGCATGGACATGGCTCAGCTTCTCCAAGCTTTCCGAGAGGAACGCCAAGCCAACACTGCAGCTCTCCAGCTGATTGCTCAAGCTATCACCAACAACCGCCAGCCGGCGGGGAATGGCAATGGACGTTCCACGTTGGCAGAGTTCAAGAAGCACGCACCAGTTCACCACCAACCTTCATAGAGACTGCTGAACCCCTGGATGCAGATGACTGGGTCCGTTCCATTGAGGAAATCCTGGAACTAGTCGGATGCACCGAAGATCGCGAGAAGGTGGCTTATGCAGCCCACTGCCTCGGGGGAACCGCAAGAGCTTGGTGGGATGGATTCAAGGTCATGCATGCTGAACAAGACATCACTTGGGTGAACTTCAAGGCAGAATTCCGCAAGGCCCACATTCCTTCCGGAATCATGGCTATCAAAAAGCGCGAATTCCGAGCCCTGAAGCAAGGAAGTGGCACTGTCAAGGAGTACATGCAGAAGTTTAGTGTTCTGTCCAGGTATGCCCCTGAAGATGTCAGCACTGATGCTGCAAAAAGGGAGCGCTTCATGGAAGGCCTTAATCAGACTCTGCAATACTCGCTTGTCGTGTGCGACTGCCCGTCTTTCCCTGACCTGGTGAACAAGGCACTTATGCTTGAAGACAAGCGGCGTGCTTTGGAAGACACTCGCAAGCGCAAGTTGGTCAGTAAGGGAAGTTCCAGCAACCAGAAGCCTCGTCCGTGGCAGTCAGCCCCGGCCAAGCCAACCTATCAGCAGCCAAGAGCTCCTGCACCTCGTGCCAATCCTCAGCCTCAGCAGTATGCCAACCCCAGGCCAGCTTTCAACCCCAATACCAACGGTGGCAACAAGATCAACACTCCAAATCAAGTCACTTGCTTTGGGTGTGGTCAGCCCGGACACATCTCCAGGGTGTGCCCCAACAAGAAGCCTGATGCCCCGCACCCCAATGCGCAGAACCAGGGACAAGGCCGTGGAATGCCACCAAGGAACCCAGCTCCTCGCAATCCACCGAACTATGGGAAGGGGCGTGTGAATCACGTCACTGGTGAAGAAGCCCAGGAAGACCCGGACGTCGTGCTGGGTACGTTCCTTGTCAACTCAGCACCTGCAACTGTCTTGTTTGATTCTGGAGCAACGCATTCATTTGTCACTCAAAGATTTGCATTAAAAAGTGGCATGACCCCTACACCCCTGAATAACCCTATGGTGGTACAAACCCCCGGAGCCGAGATGAGAGCCAAGATAGGCTGTAAAGGAGTCGGTATTACCATTAATGGTGTAGAATTCCTAGCAGACCTTATCATCCTGAGATCGCAAGGCTTGGATGTGATCCTAGGTATGAATTGGCTCAGCAAGCACCAAGGCTTGTTAGACTGTGCCAATCGGACAGTCACTGTGACCAATGACCAAGGAGTAGAAGTCAAGTTTGCCCCCAACTCCTCTTCCGCTCAAGCGGCAAAAGTCAACTGTCTGTCTGAAGTTGGGCTAGATCAAGTACCGGTGGTATGTGAGTATCCTGATGTCTTTCCGGATGAACTACCGGGAATGCCCCCTGACCGTGACATTGAGTTCATCATCGAGCTCGTGCCCGGAGCAGGACCCATCTATAAGAAGCCTTATAGAATGGGGACGGAAGAATTAGCCGAGTTGAAGAAGCAGCTAGAAGAGCAGCTAAGGAAGGGATTTATCCGCCCGAGTGCCTCCCCTTGGGGATCTCCTGTTCTGTTTGTGGCAAAGAGGGACGGTACCATCCGCTTATGCATTGACTATCGTTCCCTCAATGAAGTTACAATCAAGAACAAGTACCCACTTCCCAAGATCGAAGATCTGTTTGATCAACTCAGCGGAGCCAAGGTATTCTCCAAGATCGACCTCAGATCTGGGTATTACCAGCTGAAGATCAGACCCCAAGATATTCCGAAGACGGCATTCGTAACCAGATACGGCCTGTACGAGTGCACGGTCATGTCTTTTGGGTTAACCAATGCCCCAGCTTACTTCATGTATCTCATGAATAAGGTCTTCATGGAATATTTGGACAAGTTCGTTGTTGTCTTCATTGATGATATTCTTGTGTTCTCGAAGTCGGAGGAAGAGCATGAGCAACACATGAGGATGGTCCTAGACAAGCTTCGTGAGCACCAACTGTATGCCAAATTCAGCAAGTGTGAGTTCTGGCTGCATAAAGTTGGATACTTAGGTCATGTCTTGACCGAGGAAGGATTATCTGTTGATCCTGCAAAAATCGAAGCTGTGACCCAATGGCAATCTCCAACGACCGTCAAGGAAGTCAGAAGCTTCCTCGGATTAGTGGGCTATTACCACAAGTTCGTGGAAGGATTCTCTAGCATTGCACGACCAATGACTCAGCTCTTCAAGAAGGACAAGAAGTTCGAGTGGACGCCAAAATGCGAAGAGAGCTTCCAAGAGCTCAAAAAGAGATTGACCACCGCCCCAGTTCTGACAACACCTGATATTCACAAGGAGTTCGTGATATATTGTGATGCCTCTCGAACCGGATTGGGAAGCGTTCTGATGCAAGAAGGCCGCATTATAGCATACCTCTCCAGGCAGCTACGACCCCATGAGGAGAACTACGCTACTCACGATCTTGAGCTAGCGGCTGTAGCTCATGCCTTGAAGACATGGCGGCATTACCTCCTAGGGAAACGGTGTGAGATTTACACAGACCACAAAAGTCTGAAGTATATTTTCACCCAAAAAGAGTTGAACATGAGGCAGCAGAGATGGTTGGAACTCATCAAAGATTATGACCTCAGTGTTCATTATCACCCTGGGAAGGCTAACGTGGTGGCCGATGCCTTAAGCAGGAAGGCTTGCTCTTTGAATGTCGTTATTCAAGAAAGGCAGCCAACCTTGTTTAAGGAGATCGAACAATTCAGTTTGGAATTAGTCACCCCCGGATTTCTGGATCATTTGGAAGTCAGACCAACCCTGCTGGACGACGTCAAGTAGGCTCAAGATGGTCACGCAAGCATCGAAGGTATCAAGAGGAAGAGGAAGCAGGGCAAGGCCCCAGGATTCTCTGAAGACGAGCACGGGATTGTTTGGTACAAAGGTCGCCTCTGCGTACCAAACAACATCGAGCTGAAGACACTGATTCTGCAAGAAGCCCACGACACTCCGTATTCCATCCACCCCGGAGGAACCAATATGTACCAAGACTTGAAGGCACGATTCTGGTGGCACGGTATGAAGAGAGAGATTGCAACCTATGTTGCAAAGTGTGATGTGTGCCAAAGGGTCAAGGCTGAATATCAGGGACCTGCTGGATTGCTTCAACCACTCCAAGTTCCTGAGTGGAAGTGGGATAAAGTCGGAATGGACTTCATCACTAGACTACCAAGGTCGAATAGAGGACATGACTCCATCTGGGTCATAGTCGATCATTTGACCAAGGTGGCTCATTTCATTCCTGTCAAGACCACTTATGATGGCAACCGGCTGGCAGCTCTCTACATTGACCGAATTGTAAGTCTTCACGGTGTTCCCAAGGAGATTGTGTCAGATCGAGGAACCCAGTTCACCTCAAGGTTCTGGAAGAAGTTCCAAGAAGCCTTGGGAACGAAGTTGTCTTTCAGCACAGCTTTCCACCCGCAGACCGGAGGTCAAACAGAGCGAGTCAATCAGATTCTCGAAGACATGCTCCGAGCCTGTGTCCTGGCATATGGAGCCAAGTGGGAAGACTGTCTCCCTTTTGCCGAGTTCTCCTATAACAACAGTTACCAGTCAAGCCCTCAGATGGCACCATTTGAGGTGTTGTACGGACGCAGATGTCGCACACCCCTCAACTGGTCAGAGACTGGAGAAGGACTAGTCTTTGGACTGGATAATCTCCGCGCAGCAGAAGAGCAAGTCCAACTAGTCAGAGAGCGATTAAAGGCAGCCAAGTCAAGGCAGAAGAGTTATGCCGACACTCGACGCCGAGACATGAGTTTCCGTGTCGGAGATCACGTGTACCTGCGGGTAACTCCTCTGAAGGGAACCAAGCGTTTCCACGTCAAGGGGAAGCTCGCACCAAGGTTCATTGGACCCATTGAGATCACTGCACGGCGAGGAGAAGTGGCTTATCAGTTGGAGCTACCACCTGAGCTATCCGATGTGCACAATGTGTTCCATGTGTCACAACTCCGGAAATGTCTCCAAGTTCCAGACAAGCCCAATCTCTACCAGGATGTGGATCACCAAGCCATTGATCTGCAGCCTGATTTGACCTACCGCGAGAAGCCCATTCGTATTCTAGACGAAGCAGAACGACGTACGCGGATCCATACCATCAAGTACTTCAAGGTCCAGTGGAGCAACCACACCGAAGCAGAAGCAACCTGGGAACGAGAAGACTATCTTAGATCTGAGTTTCCCGATCTCTTTTAAGCCCTAGTTTAGGAATCTCGGGGACGAGATTCTTGTAAGGGGGGTAGGTCTGTCACACCCTGCATTTTGTAACATGTTATTTGTAACTTTGAAGCATGAAAATTTGGACCAGCAAATTTTTTTAGCATCATTTGGCTTTTAATTGAATTGAGTTTTCTTCATTTGCTTTTTCATGTGCTCATTAAACTCAACTATGATCTCTTGTAGATTTCATCTCCTTACCCAAAACTTCTGCCCAATGATCATGCCAAGTGTTATATAATAGTATAGTATTCTCTTACAAAATTAATTTGGCCAAATAGTATTTTATAAATTTAGTTTTCCAAAAACCGCTGAATTGAGATTTGCACTGCAAGTACTTGATTTAGGGTGTGAAAATTATTTCAAAAGGTTTATTTGAGACCTAGTAGTCATAGGACTCCCAGAAACCACAAAGGTATAATTTTAAAAGTTATTTTCCTATTTTATTTAAAAGCTTTTTCTTAAGGCCAGAAATGGTCTTTAATAGGGGAAAATTATTTAAATGTTTCAAAAATATTTGCCAAAATTCAGAGAGACTCATAGGACATATATTGTCCATATATAAGAGTTTCAACACTTGGTCATGTTCAAAATAATGGGCTAAACCCTCTAAAACCCTTTCTGGATATTTCAAGCTTTTGAAATATTTACAAAGGAAACTTTCTCCAAAAATTCCATGGAAATTCTATCATGTCATATATGACATATTTGATGATCTTGCCAAGTCCCATGCCTTGGGAAGCAAGAAAACCTCCTCAAACCCCTTCATAACCATTCTGTCCATATTTGAAGTTTGAGCAACTTTACATTGCCAAACTCATCCAAATGCTCTCAAACTTGGTGCACATGCTAGAATGGCCTAATAAGGCACCTAGACCAAATGGCACAAGAATTTAAATAGAGCAACTTGATCAGGTCACCTCAAAACCCTTTCTGTTCAAATGCAAATTTGAACAACTTTACATTACCAACTTTTTATCTGGAGCTTCAAACTTTGTGGGAATGATCAATACCCCAAATGATGATGCTACACCAAGTGGTGCATCAAGGGGAGATGATTAGCTTGACTCAATCAAGATGGAACTGTTCCTGTTGATTTCTAGGGTTCACCAAAGTTACATTGGCTAGTTTCTTCAAATGAGGCCAAATTTGGTGAGGCACCCTATTTTCTCATGTCTTTCAACCCTGTCAAGTGCCATGTCAAGTGGACTTCATTTACTTGATCAAACACAGATCAAACACCTTCTGCAGAAATTCTAAAACCCTCAACTTGATCACTTTTTCTTTTCTCCATGGCCTCAACTTCTTACCACAGGCTCATTGAGTTACCAGCTACCTCCAGTAACTCCCCCAGCACCTCAGCTCCATGATTGAGGGGTGAAACCCCAGCTTTACCTTGCTGTACAGCCAACATTCACCATTTCACCAGCCATCTCCCTCTCTCTTTGCACCTCCAGGGCATCCAAGGCCTCAGGCCCTTTCTTTACTCCTCCCTCTACGCACCAGACACTGTTGGACACGCTGGGACGGGCCAAACCGGCGAGAGCACGCTGATGCCGGTCAAACGCACGCTCTGGAGCACGTGAACAGTGCACCCCGCACGCTGGTTCCGGCCAATCGCCGCTCCCCGACAGCCTCGGGCCTCCCCCTCGCGCCAGTCGAGGCGCCTCGACGTCCGCGACCTCCCCGGCGCTGTCCCCCCTCCTCCTGCGCCCTCCAGTAGCCGCCGTCGCACGCGCGCTGGCCGCCCGCGGCGGCCACTCCTCTGCTTCGCACGCGTGCGCCCCTCTGACGCTCCCCCGCTCCTCCTCTCACCTCTAATGGACGTGGAGCTCGTCCAGGAGCTCCACAGACCCATTCCCCTAGCCTCTCGTGCGCTCTAGCCTCGCCGGTGAGCTCGCCGGCGCACTGGACCTCGGGTCCCCGCCGAGCTCCTATATAAAGCCCCTCCCGAGCCCCTCGAGCACCATCCACAGCCTCACACCTCTCCTCTTAGACCCCCAGCACCACCAGCTCGACCCCAGGAGGTCCCAGTGCTCGGGATCGACCGGAGCTCCGCCGTGTCGGGCCGCCGGCGATCTCGAGGTACAGGCCTCCCCTGCCTCTCCTTCCACTCATTTCGGAACCGTCGCTCCTCCCTGATCCTTTCCCCTCTATTTCCCACTCCGTTTGCAGTCGGAAACGGCCGCAGCAACTCCCCTCTGACGAGCCTCCGCCATCGCACCTCGCCGCCGGCGAACCAGGCTTCCCCTCCGTGCCGCACTACCACCACTACAACCGCGACACGACGCTGAGTCCGTCCCTGGCCTCCGTTGCCGTCGCCGTGGCCGGAATCGTCGCCGGTGAGCTCGCCGCCGCCGTGGCCGAGGGGTTAGAGATGACAGGCGAGCCCCGCCTGTCATCCCCCCACCTCTCTCCCCCTCCTCTGTGCCGCTGACCCACGGGCCCCACCCGTCAGGTTTAAAAACCTGACGTGCGCGCGCGCTGGCTCCGTGCGGCCGGGCCAGTTCGTCTGGGCCGTGCACCGTGGCCTTTTCTGGACCAGTGCACAGGACCCTTTTTCTCTTTTTCTTTTCTGTTGATGTTTTAAGCATTTATACAGAAAAGAATATTGATCCAAATTAAATATTTCCAACTCCTAAAATCTTGTAATATTCCAACCTATTTAATGGTACTACTTTCATTCAAATCCATGAAACTTTTCTGTACTGTTCAAATTTAAATTCAAATTTGAGCAGTATAACTCCTGTTCAAAAATCAATATGTACTGTTCTGTAACTCCAAAACTCCAACTAAGATTTTTCCCCATCTTAGAAATCTCTCTAGTATTTTACAAAAATGAGTTGACATTTTTTGAGCACTTTGATTTTTCTGTTTTGTTTGTATTCTTATTTTCCCGTGGTTATTATGCGACGTATAGATCCCGTATTTGACGAAGTTGCTGTGGAAGAAGAAGGAGAAGGATTTGAAGACTTCGAAGACCAAGCCAATCCAGGCAAGCAGCCCTTTGACCATGATACACTTATTCTTCGGAACCCGTTTGTTTCCGATGCATGATGATTAGGGTTACGATGGTAACCGAGATGAACCACCACATGAGGCATGCTTTATTGTTGATCTTGCTATATGCTAGATAACATGCAATAGGTGGCCATGATGCATATATGATGCATGACATGATCTTGATCTTGCTATGTGCTTGATGACTTGCATATGGTTAGTAGTTATGGGAAAGTGGTGCATGAGTGACATGAACCTTCGTGGTTGAAAATTTTTCATGAACCCATCGGGTGCCCCTAATGCCCGAGGGTGATGAAGTGTTAGGTCATCACTTGAGAAAGAAGTGATGTGCCGGTAATATCATGTGCATGGTGGAATGATGGATTAGATTTATGTGTGACTACCGTCCCAACCAAACTTGTGCAACAACACTACCCCTTATGGGACGGGGCTTTATTGATTACTTAGGTCGATACTAGCATGGTGCCCACATTACTAGTGACGGGAAGACTTGAGGTCTTTCCCGGGACGGGGTCGTGCTTGGATAGGCGGCCATGACTGTTTTCACAGGGCACCGGACACACCGTTGGTCCCTTCGGGTACGCATGAACATTGAAATTAGGGCAAGTCCCGTGATCTATTGTTTGTACCCGAGGGCCGTGTGCCAACGAGTGGACTCTATGTTAGTGTCGTCTAAGGAAAGGTAATGACCGGGTGCTTACCCCGAGTACTTGAGGTACCGCGGGTCGTGGATGACACGGAAGTTCCCCGGATCTTGTGGGTAAAGTGTACAACCTCTGCAGAGTGTAAAACTATTCGAATAGCCGTGTCCACGGTCATGGACAGTTGGGTGGTGCTACTTAAACTATGTCCAGAATTTTACTTCATCGGTGTTGGTACGTGTGTGAAGAGTCAAGAATGGTGACTTGACTCGATGAGATGAATCATATTCATGTTGATATCGGTAACCTGTTCTCGAGGTTACGCGAGGTTATTGATGCATAAACTTGATGATAGCATATTGTTCTAGCTTCCTGCTAGATTGTTCATTATTGTTCCATTGCATTGTTACCACATCATGGGTTGCTTGCGAGTACATTCAAAGTACTCATTGGCTTGCCACTGGTTATTTAATTGGCCAGGCATGGAAGAGCAGGAATATGAGGAAGAGTTTTTTGGAGACGATCATGCGAACTAGGACGCTATCCCAGTCAGAATGCCTGTAGGGTTAAGGCAGATGGCATGGGTTCTACCCGTTTATCGAAGACTTCCGCTATTTGAGTTATTTCCCATTCAGCCCGTGAGGCTCTATCCATGTAAGACTTGGCCATAACGGCCTTAATTCGTGTAAGACTATTTGTATGGATGTAAGACTCTTGTTATTTCAGCTTCTGTGTGTTCGGTGATCTCGACTTCCAAGTCGGGGTCCCCACACGGTGAGGGGGTCAAGTCTACCGTTGGATCCCGGATGATCCGACGGTTCAGATCGCCTACGGCAGGGTGATCCGGGAAGACGTCTGATTGGTTGGCGACTACGGGTGTAATTTAAAATATAGTCTCTAAGTGCTAAAAACAAAGGGGTTTATGAAGCAACTACCAATAATATTTCGCAAAATGGAACCGCTAAAATTTTCACTCAAGTTATACCACGTTTTATGGATGATAACCGACTTGTATGCATTTCTGATCGTTCTAGCCGTTTTGGCCATTTAAACCAACTTGTACCAAATCAGGAGAAACCGGGTCAAATTTAAACTATAGCAACTTCATAGTTTGCTCATTGTTTTTTTCCAAAAATTCATTTTTAGGTACACAACTATATATTTCATCAGAGAACACTATGAGTTTTATAAGATTCCACTCGTAGCTACGAACGGTTATGCCCATGGTTTTAACCGCGTTTTGAAATGGCATAAAGAATTAAAGAAATCAAAAAAATGGAAAGCTTTTGCATTGTGTCATTATATGTGATCTAGTGTCTAGGGTGCATCCTAGAATGGCAAACAATGTTGCCTAAAGAATTTTTCATTTTCTTTGGACAAAATGTTTTCCAAGATTCAACAACTAGCTAGGAACGGTCATGCTCGCTGTTTTGACCGCATTTTGAAACAGACATGAAAAATTCAAAAAATTCAAAAAATTGGAAAACCTTCGCATTGTGTCATTATATGTGTCGGTGTACTAAGGTAGGGGTACCCCAGTACCCCAACTTGTGCACGGGCAGTTGCAGCCTCCCGCGGCAAGGTTTACTGCGTGCTCGCCGGAGACCTTCCTGCTCCTTATTAAACCATTCAAAAACAAAGTATTCAAGACATGAGATCAAGGCCCCGGCAAGAGGAGCTTGCCGGGAAGGCCGTACCAGGCTCAAGACTGCTCCACTAACACAAGACCCTGGCAAGAGGAGCCCACCAGGAAGACTAGAAGACAACGCCTTGGCGCTATATGTGTGCCCCGGCAAGGGGCCCGGGGAGCGGCAAGCTCCCGGGCCCGGCAAGATCAAGGCCCCGGCAAGGTGCTTGCCGGGAAGGCTGCGCTGTGTGCCCGCGCTCCAGCTCATCGGCCCACGCGTCGCCCTGGGGCCTATCCAGGGACGCGTGGCGGATGGCTGTGTAGCCTGGGGTACACGGTGGCACTCCACGGTGATGGATCCGTCGCCGTGGCGGACGGAGACGCTAAGGCGGGAGCTTTTGGGGTCGACGGCGACGGGCATTAAATGCCCTTGTCCCCCACTGTTAAAGTAGGTATAGACCACTATTCTGTACTGTAGCCCCACTGTTCCCGCAATGTTACAACTACCACCTCTTTTACATTTTTACCCCTTTCTCCTACGTTGACACCTGTCGGTGACCCCTTTGCACTATAAAAGGAGGCCCATGCACAACGTGGAGGGGGTTCGAAACCTAGATCACTCTCACGTACGGTGTAGCTGCTTCTTCAAGCTCCCGAACACTCAACTCAATACACAACCAAGCAGGAGTAGGGTTTTACGCATCCGTGCGGCCCGAACCTGGGTAAAACTGCCCGCGTGCACGCTCCGATCTGCTCTTTGTGCTCCCTCCGCCCTCGTACCGCACAGACAAAGGGGCTCCGGTCCCATAGGTGTTCGTGGCGGACAGTTTCCCCCGACATCTTTGGCGCGCCAGGTAGGGGGCGTCGAGGTTGTGCGAACCTGATCCGGCGTTCGCGCGGGCGCATTCTTCATCAACCTCTCCAGCTTCACCAGCAACTTCATCAGCAACAACTCCATGGCCCCGAAGAAGAAGGTTTCGGAGGTCGGAGGCCCGTCTGCGTCTCACCCGCCGCCACCGGAGCCAACGGTGGGCGGGGGAGATGCCGTCGGAAGGGTGGTTGCCGGCGAGGACACTCACGGCGCCACCAGATCCAAGAACAGAACGGATGACCGAACCTCGGTCTCCGTGGACGCGCCGCGTCCATCCCAGCACACGACGACCCAGCAGCGCCATACCACAGGAGGTGGTATCCGCTTGCTGGGGCAAGGCCAGACCGGAGGCTCGCGGGATGCCCCGGACCCCCGTCCAGGCACAAGCAAAGCGAAGGCGCCGGCGCGGGACCCCGCTCCTTCTAACGTTGTTAGAAGTCCGAGCGTATCCCGCTCCTCGCACCGCTCGCCCGCGTTCCCCTCCACTCCAGCAGAAGCGCTCGCAAGGGCGCAGCTGCTCCTCGACTTTCCTCCAGCGGCCGACAAGGCCGAAGAATGGAGGGCCACTATCCGGAGCTTGATAGACTTCGCCAACAACGACTCTCCACAGCAGCCGTCGACCTCGCGGCCGCGGCAGGCTGAGAAGACGAAGGCTATCGGCGACAAGACCGCCGGGGGTGCGACAAGCGTGCACTCCCCGCCGCAGAAGCAGAAGACGCCGCCCCGCCGGAACAACCCCGACGACGGCTCCACAGCCTCGTCGGACCCGCGGGCCCGTCGGGACCAGCGCCAGGTCCTCGACGACCGGCGAGATGAAGATGCTCGGACCACAATCGAGCGCCGCCGAGAAGCTCGGCGACAATCCGACAAGAGAGCTGGGAACACCGTCGACGCGCACGCGCCCGGTGAACCAGGCGACTTGCCGTACGCGGCAGGCTGCCCTGCGTTCACCCGCGAGCTGCGGCGCGTCCAGTGGCCCAGCATGAAGAATTTCAAGCCCGACGTACCGGAGAAGTACGACGGCAAGACGCACCCCTCGGAATTCCTCAGCGTTTACACCATCGCAGTACAAGCTGCCGGGGGGCGCGACGAGAAGATCTTGGCGAACTACTTCCCGCTAGTGCTAAAGCCGAACGTCCGTTCGTGGCTCATGCACTTGCCGGAAGGTTCCATCTCTTCTTGGGCCGACCTCTGTCACCAATTTGTTGGCGCCTTCACCGGCGGCCACAAACCCCATGGCCAGGAGAGCGATCTCCATATTTTGGCCCAGAAGGAAGGCGAGCCCCTGCGCAAGTATATCCAACGCTTCAGCCGGGTGCAGCACAACATCCCTGACGTTCACCCTGCCGCGGTTATCAGCGCGTTCCATCAGAACGTGCGTAACCGCCGCATGCGTGAGGAGATGGCGATGACGAAGATTCGGGATGTCAGCGAGCTCTATGCTCTTGCTGACAAGTGCGCACGCGCGGAAGAGGGGAGGAGACTCCCCGGGGAAGATACTGGCGCAGGAGGGAGCGACAGCGACGACGCCGCCCCGGCAAAGAAGAGCCGGCGGCGGAACAACAGAAAGAAGGGCAAGAGGGAGGTGCTTGCCGTCGAGAAGTCCGACAAGGAGGCCCCCGCCAAGCAAGCACAGGCTGGCGGCTCCGGCAAGGAGCCTGCCCCTGCAGCGGCGGCCGACAAGCCGGGTAGCTCCGACAAGCAATACTGTAAGATTCACCGCACCAAGGGTCACGATCTCTCCAACTGCAAGCGCGTCGAATACCTCGTCGAGCAGCAGAAAGCTGAGTACGAGAGGCGCGACAAGGAGAAGGCCCAAGGTGGCGGGGAAGAGCCCAGCAAGAAGCGGCCGTTCAACGGCCGGGGAGGACGCCGCGGCAAGGCTAAGCAGCGGCAAGGGGATCGACCTCCCCGGGGCCGCGACAACGACGAAGACGACGATGAAGACATGGAGGATGACGAGAACAGCGAGCAGGAGTTCCAGAAGGCCACAGAGGTCCTGTGCGTCGAAGGTGGCGCCTCCCTGCACACCTCCCACCGCCAGCTAAAACAGTGGGTGCGCGAGGTGAACGCAGCGGAGCCGCCCTTGGAGTCGCGCAGGCTCCTCAAATGGTCCAGCACGCCCATCGTTTTTGACCTTGAGGATCACCCTGACCGCACCACGGCGGTCGAGTGCTTGCCGATGCTGGTTTCTCCCACCATCCGCAACCTCAAGGTCACCAAAATGTTGGTTGACGGCGGGGCCGGGCTGAACTTGATCTCCTCTGCTGTGATCAAGAAGCTCCAGATTCAAGATGGCGAGCTCGAAGAGACCGGTTCATTCCAAGGAATCAACCCGGGAAGGAGCAAGCCCAAAGGGAAGATCACTCTGCCGGTGACCTTTGGCGGGGAGCTCAACTTCAGAACTGAGCGCATCACTTTCGACGTCGCCGATATTCCATTGCCCTACAATGGAATACTTGGCCGTCCTGCCCTCGCAAAGTTCATGGCAGCTTCCCACTATGCCTACAACGTGCTGAAGATGCCGGGGCCGATAAGCGTCATCACTGTCCACAGTGACAAGAAGGATGCGCTTATTTGCACCGACAAGATTTACCGGGATGCGGCAGCTGCGGCCGAGAAGGATACTCTTGCCGCTGAAGCTCTCGGGGGGAAGAAGACGAAGACCAAGTCCGGCAAGTGCTCTGGGACCCACTCCGGCAACCGCACCTCCTCGGAGTGCTGCGCTGCCGTTGAGGACGTTCCATCGAGCTCCACCGGCAAGAGTAAGAAAGGAATGGCAGCTCCTCCTGCAACCAAGAAAGTGTCCGCAAAGGAGGATGGCACTGGTGGTACCTTCACCATCAGTGCCACTCTTGACAGCAAATAGGAAAGCGCGCTCGTTGCCTTCCTGCGGGCGAATGTCGATGTGTTTGCTTGGCAACCATCTGACATCCCCGGTGTTCCCAGGAAGGTGATTGAGCACAAGCTTGCTGTCTGTCCTCATGCGCGGCCCATCAAGCAGAAAGTGAGGAAGCAAGCCGTGGAGCGCCAAGAGTTCATCAACGAGGAAATCAAGAAGCTAGAGGCAGCAGGCCTAGTTAGAGGTGTGATCCATCCGACGTGGTTGGCAAACCCAGTTGTCGTGCGCAAGGCCAACGGGAAGTGGAGACTGTGTATTGACTTCACCGATGTCAATAAAGCATGTCCCAAAGATCCCTTCCCTTTGCCACGCATTGACCAGATCGTTGATTCCACTGCCGGATGTGAGCTACTCTGTTTTCTTGATGCATACTCAGGCTATCATCAGGTTTTCATGGCTAAGGAAGATGAAGAGAAGACTGCATTTATCACTCCATGTGGCACGTATTGCTTTATCCGCATGCCATTTGGATTGAAGAATGCAGGCTCAACCTTTGCAAGGGTAGTGTACACTGCTTTTGAGCCACAGATCCACAGAAATGTAGAGGCTTACATGGATGACATCGTGGTGAAGAGCAAGAGCAAAGAAACCCTGATCCAAGACTTGGAAGAAACGTTTCAGAACCTGCGCAGGATACAGCTCAAGTTGAACCCCGAGAAGTGCGTCTTTGGAGTCCCCTCCGGCAAGCTTCTCGGGTTCTTTGTATCACAGAGGGGGATTGAAGCCAACCCCGACAAGATAAAAGCCATCGAGCAGATAGAGGCCCCGAAGCGCGTCAAGGATGTCAGGAGGCTTGCAGGTTGTGTTGCTGCCCTCAGTAGGTTCATTTCAAAATCTGCAGAACGCGCCCTACCCTTCTTCAAAATCTTGAAGAAGGCAGGTCCCATGAAGTGGACTCCGGAAGCGGAGGCTGCGTTGCAGGATTTGAAACGGTACATGTCCTCCACTCCTATACTTGTCGCACCTAGACCACAGGAAAAGTTGTTGCTATACTTAGCGGCAACCAACCAAGTGGTTAGTGCTGCGTTAGTAGCGGAGAGGGAGTCCGACGAGGAGTCAGCACCACCGGCAAGCGAATCCAGCGACAAGCAGGGGGCTGTCCCGACAAGCTCTGGTCCCGACAAGGAAGACTCTGCGCAGGAGCAAGGAGAGGTGCGGAAGAAGATGGTGCAGCGCCCAGTGTATTTTGTAAGTTCCCTTCTCCAGGGGGCTAGATCAAGATACTCTGGTGTGCAAAAGTTGCTTTTCGGCCTCCTCATGGCCTCGAGGAAGCTGCGCCACTACTTCCAAGCCCATGAGATAACAGTGGTCACTCGCTTTCCGTTGAAGAGGATATTGCACAATCCAGAAGCAACAGGCAGGATCGTCGAGTGGGCACTGGAACTGTCAAGCTTTGGACTCAAGTTTGAAAGTACTTCAACCATACAGAGCCGAGCTTTGGCAGAATTCATTGCTGAGTGGACCCCAACGCCAGATGATGAAGTTCAAGAAACAAGTGTACCCGTACAAGAAACGACAAGTGAATGGGTAATGTATTTTGACGGTGCCTTCTCGCTGCAAGGCGCCGGTGCTGGCGTGGTACTCATCGCGCCCACCGGAGAGCACCTCAAATATGTTATCCAGATGCACTTTCCCAGGGAGCAAGCGACAAACAACACTGCAGAATATGAGGGCTTGCTCGCCGGCCTCAGGATTGCGGCCGAACTTGGGATCAGAAAGCTGATTGTGCGGGGCGATTCTCAGTTGGTGGTCCGACAAGTTAACAAGAGCTATCAGAGCCCTTTGATGGAAGCCTATGTCGATGAAGTGAGAAAGCTTGAAGAGCACTTTGAAGGTCTGCAGATGGAGCACGTCCCAAGGGCTCAAAATGAGATTGCAGATGGCCTTTCAAAGTGCGCCGCGATGAAGTTACCTGTGGAACCAGGAACCTTTTTGCTCAAGCTGACTCAGCCATCCGTTACACCATCAATTGGGCAGTCCAAGAAGAGAAAGTTGGTCTCTGGCGACTACTTGCCGGCGGATCTTCCCAAAACCGCCGCCAAAGTTCCCAAGATCAACAACAACAACGCTGAGGAACAGTTTGCTCCTGCAAGCCCTCGGGCTTGTGCAGTTGAAGCAAGTGTTCCCGACAAGCCTCGCCCCGGCGAGCTTGCCGGGGGACCGTCAGCTCCGGCAGGACCAGAGGTCTTTGCCGTAGAAGCTGAGGTTCCCACAGCGGCCCTCGAGCCTTTAGTCCTTGCCGTCGAGCCTCGGGCTCCGGCATGGGCGCAGCAGATCGTTCGTTTTCTACAAACTGGAGAACTTCCCGACGACCCTCAAGAGATAGAGAAGATAACCAGGCAGTCAAGTATGTATCAGTTCGTGGATAACGAGCTGTACAGAAGAAGACTCAACGGTGTCAGGTTGAAGTGCATCTCCAGAGAAGATGGACAGAAGCTGTTGGCAGAAATACACGGAGGCATATGCGGCCACCACATTGGCGCAAGGGCGCTTGCCGGGAAAGCTTTCCGGCAAGGGTTCTTTTGGCAAGAAGCCCTCCAAGATGCAACTGCACTAGTAACCAAGTGTGAAGCGTGCCAGTTCCATGCAAAGGAAATTCATCAGCCAGCTCAAGCTCTCCAAACAATCCCTTTATCATGGCCCTTCTCGGTCTGGGGGCTCGACATCCTCGGCCCTTTCCCTCGAGCTGTCGGGGGCTTTGAGTACTTGTACGTTGCAATCGACAAGTTCACAAAGTGGCCAGAAGTGGAGCCAGTGAGGAAGGTGACAGCACAGTCAGCGGTCAGGTTCTTCAGGTCGATTGTTTGCCGTTTCGGGATCCCTAACAGGATCATCACCGACAACGGTACGCAGTTCACTAGTCGCACCTTCATGCAGTACGTCCAAGACCTCGGCGCCAAGGTCTGTTTCGCTTCTGTTGCTCACCCGAGGAGCAACGGTCAAGCGGAAAGGGCAAATGCTGAAGTGCTGCGCGGACTTAAGACAAGGACCTTTGACAGGCTGCGTAAGTGCGGAAGAAATTGGATAGAGGAGCTCCCGGCGGCTCTTTGGTCAATCAGAACGACACCAAGTCGAGCCACCGGACAGACACCATTTGCTCTAGTCTATGGAGCAGAAGCAGTCCTCCCCACAGAACTCGTATACGGATCTCCTCGAGTACTCGCTTATGATGAGCTCGAGCAAGAGCAACTGCGGCAAGATGACGCATTGCTCCTTGAGGAGGGACGTCTCCAGGCTGCTGTACGAGCTGCTCGATACCAGCAAGCTTTGCGCCGCTACCATAGCCGCAAAGTCAAGGCCAGGAGTCTCGAGGAAGGCGACCTTGTTCTTCGGCGTGTTCAGTCCGCCAAGAATTCCAACAAGTTGACGCCGAAGTGGGAAGGCCCTTATCGGGTGAGACAAGTTACGAGGCCCGGCGCTGTCCGCCTCGAGACCGAAGAAGGCTTACCGGTGAGCAACTCCTGGAACATAGAGCATCTTCGCAAGTTTCACCCCTAAGGCGCGGTTGCCGTGATCCGCTCCGGCAACCACCTTTTGTACAAGCTTTGCCGCTGTCGCATGTAACCCTTTGTACAAAGCCGGGCGCAGACCCCGTGCATCAGTAAAGTTTTTGCGTTTCTCGCATCGATCGCCTTTTGCATGCTTTTCTTTGCTATTTGCATGTTCTGTTTGGCATTTGATGCAACACTCAAGTGTACGGTAAGCATCAGCACGCTGAAAGGCCACATGCTTGTTTCCCTCTCCCTTTTCTTTCCTCTTAAGCAGAAGGAACGTTCCTCGCGCACAAGTTTGCCGGGGGGGAAGGAGGTGAAGGAGGAACCAAGTGCTGTTCAAGAAAGAGAAGCCTTACCGGAAAGCAAGCGATATAAGCAAGCAGCATATGAAAGATAAGTGTTGTTAGAATTTGACCAGTTCAAATTTTTACATTTTTGGTTGTCTTCCTTGAACGATCACATTTTGTATGGAAAACCTGTGCGCGGAGGAACCTACCCGTAGCTTGCCGCACCCTTATCTTGTTTTCGAGTTCACTCAACGATTTAAGTGAGCTGCGACAAGTGTCGCGCCCTTGCCTCGTTTCCGAGTACGCTCAGCAAGCTAAGTGCGTTGCGACTAGCTGCGGCAAGGTTGCTTGCCGGCGAGGACCTTGGCCAGCAGGCTGCTCAGAGTCCAGCACTCAGCGCTCGCGGCAAGGGCCCCTTGCCGGCGAGCTCCCCGGGAGCGTAGGGTGAAAAACATACAAAGTCAAAGATTGGAACAAGGAAGATAACATTGCACTGATTGATCGAAGTAAAACAAATATCTTACAAAGGATAGTTTGTCGCGATGGACTAATAGGTTCATGACATAATGTGCAGCAACAAAAAGATAAAGATAAATGGAGCCCTAGTCTACGCGGTCGCCCTCCTTCCTGCCAAGCTTTGCCACCTTGGCGATGATGTGGCCGACCTGCTCCTTCAAGGCCTCCGTGTCTGCATCTGCCGGCAAGCTGCGAAGAACGTTCGTGAGGTTGATTCCCGGGTTGCGGTACACGATCTTCATCAGCACCCGCTCCAGAGTTCCCGCGCAGAGCCGGCGCGACTCCTCGGCCAGCTGCGCGGGGATGCGGTTCCGGAGACCTGCAAGAGCCGGAGCGACCCCTCTGAAGAAGAGGCTGAGCTTGGCGCTGTGCGGGAGATCCGGGTCCGGCGAGTAGATGAGGTGTTCGACCTTCAGCGCCAGCAGCTCCTGGTCAATATTGGACGCAGAAGAAACCAGCTCTTCGGTCCACACTTCAATGGTCTGCCGGAAGAGCTCGGACGCCTTGTTGACGCTCTCCACCAAGGTCCGCTCCTTGCGGAGCTCATCCTTCAACTTGGCCTCCTGAGCCCGGGCAGCATCGAGCGATTCCTTCAGAGTGGTGACCTTCAGCTCCAAGTCCTCAATGGAGTCCTTGGCGGCCTTCAGCTCGTCGCCCCTCTTTGATAGACTCACCTGAAGCTCTGAGTTTGTGTGAGCATCCTTCTCGCGCTCCAAGATGAGCGCGGCAACCTTCTCGGCGCTGACCTTCATCGCCTTCTCCAACTGTTCGACCTTGGCGGCGAGCTCTTTCTTGGCGTCTTCCGCGGCAACCACGGCGGCTTTCGCCTCCTTCAGCTCCCCGCCAAGGGCAGCCTCGCGAGCGGCAAGGTCTTCTTCATGAGAGTCCAGCTCAACCTTCCGCTGCGCGAGCTCTCCCTCTCGCCGGGACATCTCCACCCCGGCGAGACGCTGCTGTTCATCAGCTTCAGCCTTCTCGAGCACCCATTCCTGGTACTCGCCGGCGAGACGCTCCCGCTCCTCCGCCACCTCGCGGAGGGCTGCCTGATTGGCGGCGCGGAGCTCCGCCGCACGCTTCTCCATTTCCGCCGCGGCCTTGGCGGCAAGGGCCTCCCGGGAGGCGAGCTTCGCCTGCCTGGCCCGGTAAAGGGCCAGGAGCTGGTGGAGCAACCGCTCCTCCTCGGGCCCCTCACTCCCGCCAGGCGCCTGGACGATCTTCAGGCCTGCGGAGGCGAGGACTTCTCCGTCGAATGCCTCGCCCTCCGCAGGAGCTCGCGATGAAGACCCCCACGGCATCTGGATGAAGACGCCGTTGGGGGCCTCGAGATAGTGCCTCTGCTCCTCGCCGGCGGAGGGGCCGGTGGCCGGTGCAGCATCCGATGCTCCCGCCACCTCCGGGTCGGCGGTGCGGCCACCGTCCCCCTCCCCGGCCGCTGCGTCCGCAGCCGGAGCAGTCTCTTGCGCGGCCGGCTCGGCGGCCTCGTCCACCTCCTCGACGACTGGAGCGTCGCCGCCGCCGCCCTGCGCGTCCTCCTCCTCGAGGATGATCACCTCCGTCTCCATGGGCGCAGGAGGAGGAAGATCTAGAAAGAAGAAGAAGAGAAAGAAGTTCAAGACTCAAGCAAATATCCAAAAAAGAGACAAGCCAAGAAGACAAGTCACAAAGCTTACCTTGGCGGACGTCCTCGGCGGCGGGCTCCCTCGCCGGGGAGCTCGGCCTCGTCGGAGTAGTCACCCTCGCCGGGGAGCTTGGCCTTGGCGGGGTGGCCGCCCTCACCGGGCTGCTCGCCCCAGGCGGGGTACTCTGCCTCGGCGGAGTACCCACCCTGGGCGGAGCACTCTCCCTTGCCGGAGAGTTCTGCCTTGGCGGGGACGGCGGGGCCTGCGGCTCCTCAGCGGTGGTCTCCGGGCGCTCTTCCCGCTGCGGCTCCTCCTCTACACAAAGCAAGACAAGAAAAGTCAAGGCACGAAGACAAAATCAAAGCCTCAGGCGTACCCCGACAAGCGAAAAGAGAGAACCCCAGACTTACGCTGGGGGCTGCGCTGCGAGCTACGCTGGGGGCTGCTCCTCGGAGCAGCGCTCGGGTCCGGCAGGCTCGGCTCCGGCACGCCTCCTGCGGCCGCCGCTGCTGAGCCCTCCGCGACCTCGGCCTCGGGCGCCTTGGCCTTCTTCGCTACGCGACGGGCCAGGGTCCTGAAATCAGAACAGAAGACAGAGTCAGCGTCAGCGGAAAAATCAAGACAGAAATCAAGAAGATATGAGGTCCCGAATCCTTACTCTTGGTCCTCCTCGTCGTCCTCGCTCAGGGCGGAGAATTCATACTCCACCGTGGGCGCGTCGGCGCGAGGAGCGGGAGACGAAGGCTCCCTTGCGCGCTTGGTGTTCACCGGGGCTGGGGGCTGCGAAGACTCAGCCCCTGTGGTCGCCGGCGCCCGAGGAGCGGGCGGAGCCGCTGCTCCGCTCCGAGAAGACCCCTGCCGGCTCGCTGCCGGCCTGCGTGGCGCCTCAGTTGTGGTCCGCGCACGGGCCGCCTCCGCTGCGGCCGGTGCGCCGGACGACCTTGGCGCGGCTTGGCTCCCCCGGGGAGCTGTCCGGCGAGGTGGCTGTTGCCGGGGCGCCTGCGCTCTTTCCCCCGTCGCCGCCTTGCGGAGGCGCTTCGCCGGGGACTGCCTCGGGCTTGCCGGGGGCGGGGGGCTCTCCGACGAGGAGAGGTCGTCGGCGTACAATTCCGTGGATCCGCCGGAGTCCTCGGCCTCCTCCTCCTCCTCCTCCTCTGCCCCGGTCGGCTCGCTGGGCCCAGCATCCAACGCTGCGGCCCTCTTTCCCTTGGCGCCTCCGCCTCTCGCGGCGCCTCTACTCCCTCCGGCGGTACCCTCCGTTGCCGCGGCCTCGGTTGCGATCCCGCTGATCCCGGAGTGCCTCAACGAGGGAACCCCGGCAAGCGCGTCGGGAGGCAGACCCAGCAACCTGCGGATCTCCGCCTCCTCCGCCTGGGTGGACGCGTCCTCAACCTCCGCCTCCTCCGGCGAATATCCGAAGACTCCTGCCGCCGCGGCTGCGGCGGCCTCCTCAGCCCGAGAAGCAATGTAGGCGATCTCCTGGTCGGTGGTGGCCCGCGTGTGCAGCTTGAGGTCCTCCTTGTTCTTCGCCACCTCTTCAAGGTTGTCGTAGAAGTTGAGGACGTCGATGGGCTTCGGAGCAAGCCATGTACGGTCCACGCCGTGCGAGTCGCACATGGGCATCATGGCGAGGATCCGATCCCTGACGGCGCTGTTGCAGAGCGGCACCACTCCCCGGGGAGTCCTGAACCACTCGGGGTGCGTCGGGTCGTACTTGAAGAGTTCTCGTACCATTCCCCGCAGCTCCAGCGTGGTGAAGTTGAAATTAAGCCCGGGGCGCAGCCTCATGATGTCTGCCGGGCCGCCGTACTCCCAGGCCGGCCTCTTCCGGTCTTGGAGAGGGGCGATGCGCCGGCGGAGGAAATCTGCGCCCACCTCGGCAACTGACAGCTGGGCCATCCGAAGACGAAGAATCCGGACGAGGGCGATGTCGAGCTTGATGTCGTCGGAATCTAGATCACTCCAATCCCTGCCGCGCACGATGGGCGTTGTGCGCGGCGCGGTGAAGGCTTGCGGCTGGTCTTCTACGATCCAGCACCACTCCGCTCGCCATTCCTCCCACTTGCCGCGGAGCTCCCCCGGCAAGTACGCACCCTTCTTATTGAGACGGAAGACCCAAGAAATTCCTCCGGAGAGGGGGGCATCGGCCTCGGCTCTAGGAGTGAAGAAGTGTCTAAAGAGTGCTACATTGGGGTGGACTCCTATGAAGTTTTCGCACATGTGTGCGAAAACAGCCATGGTGAGAATGGCGTTGGGGGTGAAGTCAAGCAGATGGAAGCCATACGTATTCATGACGTCGCAGAAGAAGTTTGAGAAAGGTGGACAGAGACCACAATGAAAGAAAGCAGCGAAGAAATGGTACCCGCCGGGATAGCTGTCCTTGGCGGCGGCCGGGTATGCTCGCGTGCGGGGATGCGCGTCGGTTCTCTTGGACCAAAACAAGTAGTACTTGTTCCAGAGCTCCCGCACGCCGAGCTTCGGCGGGAAGACGACGTGCCGCTTCCGGTACGCGATGAGCTTGGCCGCTTGCTCCGATTTCTCCTTCTTGGCCTTCTCCGCCTTCGCCTTGTCGGTCTTTGGGGCCATGGCGGACGCGGTGGAAGGGGGGGGACGAAGAGCTCGGCGGCGGCGGAGATGTGGAGGCAGAGCGCAAGAGGGAATCTTTTGCAGGAAGAAGACGACGTAATGAGAGCGCAAGGAGGGGAACCGCGCCCGCTACCTCTGCTTTTATGGGGGAGTGGGGGGCGTTTCGCTCTTTCCATTAAGAGATCGTGGGCACGTCCCATCCCACGGCGCCGCAATCGACGCGTGCCGTTACCGTGGGGTGCGGCGGATATGGAAGTGGATTCGGCGCGCCGCGGGCCGCGGGTGCCCGTGCACTGTTTTGGGCCTGGCCCAACAGCGCTCGGCACCGTGTGTGGCCCAGGCCCGGGGGCTCCTGTCGGTGTACTAAGGTAGGGGTACCCCAGTACCCCAACTTGTGCACGGGCAGTTGCAGCCTCCCGCGGCAAGGTTTACTGCGTGCTCGCCGGAGACCTTCCTGCTCCTTATTAAACCATTCATAAACAAAGTATTCAAGACATGAGATCAAGGCCCCGGCAAGAGGAGCTTGCCGGGAAGGCCGTACCAGGCTCAAGACTGCTCCACTAACACAAGACCCTGGCAAGAGGAGCCCACCAGGAAGACTAGAAGACAACGCCTTGGCGCTATATGTGTGCCCCGGCAAGGGGCCCGGGGAGCGGCAAGCTCCCGGGCCCGGCAAGATCAAGGCCCCGGCAAGGTGCTTGCCGGGAAGGCTGCGCTGTGTGCCCGCGCTCCAGCTCATCGGCCCACGCGTCGCCCTGGGGCCTATCCAGGGACGCGTGGCGGATGGCTGTGTAGCCTGGGGTACACGGTGGCACTCCACGGTGATGGATCCGTCGCCGTGGCGGACGGAGACGCTAAGGCGGGAGCTTTTGGGGTCGACGGCGACGGGCATTAAATGCCCTTGTCCCCCACTGTTAAAGTAGGTATAGACCACTGTTCTGTACTGTAGCCCCACTGTTCCCGCACTGTTACAACTACCACCTCTTTTACATTTTTACCCCTTTCTCCTACGTTGACACCTGTCGGTGACCCCTTTGCACTATAAAAGGAGGCCCATGCACAACGTGGAGGGGGTTCGAAACCTAGATCACTCTCACGTACGGTGTAGCTGCTTCTTCAAGCTCCCGAACACTCAACTCAATACACAACCAAGCAGGAGTAGGGTTTTACGCATCCGTGCGGCCCGAACCTGGGTAAAACTGCCCGCGTGCACGCTCCGATCTGCTCTTTGTGCTCCCTCCGCCCTCGTACCGCACAGACAAAGGGGCTCCGGTCCCATAGGTGTTCGTGGCGGACAGTTTCCCCCGACAATATGTGACCAACTTATTAGAAAAAATAATAATCTTGTAATATGGGAATTCTTTTAGAAAAGTGTTCTCAGAAATGAGCTAACATGTGTGAAGATTCATGGCTTTCAAGCCAAATGATCAATCTTATGGCCACATTCATGGCATAGTTTGTTCAAATGATCTCATATCGTGCACAAAGGGGCATCTTGGAATGGCAAACAATGTTGCCTAAGGAAGTTTGGACGAAAAATTCATTATCCATTTTTTTTGAGTGGTCGAAATGAGTTTTTTTGTGAAGGACCTACCATATATTTGTTGCAAAATTGGACCAAATCAATTTTATAAAATACTAGGTCATATTTAATGCACAATTGAAAAAATGGTTGGGTGTCCAAAGATTTTATCCACATCAGGTGAAAAAGACAAATTTCTACCGATCCAGCTGGAAACGGGTCAAATTTGAACTGCAGACGCCTTGTAGTTTGCTCTTTATTTTTTACAAAAATAATTTCTAGGTACATAAGTATCTATTTAATTAGAGAAACACCACAAGTTTTCCAAGATTCAACCACTAGCTAGGAACGGTCATTCCAGTCGTTTTCACCGCATTTTGAAATGAGCATAAAAAATTCAAAAGAAAATCAAAAAAAATTGAAAACCTTCGCATTTTGTCATTATATGTGACCAAGTTATTAGAAAAATTAAAAAACTTGTAATATGCCAATTCTTTTAAAAAAGTGTTCTCAGAAATGAGCTATCATGTGTGAAGATTCATGGCTTTCAAGCCAAATGATCAATCTTATGGCCACATTCATGGCATAGTTTGTTCAAATCATCTCATATCATGCACAAAGGGGCATCTTGGAATGGCAAACAATGTTGCCTAAGGAAGTTTTCATTTTCTTTGGATGAAAAATTCATTTTACATTTTTTCGAGTGGTCGAAATGAGTTTTTTTGTGAAGGACCTACCATATATTTGTTGCAAAATTGTACCAAATCAATTTTATAAAATACTAGGCCATATTTAACGCACAATTGATCAAATATTTAGGTGTCAGAAGCTTTGATCCACCTCTCGTAGAAAAGACAAATTTCCTCCAATTAAGGAGGAAACGGGTCAAATTTGATCTTTTTTTTAAAATCATTTGTAGGTACATAAGTATCTATTTAATCAAATAAACACGAATACTTTTCCAAGATTTAACAACTAGCTAGGAACGGTCATGCCCGCAGTTTTGACCGCATTTTGATACGGGCATAAAAAATTCAAAAAAATCAAAAAATTGGAAAACCTTTGCATTGTGTCATTATATGTGACCAAGTTACCAGAAAAAATAATAAACTTCTAATACGACAATTCTTTTAAAAAAGTGTTCTCATAAATGGGCTATCATGTGTGAAGATTCATGGCTTTCAAACCAAATGATCAATCTTATGGCCACATTCATGATATAGTTTGTTCAAATGATCTCATGTCGTGCACAAGGGTGTATCTTGGAATGGCAAACAATGTTGCCTAAGGAAGTTTTCATTTTTTTTGGATGAAAAAATCATTTTCCATTTTTTTAGTGCCCGAAATGAGTTTTTTTTTGTGAAGGACGTACCATATATTTGTTGCAAAATTGTACCAAATCAATTTTATAAAATATTAGGCCATATTTAATGCACAATTGACTAAATGTTTGGGTGTTGAAAGCTTTGATCAACCTCTGGTGAAACAGACAAATTTTCGCCGATTCGGGAGGAAACGGGTCAAATTTGAACGGTAGCTGCCTCATAGTTTGCTCTTTATTTTTTTCACAAATCATTTCTAGGTACATAAGTATCTATTTAATCAGAGAAATACCAATTTTTCTTTCAATATTCAACCACTAGCTAGGAACGGTCATGCCCATCGTTTTGACAACATTTTAAAACGAATAAAAGAAATTCAAAACAAAATTTTTTTTTTTTAAAACCTCCGCATTGTGTCATTATATGTTACCTAGTTTCTAGGAAAAACTACAAACTTTGACTATGTCAAATGTCTTTAAAAAGTGTTCTCATTTCCTTTCGCACTAGTTTCTTCAGTTTCCTTTTTCATTTCCTTTTTCATTTCCATTTTTCTTTGCTTTATATTGTTTCTTTTTTCAGGTTTTTTTTTTGTTTGTCTTTATCTCCTTTTGTTTTTATTCTACATTTTTCATATACATGAAGAACCTTTTTTAATATACATGTTTAATAGTTTTAAAATACAAGTTTAATGTTTTTTTATAGTTGGTCAACATTTTTAAATACACATTTTTAATAATTATCAAATGATTGATTAACATTTTTTAAATATAAGATTAATTTTTTAATACATGGTCACCATTTTGTATACACATTTCAACATTTTTAAATGCTTGATTCACATTTTCAAAAACAAGGTTTTTTAGTACACTGTCAACATTTTTTCTATACATATTTTTAACATTTATCAAATGCTTAATTAAGAAATCAAATACAAGATGAACATTTTTTAATACATGATCAACATTTTTTATACAAACTTTAACATTTTTAAATGCTTGATTAAAATTTGAACTCCCTTTATTTATATGGAGTTAAAGTCCTGTGAAGCCCACATTTTTCATTAGATGGACGTTCTGTAGGCATATAGGCTGGCCTAGTCGACGGAAGAAAAATAAAGGCATTGTCCAACGAAGGCCCAAGCCTAGCAAGGTGTTGTAATGTTGAAATAGAGCTGGTTCGCTAGTGTATCACTGGCTGGTTCGGTAGTGTATCACTGAGGGTGTGGTGGTTTGGTGGTTAGCGTGGGGCGAGAGGGAAGGTGAGGTCGCGAGTTCGATTCCGCGTTGGGCATATTTTTGTTGGTTTTCAGCCATTCAGCTCGGTGGCTCTTACGGGTGGTTGGTCCGCATGTCAGTTCGGTGGGGTCTCCTATGAGATACGTGGTGGGTCCTGCCAATTTGATGGGGCCTACATGTCAGGTCAGTGGTAGGTTCCGCTCGCAGGGCAGTGGGTCCGCATGTTAGGTGGGTCCCATATGTCCATTTCGTTGGGCCTACCTGTCTGGTCGGTGGGACCCATGTGTCATTGGATAGACAGTGCATGGTCAATAGGTCAATGTGTGGGTCTCACCTATCAGTGTTAGGTTTAAATTGACACATAGATATGACACATAGGCGAAAATTGTCACATGGACGTGACACATAGACGAAACTATAGAGGTGGCCGCCCCGTCATCTAAATGCATCACAAATTAGCAATTGTAACCATCCAGATTGATCCTAATCGACTGGGAGTCAGGCGTTGATCAGGGTTGTCTATGCTATGACCATTTTGTGTAAGGAAATTACGACCTTTCCGACCAAAATGGTCGCTATGGTTTAGGGTTTGGAGCCCCCCGAACAGCTTTTGACCAATTGGTCTGAAATGGTCGTAAATTTATGACCAATTCTTCGAGGGTCACTGACAGAAGGTCACAAGTTGACATATTTCTTGTAGTGTGGTTTCAATTGTCCCTTCTTTCTGCATATTTTTACTGAAATGTATTCGGTGCCCAACGACGAACAGATTCAGGAGGGGGAGGAGTGTGTAGGCGAGGCTTCCCACTAGATGTCCGATGAGGAGACCGCGAAAGAGAGCGAGGACTCCAGCAGCGGCAAAGAAGTCGAGTCACCGCCCCGCGTCGATAAGCGTTCCAAGCAGAGCCATGACCCAGAGAACGTGCGCGCCAGGACAGGTCCCTCCAGCTCTCAGGTGCAGAAGCGCACTCGGACGTCTACCCCAGATCTGACTGAGAAGGCCCCAAAACAGCCCAAGGTCGCCGCCTCCAAGCCTCGAAAGACCTTGCCAAAGATCAAAGTGGATGTTCCGATTGCCTCCACGTAAGTGTTGATCCGCTTCGCTCTCCTTTCGTTCCAGAAACCTAATTTGCCTTTGTCGATTCACTAGTCCATCCCACCGACTATTACATGAAATCTTCAGCGTTGTTGCTTCTGGGACCTCTATGGATGTTGATAAGGGTCGTGACGACGAGGAGACTGCAGACATGGACACGTCCCACGTAGGTACAGCTTTTCGGCTACGCCTTGGCTTTCATTCACTAGACTGTCGGTCGACTGAATTTCTTCTTGGACGACTGTTTCCTCTAGGGCTGCGCAATGTCATTGAATTTCCTGATGATGAGGAGGAGGAGGAGCGCGAGCAGGTGTCTCGAAGAGGTACGGGAAGGAGGGGTCGGAAGACAACCTCTGGCTCGGAAGCCCAGCAACAAGGGGACGCGGCTCGGGCCTCGGTCTCTTTTGCTATTCCCGTGTCGACTAACCGTCCATCAGCGTCGACTGTCCAAGTCGTGGACCCTGCGGCTGCTCCGACTGCCCCACCGTCTATGCTTTTTGTTACCCATCACGTCCCGGAGGACCTTGTGAGCGCGGCTAAGGAGGTCGTTCGTCAAGCAGGGCTAATGATGGAGCGGACGAAGGCAGCATACGAGGCTAGCATGGCAGCCTATAATGCTAGTTCGGCTCTTCGAACCAATGTCCAGGTTCGTCTTTTCCGATTGACATGCTATGCTGTTGGGGTCTTCATTCGGAAAACTGTTGCTTTGTTCGTAAGATGATGTTTCTGCTTTGTTCGTAAGATGATGTTTTCGCTTTGTTCACAAGATGATGTTTCACCCACTGGGTGTTCCTGATCTTGTAACTTAGATCTTGTAATCCAATCGGTCTTGCTGTGGAGATTGGACCGGTGGGGGCACGCTGAGTGCACCCACTGGGTGTAGTCTTCGAGGCCATGGTCGACTGAAGTCAGTCGGCCGTGGTCTTAGAATTGATTTTGTTTACTTGTTTCGAACTACTTTCACTCGCGTGGGGCTGGTCCGATCGAGTGGGAACCGCTGGGGGCACGCTGAGTGCACCCACTGGGTGTAGTCCCCAAGGCCGTGGTGGACTGCTGGTAGTCGGCCATGGTCTAAGAACAAAATGCACCTCTTTATTTTGAACTCGAACATGACTGTTCCGGTCGAGTGAGAACCAGTGGGGGCATGCTTAGTGCACCCACTTGGTGTAGTCCCCGAGGCTACTGTTGAGTATTTGACTCGGCGGTAGTCTTAGAACTCTGTCTTCTTTTGTTGATCGCAGAAATCTTTTGAGTTTGGAGCCAAATTCACGGACCTTGAGAAGAAGCAGGTCCAACTCAATCTTGATCTGGAGCTGGCCAGGGAGCATTTGAAGAAAACCAAGGACGAAACGTCCGGTAAGAAAAGTGCATAACTCGTCGACTGAATTCCAATGAGTGTGCCGTGGGCATCCTTATGTTCATGTGTCTAGTACTGTTCCTTGTAGATCAAATTAAGGCGGCTCTGGAGCAGAAGGACCTTGACCTGGCTGCGGCGCAACAGAAGGCGCAGGAGAAAGCTGAACTCGCCGAACATAAGTTGGGTTCGGTCGGCAAGCTTGAAGAAGAGATCGCCAAGCTGAAGGTCTCCCTTGGTGAGGCCAACAAGGAGGTAACGTGACTGAAGAGGGCCAATCTTGCTCTGAACGAGAAGGTAGGGGGGCCTCACGCAGAAGAAGAACGGGTTGGAGTCCTATCTAGGTGACCTCACAAAAAAGTGGTTCCTCATGCGTGAAGGTATGTTCTTTTCTCCGGCTGAATTAGAGTTGTCGACTCATATTCTGATCGTTAACTCATCGTGTTTTCGTGCATGTAGAATTAAGTCAGAACTTCGAGGAGGAGACTAGGTGGGTCGAGACGGGTCTGGACCCTGCCAATTCCCTCGTCAAGGATGAAGATGCTATGAACGTCTTGCGACTGGAGTCTCGCCTTACCAGCGCCACTGGCTACCTTGCTCGACTGAAGGTGGTGATGTCTTGGATCGACACTGCGCTCTGGAGGGGGACGGTGCATGAGAATGACCTCGAGTCTCTGATGACTCGACTTAATGAAATCCCTAGTCGAGTGTAGGAGTGGAAGAAGTCATCCACCCGGTGCGGCGCCGACGTTGCATTGTCTCTGGTCCGTGTGCACTGCAAGGAGTTGAAGGAGGAGAGGCTGGCTGCGCTCAAGGTTGCCAACACATAGAAGCTCCAATTCCAGTCATTCATGGAGACTTTCCTAGAAGCCGCTACCCGTATTGCTGACTGGATCGACCTGGACGAGTACGTCGCGCCTGCAAGTCCTCCTCTCCCCGAAGAGTGAACAAACTTTTATGCTCCGATTCAATTTGCCTCGGAATGCCGAGTGATTTCGTAACCATTAAACGCTCGCGGGTTCGATGCCCGAGTACTTCTACCCAAATCTTGCGGGGCTTTATCTGAACTAGATTTCCTTTAAAATGCGCTTGCTTTGCTTCTGATGTCTTTTGATCTCTTCGAATTCCGAGTCGGCATTGTATTTGTGGTGCAGCTCGGAGGTCGAGTCACGTACTTGCGGTGTAGCTCGGAGGGCTGATCCACATTGTACTCGTGGCGCAGCTCGGACGGCTGAGCCACATTGTATTTGTGGCATAGCTCGGAGGGCTGAGCCACATTTGTATTTGTGGCATAGCTCGGAGGGCCGAGCCACATTATATTTGTGGCGTAGCTCGAATGGCCGAGCCACATTGTACTTGTGGCGTAGCTCGGAGGGCTGAGCCACATTTGTATTCGTGGCATAGCTCGGAGGGCTGAGCCACATTGTACTTGTGACGTAGCTCGGAGGGCTGAGCCACATTGTATTTGTGGCGTAGCTCGGAGTGTTTTTGTAGCTTAGGCGATTACGGGGTCGCAGCTAAGCCCCCGAGTGAGAGGGTTGCTCTTCACTCGGAGTGTTTTTTGACACTTAAGCGATTGCTGGGTCACAGCTAAGCCCTCGAGTGAGAGGGCCGCTCTTCACTCGGAGTGTTTTTTGACACTTAGGCTATTACGGGGTCATAGGTAAGCCCCCGACTGAGAGGGTTGCTCTTCACTCAGAGTGTTTTTGATACTTAGGCAATTACGGGGTCGCAGCTAAGCCGTCGAGTGA
>LR738712.1:144388715-144426192 GCA_902687465.1 Secale cereale | reverse complement strand
GAGTGTTTTTAACACATAGGAGATTACGGGGTCGCAGCTATGCCCCCAAGTGAGAGGATTGCTCTTCACTCGGAGTGTCTTTGTAACTTAGGCGATTACAGGGTCGTAGCTAAGCCCCCGAGTGAGAGGGTTGCTCTTCACTCAGAGTGTTTTTTGACACTTAGGCGATTATGGGGTCGCAGCTAAGCCCCCGAGTGAGAGGGTTGCTCTTCACTCGGAGTATTTTTTGAAACTTAGGCGATTATGGGGTCGCAGCTAAGCCCATGAGTGAGAGGGTTTCTCTTCACTCGGAGTGTTTTTTGAAACTTAGGCGAATCGGATTCGCGGCTAAGCCACCCACTAGGGATTTGAGAACATGTGCCTTTGTAACAGCAATCATTATTGAATTGCCACAAACTTGTCTTTGAAAAACAAACAGGAAGGTTCTTATTACAACTCGACTGGTCGAGTGCCTTAAGTATAGAAGCGGCAGAGCAGATCCGCGTTCCACGAACGAGGTTCATCTTTCTTCTTGGCTACGTTGTAGATGTGGTACGCCCCATTGTGTAGTACTTTGGTGACGATGAAGGGGCATTCCCAGGCCGGAGCAAGCTTGTGTGGTCATTTCTGACGTACTCGAAGTACAAGATCTCCTTCCTGGAATGCCCAGCTTCGAACATTGCGGACGTGGAATCGACGCAGGTCTTGTTGGTATATGGTCGAGCGGATCAGGGCCATCTCGCGTTCTTCTTCCAGGAGTTCGACTGCATCTTGACGCGCTTGCTCTGATTCTGCCTCGAAGAAGAGTTCCAGCCGAGGGGCGTTGTGCAGCAAATCACTCGGCAACACGGCCTTGGTGCCATAGACCATGAAGAAGGGGTACGATCAGTCGACCGGTTCGGGGTTGTCCTCAGCCCCCATAAGACAGACGGTAGTTCAGTCACCCAAGTGCCAGCGGCGTGCTTGAGATCGTGCATCAGTCGCGGTTTCAAACCTTGAAGGATCAAACCATTTGCTCTTTCCGCTTGCCCATTCGACTGCGAATGTGCTACAGACGCGTAGTCGTCCCGAGTACCTTGGGAGGAACAGAATGTTCTGAATTTGTCCGAGTCAAAGTTGGACCCATTATCTGTGATGATGCTGTGGGGGACCCCATATCTGAATATCAATTCTCTGATGAAGCTGATGGCGGTGCTCGAGCCGAGGTTCTTGATGGGCTAGGCCACGATCCATTTAGTAAACTTGTCGACTGCCACGAGCAAGTGAGTGAAGCCGCTCCTGCCAGTCTTGAAGGGTCCGACCATGTCCAATCCCCAAACGGCAAATGGCCAAACCAACGGGATAGTCTTCAAGGCAGAGGCAGGTTTGTGAGACATGTTGGAGTAGAACTGGCAGCCCTCGCATTTGTCGACGATATCTTTTGCCATCTCATTCGCTCGGGCCAGTAGAATCCAGCTCGGTGTGCCTTGGCCACAATGGTCCGAGAGGAAGCGTGGTGGCCACAGGTTCCCGAGTGAATCTCATTTAGGATCATTGGACCTTCTTCGGGGGTGATGCAGCGTTGAGTGACTCCCGTGACACTTTCCCTGTAGAGCTGACCCTGTATTACTATGAAGGCTTTGGATCAACAGACGATCTGACGCGCTTCCTCTTCATCTTCTGGGAGATCCTGTCTGAGAAAGTATGCTATGTACGGCACCGTCCAGTCGGGCGTGATCACCAGGACTTCCATGATTAGGTCGACCACGGCTGGAACTTCAATCTCAGTCGGATTGGATGCACTTATCGGTTGTGGGGGCTCCTCTGTGAAGGGGTCCTTTTTGACCGACGGGGTGTGTAAATGCTCTAAGAACACATTCTTGGGTATAGGCTTCCGAGTGGACCCTATCTTCGCGAGATCACCAGCAAGCTGGTTCTTGATCCTGGGCACGTGGTGGAGCTCTAAACCTTCAAATTTCTTCTCTAGCTTCCGCACCGCACTGCAATAACTGGACATTGCTGGGCTCCTGACGTCCCACTCCTTCATTACCTAAGTGACCACTAAGTCTGAGTCGCCGTATACCATCAGGCGACGGATGCCGAGTGAGATGGCCATATGCAACCCGTACAAAAGCGCCTCATATTCAGCTTCATTGTTTGAAGAATCGAAGTGAATTTGGAGGACATAACTGAGTTTGTCGCCTCTGGGGGTCACCAAGACCACACCTGCACCGGATCCGTTCAACATCTTGGACCCATGGAAGAACATGGTCCAATGATCCGACTGGATCTGAGTCGGCTGCTCTTGTTCGTTCAATTCGGCCACAAAATCTGCTATCGCTTGAGACTCAATAGCTTTCCTTGCCTCAAACTTGATATCCAGCGGAAGGAGTTCAATCGCCCATTTGGCCACTCGACCGGTTGCATCTCGATTGTTCATAATTTCTGATAATGGGGCATCGCTGACGACTGAAATTGAATGATCTGAGAAGTAATGTGCAACTTTCTTGGCGGTCGAGTAAATACCATACACAAGTTTCTGATAATGCGGGTATCTCTGCTTGGACGAAGTCAAGACTTCAGAAATGTAATAGATTGGGCGTTGGACTTTGTAGGCTTTGCCTTCTTCTTCTCGCTCGACCGTGACTACAGTGCTGACAACTTGTCCAGTGGCTGCAATGTACAGTAAAAGAGGCTCTTTGCTGACTGGGGCAGTAGGCACCGGCTGGGTGAAAAGTAGGGCTTTGAGTTCCTCGAACGCTGCTTCAGCTTCAGAATTCCACTCGAACTTTTCAGACTTCTTCATCAGTCGGTAGAGAGGTAATGCCTTCTCACCGAGACGAGAGATGAATCGACTCAATGCGGCCAAACAACCAGTGAGCTTCTGGACGTCGTGTATATGCACAGGGCATTATTCGGAGGATGGCGCTGACTTTCTCTGGGTTAGTGTCGATTCCTCGTTCAGAAACAAGGAAACCGAGTAACTTGCCACCCGAAACTTCGAATGTACATTTTAACGGGTCGAGCTTGATATCATAGCTTCTCAGGTTTGTGAATGTCTCAGCAAGGTCAGTCTGTAGGTCGGAACCTTTACGTGACTTGACCATGATGTCATCCATGTATGCTTCCATGTTCCAACTGATCTGCTTTAGCAGACACTTTTGAATCATGCGCATGAAAGTTGCACCGGCATTCTTGAGACCGAAAGGCATGGTGACATAACAAAATCACCCAAATGAGGTGATGAAGGCTGTCTTGATTTCATCGAGTCCAAACAGTCGGATCTGATGGTACCCGGAATATGCATCCAGAAAAGACAAACGCTCGCACCCCGCAGTCGAGTCGACTATCTGATCGATGCGGGGGAGAGGGAAATGATCTTTCGTGTAGGCCCAATTGATATGGTTGAAATCGATGCACATGCGGATAGATTTGTCCTTCTTGTGGACCATGACCACATTGGTGAGCCACTCGGAGTGGTAAATCTCACGGATGAACTCAGCTGCCAGAAGCCGAGCCACCTCCTCGCCAATCGCTTTCCTCTTCTCTGCGGCGCACCGACGGCGATGTTCCTTCACGGGTTTCACTTTTGGGTCGACTCACAAACGGTGCTCAGCCAGTCCCCTGGGTACACCTGGCATGTCGGATGGTTTCCATGCAAAGATGTCCCAGTTCTCACGGAGGAACTGGATGAGCGCTTCTTCCTATTTGCTGTCAAATGTGGTTGAGATGTGAGTCGGAGCTTCATTGGGGTCGGTGGGATGAATATGCACAGGCTTCGTCTCTCCCGCCGACTAGAACACTGACTCGGAAGCAAGCTTCTTAGCACGCCACAAATCACTCGGATCCACATTCTTCTGGTATTCTTCCATCTCCACTGCTGCCATCTACTCGTCAGCAATTTTCGAGCCTTTCTAGAAGCACTCTTCTACCTTCTGCCAATTCCCTGTGACAGTGATCACGCCTTTAGGCCCCGACATCTTTAGTTTGAGGTACACATAGCACGGTCGAGCCATGAAAACGGGCGTAGGTAGGCCTGCTCAATATGGCATGATAAGCGTTGTGGAAGTCCACCAACTCAAATGTTAGCTTTTCTTTGCGGAAGTGTGTCGAATCGCTAAAAACCACATAGAGGGAAATCTGACCAAGTGAGTCGGCTTTCCTTCCGGGGATGACCCCGTGAAATCTCATGTTGCTCTCACTTAACTTGGACATCGGAATGCCCATCCCCCGGAGGGTTTCAGCGTACAGTATATTCAGACCACTGCCGCCATCCATGAGAACTTTAGTCAATCGCGTACCATCGACAACTGGGTTGACCACCAACGCCTGCCGCCCAGGGGTAGAAAGGTGCGTGGGGTGGTCGGACTGGTCGAATGTAAAGGGAGTCTTGGACCACTTTAGGTACGTCGTTGTTGCCAGAGTTACCATGTTGGCTTCTCTGTTGATAACTTTCAATCGACTCTTGCTCTCGACATCAAGAAAAATCATCAAGGTGGAGTTGATCTGGGGGTAACCTCCATCCTCTTCTTTTTCCTCGGTCTCCTTAGATTCTTTCTCCTTCTCAGTAGGCTGGTCTTTCTGAAAATTCTGAATCAGGAGTCGACATTGTCGAGTGGTATGTCTGGGGTAAACCAAATTCCCCTCTTCATCCTTCTTCGTGTGAATAGGGCACGGTAGATCAAGCATGTCATTCCCTACTTGGTCTTTCACTTTCTTGGGGATCCAAGAACCTTTAGGCTTCCTCTGCCTTTGCCCTAAGTAACGACTGCAGCTTTTGCTGGAACTGCTAGCTCTGCTTTGCGCTTCGGCTTCCGACTGGAATTCTGATCATCTTGGCCGACTGATTTCTTGCCGCTACAGAGTCAGTTGGCCTATTCTCCATTAGCATACCGACTGGCTATCTCCATCATCCGAGTCAAAGACATATCTCCTGTCCAACCGAACTTCAGGTTGAACTCTCTGTATCGTACGCCTTCCTTGAAGGCGCAGACTGCCTGATGCTCGGACACGTTCTCCACTATATGATGCAAGGTGGTCCACCTCTGGATGTAATCTCTCAGGGTTTCATTCGGTTTCTGAACACAATGTTGTAACTTTGCCAGTCTCGCAGTTCGTTTGCAGGTGCCCTCGAAGGTCCTGACAAACACTCGGGCCAACTCCTCCTAGCTGAAAATGCTCCCAGGGGCCAACTGATTTAGCCAAGCTCTGGCCGAGCCACCCAACATCAGGGGGAGATGCTTCATAGCCACATCATCATTGCTGCCACTGATCTGCACAGCTACATGGTTATCTTCTAGCCAAGTATCCGACTTTGACTCGCTGGTGAACTTGCTTACTCCCGCCACCAATCTGAAGTTGGGGGGAATGTCGGCAGCCCTGACGGCATTACTGAAACACTCGAACCCAGAGACAGACACTCTGCTGCCACTCGGATGATCTCTGCCTTGTTCTTCTCTGTATGCTCGGTTCCTATCGAGCAGGCCTTGGACGAGGATCGATCTCGCGTCAAAACCGAGTCTTCTGGGATCTGGGGGGATCCTCCGCTCATCGTCACGCAGACGCCTGCCGTCATGTCGCCGGGGCGAGTACGATCCGCATCCCGGGGGAGGCGTAGGCACTCGGCGGCGATCATTGTGACCGAGTCAATGGTCAAACTGATCATCATTCCGACCCAGGTGTTGCTCTTGACGGGGCCCACGGCCCTCGTGCCTCGGAGGCGATCTTGGGCTATGGGCCGACTAGACGGTGTCTGCCGCCACTGATCTGCTGTGAATTCTATTGCGCGACTGAGAAACGGCCGCGTTTTGCTCTCCGGCTGTCCGGAGCAGTGGCCGTATCTGCTGCAAGCCTCTTATCGCCTCCGACTGAGACTGCTGGATTGAATCTGCGATGCGGGCCGTAGCCGTGAGGTTTTGGATCGGTGTTCGTAATACCTGAGGTTCACGCGAGAACGGTTGCCGCGGCCACCGACTAGATTCGGGAATCAATCGACAAGCCCGATCGTCAAGTGAACGCTGAAGGTTTTCCAGCCGTGCGCGCTCGGCCACGGTGGTAAGGCGCGTGGCCTCCAGAGCTTGAGCTTCCGGAGTATCCCCCAAGATAGGGGTGTAGAGTGCGTCTTCGTTGCGGCGGTAGAGCTCTTCCCTTTGCTCGGCAGTAAGGGGCTCGGGTATGTACCCGTCGTGGTCATATGACTGACCGTCGTTGCTGCCGCCGTTTCCACCGCGAGGGTACCCCGGCGGACTGCACCGTGAGTCGACCATGAGGACTTCAGCCGCGGGGTCACTGCTCCGCACTCGGAAAGCGTGTCTACGGAACCAGTCGACAGATCGACCGGCCCGTAGTGGTATTCGTCGGGCTCGATGGCTGCGACTTCGGGGGTGGCTGTTTGGCGGGCCACCGGGTGCTTCACCCACCGCTGGAGCCGTGACCAACTGGATCGCTTGTGGCGGCGACCAGCGGGGACGACAGACGACGAAGGAGCCGACCGATACTGAGTCGATGGCTGCCAGAGAAGGACGCCGCGGGTGCTAGCACAGAAGTGCGCTGCTCCACGGACGGGCAATGCCTCGACTTCGAGTGGGGCCTCCTGGAGCCAAGCGGAGTCGTCGGCGATGAAGACGAGCACGCCGAGTCGGATCTCGCGGAGGAAGTAACATCCCTATGTCTCGGTGCCCGAAGGCGATCGACTGGAATATGTATGTGTATGTAAGTTATAGGGGGTGCGAACCCTTGTACCGGAGGAGGGGGTGGCTTATATAGAGTGTGCCAGGACCCCAGCCATCCCCACGTTACCAAGGGTTCAATGTACATTAAGGCAGGACGTTACTGATAACGCCTATAATAAAGGATAGTAAAGGTCGTTGTTAATACGGATTGAATGTATGGCCGCTGCTGATCTTAAGGGACCTTGGACCTTTGGGGGTCGAGTGGATTTTGTATGGTTGAGTGTCTTTGTCCTTCCGAGCGCAGTTGAGTTATCCGAGTGAGGGTAAGCAGTGGAGTGAATTGTCCTCTTGGGCCATACTAGTCGACTGCTTTTGTCATCTTCGAATTCTCTTTGAGCTTCTAGGGTAGTGACCTTGGGTGGGGTATCGAGGTTAGGCCTGTGACCCCACCCTAGGTCTGTGGCATCGTCAGTTATCGGCGAGATGGTTCATCTATTTGTGTGTGCCCACTTCGTCCTTCACTTTGACCGATAGTGATAGAGGTTAATATTACTTATAATTAGGAGGGGATTAAATTTTGGTTCGTCTTATATGGTACGGAATGTCATTACGTGAGATCTCATAGTATACTTTGAGCGCATGTGTACGCATGAATCCCTCCCAGCGGAACGAATTGGGTCGGTGGGGTGGTGAGCACGCGACGTGTCATGAACCTCTCTATATGTGGGGACTGTGCAATTTGACGCATGCATGTGCCTAATCAAACTGTTGTGCTTTCGATATTCGAACATATGCTTGCATCATGCATGTCCATACATATGTCCGGGGCACATGCATTGTCTTTGGACACTTTCCCTCGCTTGGTTATCATCAACAACCTATATATTCGTGGGCCCGCGTGGACATCCATCACGTCGACCAACAACGAGAGAGGTTACCAGCGTGGATTATTCTTCTCTTGGTTCGCATTGCCGTATAGTCATACATCAATCATGGTGAGATTCCATACCTAATATAAGTTTGAGCGCATGCATACACATGAATCCCTATGTATATAGTATACGCGTCGTGAACCCTCGCTCCGTGTGGGGACTTTCCCGTTCCAAAAGCATGGTGCCCATCAAATTTGTGCATTGGGTATATTCAAACACCGTATATATAACACTTCATACATATGTTTGGGCGACATGCACGCACTGGTTGTCTTCAGTCACTCCCTCGTGTGGTTATCGATGACAAGCTAGCCTATTTGTGGGACCGCGTGTGGATGTCCATGACTTTGACCCAACAATAAGAGAGGTTATACGACCAAGGTGGCGATTCTTCTTGGCCAGTGTTACAATATGCCTTGAGATGCCCTCTCCCACCGACTCAAGTGAGTGTGTGTGTGTGGGAGGGCACACTACGTGTACCTCGCACTAGGTGAACCTCTCCGTGGGGTTGGGGATGTCACATCAAATTTGTGATTTGGTTATTTGAATATCACACCACACACCATTTTCACACACACGCGCGTGCTCGCGCGCGCGCGCGCGCGCACACACACACACACACACACACACACACACACACACACACACACACACAAACACAAAGAGAGAGAGAGGTCGGGCCACCCAAATGTGTGATTCATATTTGGTCTCAGCCATCACGCGCCACAAGCACACATCTGTGGTCCCGCACACGGTCCACATTATTTGACCGGAAGCTAGGGGGGTTGACCATGATGTACTCCTTTCATTTTTGTTCTACGGTAGGATGAGATGTCAGACCTAGCTATTTGGGGGCATGCGTTCGTAGCTAGGATTCCCCTCCTGTCAAGACGAAGTGTGTGTGTCGGGAGGGGCGGGGTGGGGGGGGGGGCTAGCAATAATAACGTGTGCTTTGTGCGATATGTGCACCGTCAAAGTTGTGCATTGTGTATTTGAACATCAAACCACCCTTTACATACTCCCTCCATTCCTAAATATAAGTCTTTTCAAAGATTTCAAATGGACTACAACATACGGATGTACGTAGACATTATTTAGAGTGTAGATCCAATTATTTTGCTTCATATGTAGTCATTTGTTGGAATCTCAAGAAAAACTTATATTTTGGAATGGATGGAGTACATATATTTGGTCCACATGCAAGTGTGTTCGTGTTCTGACCCTTCCCCGCATTTTTTCACCAAATTTATAAACAGCAGACGAGTCAGACGCATCAACCGTCTGTGATCGGGTACGCAACAAACACGGTTCCCTAGGATACCCATGTGCCGCGCCCCTGCCCCTGTCACCCTCATCATCAAAGTAGATTGGGCTCCATGAGGCTTCCCTCGGCTCTCGAAAATATCTACTCCCTCGCAATCTCGAAAATATCTACCCACGTAGAGGGTTTTCTGTTTGATAGCACACGATCAGTATGTGTGGACTGTGTGCGTTATCTGTTACTCCCGCTCAGCTTTAATCCGTTGATCCAAATTTTTAGTAGCCCCGGCAATTTACTCCCGCCTGCATCCCTCACAATATAAAAAAGATATGCTCGGACGGATTGTTATTCTGTTTGATAGCACATGATTATTAGGTTTTAACCGTGTGTGATGTTTGTTACTCATGCCCCGCTCTGCTTCAATCCCTTGATCCAAATTTTTGGTAGCCCTGCCATTTTACTCCCACCTAGTAAATTTTTCAGTACCCGCGACATTTATTCAAACACCACCTTGGACCCCCTCCACACCCCCAAACCCCCCCCTCTCTCTCTCTCTCACACACACACACACACACCACCCCTCCCCTGCTTGAAACCCTAGCTAGGTCGTCACCGCCGCCTCCATCATCAACCTCTGTCGGTCTGCCCGTGTAGGTTACCCACCGATATACATACCCTCACCACCCTCAGTTTCTTAGATGACGTCTGTGAAACGCCCCCTTTCCCACAGATCTGCATCCCCACCCCCACTCCAGAGTGTTGCAGTCTAAGCCCGACTACGCTTCCCTGGGAGCTCGAGGAGCGAATGGCCCAAAAGAGATTTATCGCGGCCTCTTCACCTGACGCCGGCGAGGTGGCCGCCGAGGAAGCTGACCGGCCAATGCCTTTCAATTAGCGGGCTAGAGTATTTTGGCATGTCACCGACGCCGGCTACGGCATCAAGGTCGTTGACAGTGACGGCTTGACATGGGCCATGTCACAGGTTAAGTTGGCCACCACCAACCCCTCTGGTTTGACAAACGCCGATTTCATCGATGGCCCTGCCGCTGATCTACTGCGGCTCGTTATGAACAATTTGCCATCCTTCATCTCCATGGAGCCCCTTTTGTCATTTCTGAAGGACATGTTTTGCGATACTGGCTTGGGATCCTCATCTGCCAAGTTAGACCTCATCGACGGTGACCACGAGGAGGAGCCCATCTATAACAAGTGAGGAAACCCATGATTTGTTTTGACGTGCCTCTTCATCGGGGGAATCCGATGATTTGTTTTCTCCAACCCCTTTTGTTGTGATAACATGTCCAATATTTATTGCTACATTTGTTTGTTTGCATTACGCCTTGTTTATTTCAACGGTTTTTGGTTGTTTGGTTGTTTGTAGTTAGCATATGTCCAGTTTCAATTGCCATCTTCGGTTGTTCATAGTATGTCTTGTTTATTTTAGTTGTTCACAATGTGATGTTCTATATGTGCAAGTATGAACTGTGCAGTTCAATTTCATCATTACCAGTTTTAATAATAGCTATAGGAATGACTATATTTGGTTGTTGTCAAGCATGTTGTAGTTAATGCGCCTTTCCATTTGATTTAACAATAACTAGTGTACTTAGACCTGCACAATACCAGTTTGAATGACTATGTTTGCTTGTTTTTAAATGCTAGGCCTGTTGTAGTTAACAGAGGCGTGCTTAAGACTTCACCATGAAGATATCATTTGCAGATTATGTTGTCTACCATGGATATATTTGGTTGATGTTTAGCCTGTTGTGCTTAACATGCCTTTAGATGTACTTACAGAGGACAATATTTGGAACAACTATTGTTTACCATCGAGGTTAATTTCATCCCATGGCTTATATATACTCACTGTTCAGGATATCGGTGGCTGGTACCATATAGGCCGGGGCTGATAAGAGATTAATCGTCGAATCAGACATTTAACTGAATATATGTGTAACCCATTTATCGGTAGGTTAACTAGGGCCATATCTAACATATCTGAGGCTACATAGCAAGATGAATTGTACTGAATGACTAAATATGGAATCCTAGGCCACATAGCACCAAGGAAGGGCTATTTGGTTTTAGGCCTAGGAGTGCCACACTTTGCCATACAATGTTTCCAAACTTGCCAAAGGGTTAGTGATGTGGGACCATAGTGTGGCTTGCCTAGGATGTGGCTTGAATGAAACACACACCTAAGTTGCTCAAACTTGCCTAACCTTAGGTGTGGCAACCTTTGGAGAACTTAGTCTCAAACCAAGAGTGTTACCTTAATGTTCTGATGATGTCCTGATATACATAGAAGAGCAGCAAGAAGAACAACAACACAGCAACAGTTAACTGTAGTTAATCGACTGATATTTGCAAAAAATGTAATAAACTCCCACCGCCTCATAATATAAGATGTTTATTCATCCACGCCGTGAGTATATTGGATGTTATAAGATCTTATATAATGGGACGGAGGGAGTGTTGTACCACATCATCGTGCAACTGATGTTTAGCTTCTAATATTAACTTTGTGCTTTTAGGTACATGTCAATGGTAAAGGTCCGTGCTTTGACCCTTTCTGCGTATGGGGCAATGAGATATTGATGAACCAGCATCTAAGTGAGGAAACTGATAAAGGTTGTTACTAAAATGAGTCAAAAGATGGCAATTAAACTTTTTGTTCACACTTTATCCAAGACAAGAGTGAAATGCAACATGGTAAGTAAGAACTCTGCGGCCTTCTTTTTACTGCTCATAATGAGTTGTGTTAGAGGGTAATGTCTGAATCTATTTCCTTTGAAGTGGTTCTCGAAGCAGTTCACTCAAGATTACCTCTCAAACTACATGATTAGTGAGCATGAAAAGGTTAAAGTATTTCTACCAGAACACAATGACTATCCAGTTGTCCTCATGTGTCATGAAGACAGTGAAGAATGGGCGGTCGGCCATCACAAGGGGTTGGACTAGAGTCGTGCGTGCCTTCTGCATGGAGGAGAGCACAATACGGGCATTTCGCTTCACCTTATTCAGCTACGAGAATGTCTTTTGCATTTTTATTTACCGTGTTTAATAATACAAGTACACAACCCTGGTTCATCATTCTTTATTTGGTGCTCATGTAATTCTTGAACATATGTATTAGTGAATCGATAATGCATTGGTTGTTTAACCTGATGGGTATGAATGAAGTTATAGCCAATATTCAATTTCTAATTCGGTACAATTTTAAATAGCAGTGATTTAATTAGGGTCGAAATATGCTCTGTCTGTCGTTACGACGCACACGGTCTGTTAAACACATACATGTGTGATATACATCGTTATCCGACACAGTTTGCAAAGAGAAAACATGTGCGAACATGCACACAGTTGTCGTTTGGGAAGCAAGTGGGATGTCAGACAATATCATGAACGGTGCAATGAAACTAAATGTTTGCAATAGTAGGCCTATCATACACGGTTTATAATCATGATCTGTTTCGGATGTCATAGGCATTATAAACATTGCACTAGATAATAGCATTTGCAATAGTTATCATGTACGACACTGGTACGACGGTACGACATTTCATAATCCTATCTGACACTCGTACAATGATTAGGTACTCTTCTTAATTAGAGATCGCATACGGTTTGGGAGAAGTGAATGTGTGTGATAGTGTCCTTATCACACACGCTTGACAATCATTACACGTTTGTGATGGGGTGTGCATCGTAAATGTTGCACCATAGAATAGCGTGTGCAATGGTAATACCATCACACACGAGTAGCAAGGATGGAGTGTTTGGGATATTCCATCTATCACAAAACAGTTGTGTGACGAATCGTGTATGGGATACATGCCGGCAATGCATACGCTTAGTTATCCAAAACGTATGCGTTGCTAATCCATATCCCCGATGGTTTTTGGGTCGTGTGGGAAGGACCCCCTATCTCCCACACTCACTAGGCGACAGTTTAAAATGTTGTCATGGAAAGGGGTTAAAAACCGTTTGTATAGCAGATCGCAGTACCCGTGTAATCTTCTTTTGCGGTGTGTTTTTTGGGATTCGATGAATTATGGGTTCATGACCAGATTATTCAAGAATATTAATTGAGTCTTCTCTGAATTCTTTTATGCATGCTAATTATAGTTTTGTATTTCTCTTTGATCTATCCATTTGGTTTGGCCAACTAGATTTATTTATCTTGCAATGGGAGAGGTGATTTATGATGGGTTCAATCTTGTGGTGCTCTATATCCCAGTGACAGAAGGGGACAAGACAAGTATTTGTATTGTAGCCATTAAGGGGAAAACTATGGGTTTTGTACATATTGGTTGGATTTACTTTGTCTACATCATGTCATCTTGCTTAAGGCGTTACTCTGTTTTTATTGACTTAATACTCTAGATGCGTGTTGGATAGCCGTCGATGGGTGGAGTAATAGTAGTAGATGCAGGCAGGAGTTGCTCTACTTGTCTCGGACATGATGCCTATATACATGATCATTGCCTTGAATATCGTCATACTATGCGCTTTTTTATCAATTGCCCAACAGTAATTTGTTTACCCACCGTATGTTTTTTGTTCGAGAGAGAAGCCTCCAGTGAAAACTATGTCGCCTAGGTCTACTTTTATCATATATAAAATCCCCAAATACCTTGCTGCAATTTTATTTCCTTTATTTTATTTTGGAATTACTTTATCTATCTACCAGTTTGAGATTTGATCCTTGCAAATACCGCAGAAGTGATTGACAACCCCCTTGTTCGCGTTGGGTGCAAGTATTTGCATTTGTGTGTGGAGGTGCTGCTAACGAGGTTTCATGTGGTTCTCCTACTAGATTAATAAGTTTGGTTCTTAACTAAGGGAAATACTTATCTCTACTGTACTGGATCATCCTCTCCCCTTCGAGGAAATCCCAATGCATCTCACAAGTAGCAAGAGTGCGCAACTCTCAAGAGTAATAGGTACGAGAACTCTAACTCAGAACTACTATGATGCTCCACCACTACCTAAGTTTTGGCTCTTGGTTTTGTCTCGGTGGATTTTGAACTCAAATCTCTCATAGAGGGGATGCTCAATCAATTTTCTCAAAAAAATTAAGCGAAGAAACCAACGGCCAACGTTGCAGCGTGGTGGCTATTTATAGCCGCAGCCTTCCCTAAAGTGAAATGACCAAATTGGACATGCGGGACTGCGAATGGCCGAATGACATGGGTCCAACTATCGGAATTTGATCACAATGTAACATTCCTTATGGAGCAAGAAATGCCAAATCCTCACAATGGGAGATATCTCCTGCAGCACCAAAGAACTACGTCTTCTATTGACATGTAATCATTCAGAGCATATAGAGATTTCTCTCAGTCTTGCATAGGTTTGGGCTAAGCATCACATCGGATCTAAGCTTCAAGAACCCGTACCCCTCTTAATAGTATGGAGGTCCTATGACTCAAGAAAGATAAGAAGAACCACAAAGTGAATAATATGTCTTCACTTTGCCTTCGACCTTCTCAATTGTAGTCAATTTTGTTCGGACGAATACCGAACGAATTGCTTCACGTTAGAATTAATTTTCAAGGGGTCAACTCCTTCACATCAACCTTCATGCCTACATGTTCTTTGGTGAAGTTCGTCGAACTTGACACCAAATGTAGCATTCTCTTTGGTTCTATATGGACCATTTTACTCTGTGTGCAGTAGCAAAAAAATCAGTCGATGCATGTTTCTTTCAAGAATCTCCAAAGCACAAGAGAGCAAATATTGCACCAATACTTGTGTATAAGGATGATAAGAAATGATGCGAACACTCAGCGTGATGCATATCCATGGATTGTATAGTGGTCCATGAAGGTGGGTTGTGACTGTTGGTGTAATTTGTACCGACAACGACTCATCTATGGTCGAAGGGTAACAACTGCAGTTAAGGCATAGTGTAGATCGTGGGTAACGTCGCTCTTGACTTTTGTTTTGACCTGTCGTTGCAGTAGGTGATACGTTTCCAACGTATCTACTTTTCCTAACGCTTTTCCTCTTGTTTTGGACTCTAATTTGCATGATTTGAATGAAACTAACCCGAGACTGACGCTGTTTTCAGCAAAACTACCATGGTGTTGTTTTTGTGCAGAAATAAAAATTCTCGGAATGAAGCGAAACTTAGCGACGATTTTTATACAATAAAAGAAAAATACTGGAGCCAAGTACCACCGGAGGGGGGCACCTGGGTGGTCACAAGCCACCAGGGCACGCCCCCACTCCTGGCGCGCCCAGGTGGGTTGTCCCCACCTGGTGGCCCCGCAGACGCCAACCCTGATACTATAAGTTCACATTCGTCCTGGAAAAAATCAGGGAGAAAGAATTATCGCGATCTACGAGACAGAGCCGCCGCCACCTCCTGTTCTTCCTCGGGAGGCCAGATCTAGAGTCTGTTTGGGGCTCCGGAGAGGGGGGTCTTCGTTCTTTGTCATCACCAACCCTTCTCCATCGCCAATGAAGGAAATATGCCCTAGAGGCAATAATAAAGTTGTTATTTATATTTCATATATATCATGATAAATGTCTTTTATTCATGCTAGAATTGTATTAACCGGAAACTTGATACATGTGCGAATACATAGAAAAAACAGAGTGTCCCTAGTATGCCTCTACCAGACTAGCTCGTTAATCAAAGATGGTTGTGTTTCCTAACCATAGACATGTGTTGTCATTTGATCGACGAGATCACATCATTAGAAGAATGATGTGATGGACAAGACCCATCCATTAGCTTAGCATAACGATCATTTAGTTTTATTGCTATTGCTTTCTTCATGACTTATACATGTCCCTCTGACTATGATATTATGCAACACCTGAATACCGGAAGAACACCTTGTGTGCTATCAAACATCACAATGTAACTGGGTGATTATAAAGATGCTCTACAGGTGTTTCCGAAAGTGTTTGTGGTGTTGTCATAGATCAAGAATAGGATTTGTCACTCCAAGTGTCGGAGATGTATCTCTGGGCCCTCTCGGTAATACACATCATAATAAGCCATGCAAGCAAATGACTAATGAGTTTGTCACTGCATGATGTATTACGGAACGAGTAAAGAGACTTGCTGGTAATGAGATTGAACTAGGTATGATGATACCGGCGATCGAATCTCGAGCAAGTAACATACCGATGACAATGGGAACAACGTATGTTGTTATGCGGTTTGACCAACAAAGATCTTCGTAGAATATGTAGGAGCCAATATGAGCATCAAGGTTCCACTATTGTTTATTGACCGGAGATGTGTCTCGGTCATGTCTACATAGTTCTCGAACCCATAGGGTCCGCACACTTAACGTTCGATGACGATTTGTATTATGAGTTATGTGTTTTTGATGACCGAAGATTGTTCGGAGTCCCATATGAGATCACATACATGACGAGGAGTCTTGAAATAGTCGAGACATAAAATATGATATATTGGACGACGATATTCAGACACCGGATGAGTTCCGGGGGTACCGGGTAACTATCGGAGTGTCGGGAGGGTTATCGGAACCACCGAGGGATTTAATGGGCCAACATGGGCCTTGAGAGAGAGAGAGAGGAAGGGCCTCTAAGGCTGGCTGCATGCCCCCCTTGAGGAGTCCGAATTGGATTAGGAGGGGACGGCGCCCCCCCTCTTTCCTTCTCCCTTTCTCCCTCTCCTTTCTTCCCCCTCTCTCCCTCTTGGTGGAATCCTACTAGGACTAGGAGTCCTAGTAGGACTCCCCACTTGGGGCGCGCCCTATGAGGGTCGGCCGGCCTCCCCCTTGCTCCTTTATATACGTAGGTAGGGGCACGTGTTTAGCCGTGTGCGATGCCCCCCTCCACAAATTCCACCTGAGGTCATATTGTCATAGTGCTTAGGCGAAGCCCTACGCGGATCACATAATCAACAACGTCGACATGCCGTCGTGCTGACGAAACTCTCCCTCGTCCTCAACTGGATCAAGAGCTCGAGGGATGTCATCGTGCTGAACGTGTGCTGAACACGGAGGTGTCGTACGTTCGGTACTTGGATCGGTTGGATCGTGAAGACGTTTGACTACATCAACCGTGTTACTAAACGCTTCCGCTTTTGGTCTCCGAGGGTACGTGGACACACTCCCGCTCGTTGCTATGCTTCTCCTAGATAGATCTTGCGTGATCGTAGGATTTTTTTTGAAATACTACATTCCCCAACAGTGGCATCATGAGCCATGTTTATGCGTAGATGATATGCACGAGTAGAACACAAAGTGTTGTGGTCGATCATAGTCATACTACTTGCCACCAGCGTCCTACTTTGATTCAGCGGTATTGTTGGATGAAGCGGCCCGGACCGACATTACATGGCTGCTTTCATGAGACTGGTTCTACCGATGTGCTTTGCACATAGGTGGCTGGCAGGTGTCAGTTTCTCCAACTTTAGTTGAATTGAGTGTGACTACGGCCGGTCCTTGTTCATGGTTAAAATAGCACACTCGACGAAAAATCATTGTGGTTTTGATGCATAGGTAAGAACGATTCTTACTAGAAGCCCGTAGCAGCCATGTAAAACTTGCAAGAACAAAGTAGAGGATGTTTAACTTGTTTTTGCAGGGCATGTTGTGATGTGATATGGTCAAGACGTGATGAGTTATACGATATTGTATGAGATGATCATGTTGTGTAAATTATCGACAACCGGTAGGAGCCTTATGGTTGTCTCTTTATTATATGAATTGTGAACGCCATGTAATTGCTTTACTTTATCACTATGAGTTAGCGATAGTAGTAGACACAATAGTTGGCGAGACGACCACGACGCTACGATGAAGATCATGGTGTCAAGCCGGTGACGATGGAGATCATGACGATGCTTTGGAGATGGAGCCCAAAAGCACAAGATGGTGATGGCAATATCATGTCACATATTTTGATTGCATGTGATGTTTATCTTATTATGCATCTTATTTTGCTTAGTACGGCGGTAGCATTATAAGATGACCCCTTACAAAATTTCAAGTTACAAGTGTTCTCTCTGAGTATGCACCGTTGCGACAGTTCGTCGTGCCGAGACACCACATGATGATCGGGTATGATAAGCTCTACGTTCACATACAACGGGTGTAAGACAGTTTTGCACATGCAGAATACTTGTGTTAAACTTGACGAGCCTAGCATGTACACAGATGGCGTCGGAACACGGGAGACCGAAAGGTTGAGCGTGAACCATATAGTAGATATGATCAACAGAAGATGTTCACCATTGAAAACTACTCCATCTCACGTGATGATTGGACATGGTTTACTTGATTTGGATCACGTGATCATTTAGATGACTTAAGGGATGTCTATCTAAGTGGGAGTTCTTTAGTAATATGATGAATTGAACTTTAATTTATCATGAACTTAGTCATGATAGTTTTTTGCATATCTATGTTGTTGTAGATCAATGGCCCATGCTACCGTTCCCTTGAATTTTAATGCGTTCCTAGAGAAAGCTAAGTTGAAAGATGATGGTAGCAACTACACAGACTGGGTCCGTAACTTGAGGATTATCCTCATTGCTGGACAGAAGAGATATGTCCTTGAAGCACCGCTAGGTGACAAGCCCCCTCCTGCTAATGTAGACGCTTTGAACGTCTGGCAGACGTGGTGTGATGACTACTCAATAGTTCAGTGTGCCATGCTTTACGGCTTAGAATCGGCACTTCAAACACATTTGAACTTCATGGAGCATATGAGATGTTCCAAGAGTTGAAGTTAATATTTCAAGCAAATGCCCGAGTTGAGAGATATGAAGTCTCCAATAAGTTCTATAGCTGCAAGATGGAGGAGAACAGGTCTGTCAGTGAACACATACTCAGAATGTCTGGGTACTACAATCACATGACTCAACTTGGAGTCAAAGTTGATGAAGATAGTGTTATTGTCAGAGTTCTTCAATCACTGCCACCAAGCTATAAAGGCTTCTTGATGAACTATACTATGCAAGGGATGCAGATAACAAATCCCGAGCTCTTCACTATGCTAAAAGCTGTGCAGGTAGAAATCAAAAAGGAGCATCAAGTGTTGATGGTTAACAAGACTACTAGTTTCAAGAAAAAGGGCAAGGGAAATAAGGGGAACTTCAAGAAGAATAGCAAGCCAGATTCTACTCCCGATAAGAAACCCAAGTCTGGAGCCAAGCCTGAAACTGAGTACTTCTACTTCAAAGGGGCTGGTCACTTGAAGCGGAACTGCCCCAAGTATTTGGCAGATAAGAAGGATGGCAAAATGAACAAAGGTATATTTGATATACATGTTATTGATGTGTACCTTACTAATGCTTGTAGTAGCGCCTGGGTATTTGACACTGGTTCGGTTACTCATATTTGTAACTCGAAACAGGGTCTACTGATTAAACGAAGTTTGGCTAAGGACGAGGTGACGATGCATGTGGGAAATGGTCCCAAAGTCGATGTGATTACCGTCGGCACGCTACATCTACATCTACCTTCGGGGTTAGTTTTAGACCTAAATAATTGTTATTTGGTGCCAGCGTTGAGCATGAACATTATATCTGGATCTTGTTTGTTGCGAGATGATTATTCATTTAAATTAGAGAATAATGGTTATTCTATTTATATGAGTAATATCTTTTATCTTCATGCACCCTTGATGAGTGGTCTATTTTTGTTGAATCTCGATCGTAGTGATACACATATTCATAATATTGAAGCCAAAAGATGCAAAGTTGATAATGATATGTGCAACTTATTTGTGGCACTGCCGATTAGGTCATATTGGTGTAAAGCGCATGAAGAAACTCCATGCTGATGGGCTTTTGGAATAACTTGATTATGAATCACTTGGTGCTTGCGAACCATGCCTCATGGGAAAGAGGACTAAGACATTGTTCTCCGGAACAATGGAGCGAGCAACTGACTTATTGGAAATCATACATACTGATGTATGCGGTCCAATGAGTGTTGAGGCTCGCGGCGGGTATCGTTATTTTCTGACCTTCATAGATGATTTGAGAAGATATGGGTATATCTACTTGATGAAACACAAGTCCGAAACATTTGAAAAGTTCAAAGAATTACAGAGTGAAGTAGAGAATCATCATAACAAGAAAATAAAGTTTCTACAATCTGATCGCGGAGGCGAATATTTGAGTTATGAATTTGGCCTTCATTTGAAACAATGTGGAATAGTTTCACAACTCACGCCACCTGGAACACCATAGCGTAATGGTGTGTCCGAACGTCGTAATCGTACTTTATTAGATATGGTGCGATCTATGATGTCTCTTACCGATTTACCACTATCATCTTGGGGTTATGCTTTAGAGACTGTTGCATTCATGTTAAATAGGGCACCATCTAAATCCGTTGAGATGACACCTTATGAACTGTGGTTTGGAAAGAAACCCAAGTTGTCGTTCCTTAAAGTTTGGGGCTGCGATGCTGATGTGAAAAAGCTTCAACTTGATAACCTTGAACCCAAGTCGGAGAAATGTATCTTTATATGATACCCAAAGGAAACTGTTGGGTATATCTTCTATCACAGATCCAAAGGCAAGATATTCGTTGATAAGAATGGATCCTTTCTAGAGAAGGAGTTTCTCTCAAAAGAAGTGAGTGGGAGGAAAGTAGAACTTGATGAGGTAATTGTACCTTCTCCCAAATTGGAAAGTAGTTCATCACAGAAATTAGTTCCAGTGATTCCTACACCAATTAGCGAGGAAGAAAATGATGATGATCATGAAACTTCAGATCAAGTTGCTACTGAACCTCGTAGGTCAACCAGAGTATGTTCCGCACCAGAGTGGTATGGTAACCCTGTTCTGGAAGTCATGTTACTAGACCATCATGAACCTACAAACTATGAGGAAGGGATGATGATCCCAGATTCCGCAAAATGTCTTGAGGCCATGAAATCTGAGATGGGATCGATGTATGAGAACAAAGTGTGGACTTTGGTTGACTTCCCCGATGATCGGCAAGCCATTGAAAATAAATGGATCTTTCAGAGGAAGACTGATGCCGATGGGAATGTTACTGTCTACAAAGCTCGACTTATTGCGAAAGGTTTTTGACAAGTTCAAGGAGTTGACTACGATGAGACTTTCTCACCCGTAGCGATGCCTAAGTCTGTCCGAATCATGTTAGCAATTGCCACATTTTATGATTATTAAACCTGGCAAATGGATGTCAAAAATGCATTCTTTAATGGATATTTCCAAGAAGAGTTGTATATGATGCAACCAGAAGGTTTTGTCGATCCTAAAGGTGCTAACAAAGTGTGCAAGCTCTAGCGATCCATCCATGGACTGGTGTAAGCATCTCAGAGTTGGAATATACACTTTGATGAGGTGATCAAAGCATATGGTTTTATATAGACTTTTGGAGAAGCTTGTATTTACAAGAAAGTTAGTGGGAGCTCTGTAGCATTTCTGATATTATATGTGGATGGCATATTGTTGATTGGAAATGATATAGAATTTCTGCATAGCATAAAAGGATACTTGAATAAGAATTTTTCAATGAAAGACCTCGGTGAAGCTGCTTATATATTGGGCATCAAGATCTATAGGGATAGATCAAGATGCTTAATTGGAATTTCACAAAGCACATACCTTGATAAAGTTTTGAAGAAGTTCAAAATGGTTCAGTCAAAGAAAGTGTTCTTGCCTGTGTTACAAGGTGTGAAGTTGAGTCGGACTCAATGACCAACTGATACGTCCAAAACGTATCTATAATTTCTGCTTGCTCCATGCTTCTTTTTGTGTGATATTGCTATGATATTGATGCACTTCCATACACTTTTGATCATATTTGGACTAACCTATTAACTCAGTGCACCATAGTGCCAGTTCCTGTTTTCTGCTGTTTTTCTATTTCAGGTTTCCCCCATATTAAAAGTGCTCCAAAAATTCCAGGAAAAATATAGGAAAAATCAGCGTACAGGAAGCTTCGCGAAGAACCAAAGATGGGCTAGAGGGGAGCCAGGGGAGGCCCAGGCGGCCACCTGGCGTGGCCCCACCCCTGGCCGCGCCAGGGGGGCGCCTGGGTCCCCTGCTCCGCCTCTGGCTGCCCCCCTTCGCATATATATCCCTCTCGTCCCGAAACCCTCGAAGACAGAACCCTTTTTTTGCAATCTCGCCTCTGTTCCGCCGCCGCAGCGCTTCCAAGATCAGGAGCATCAGGAGAACTCTTCCCGGCACCCTGCCGAAGGGGAGAACCACCACCGGGAGCTTCTCCACCACCATGGACGCTTCCCAGATGAGTCGTGAGTAGTCCACCTTGGACCATGGGTCCATGATCAGTAGCTATGTGATGTTCTCCTCCCCTCTTTGCTCTTCATGGTTTAGACCTCGTGAGCTGCCCTACATGATCGAGGCACATATGTAATCTTTCTGCTGTTGCTTTGCTGAGTTTACTGGGATCTGATGGATTATGAGACTATGTTCAGATTGTGTTTGAGTAATATATTTGATTCACATCTTTTATATCTTTGTTCTTGAGTAATTCTTGCATGTTCTCCGTTGCTGTTTATTGCTTTGGACAAGTAGTAGGTAGTAACTCCAAGAGGGAGCGTTATGCTTGATTGTGGGTTCATGCCCCCCGATGACTAGCTTGAGTGACAGAAACATGAGTCTAGGGGATGTGCTGTTGCCACAAGGGAGAAAACAACGGTGCTTGTACTTGCGGGTGCAAGGATTGTTTACTTTACGCAAAGTTCTTTTAATGCAGTTGTCTGTTGCTTTGAGTTTACACTTTGGGTAGGATTCGCAACTTAATACCAGCGAGATGTTCTGGATAGATATCTCAAGGTGGATGATTAGTAGTAGATGCAGATGGATTTCGTTCTACTTGCCTTGGCGTACCGCCCATGCTTTTGAGCCTCTACCTTTCTTTGCAGCATAGTTAGCATTGGTTTGCGCACATAATCCTGTCAATTGCCCAGCTGTAATTTGTTTACCTCGCTTTGCTGTTTTATCGTCTTTTGGGAGAGAGACATCACTAGTGAACATCATGGGACCCCGGTCCATATTACCACCGCTGATCACAGCTTCTATTTACTTCCTGTTTTTATTTCCTAGTTGCAGTCATAGCTATCATTATTATCTCTTGTGTTTGATCCTTTGTAAACAACAAGGCCGGAGGGATTGACAACCTCTCTGTACTCGTTGGGAGCAAAGTTATCTGTATCTGTGTGCAGGTCCCGTCAACCGCTAAGTTTCTGGCGCCGTTGACACCTACTTGTCGACCCTCGGAGTCTCACGGGATTCGATCCTTGGTATCTTTGCCAAGGGAAATTTGCCGCTACGCTACATCTCAACCTTCCACTTGGGGTAACCAACGAGGGGCGAGAAGCCATCAAGCAAGTTTCTGGCGCCGTTGCCGGGGACTCCACTCTTCAAGATAGGGGAGTTGCACGCTATCTTTTATCTTTGCTTTTTTTAGTCTTGTTAGTTTACATTTCAGTTTTTGCTTTAGTGTCCCTTACCAAAAATCACAAAAATAGTTATCTTGCTTGCTGCTGCTATGGGTTCCACCGAGAACACCAAGTTGTGTGACTTCACTAGTCATAACAACAGTGACTTTATCTGCACGCCTATTGCTACACCTGCCACTTCAGCACCTTCTTATGAGATTAAACCTGCTTTGCTGAACCTAGTTATGAAAGATCAATTCTCCGGTGCTGGAGATGATGCTGCTTTGCACTTAAATAATTTTGTTGAGCTCTGTGATATGCAAAAGTACAAAGAAGTAGATGGTGATATTGTTAAGCTTAAGCTTTTTCCTTTCTCCTTGAGAGGAGGAGCTAAAATCTGGTTTCAATCCTTGCGTAGGAATAGTATAGATTCTTGGGACAAGTGCAAGGATGCCTTTATTGGGAAGTACTACCCCCCTCCTAAAATTATCCAATTAAGGAGTAACATAATGAATTTTAAACAATTGGATAATGAACACGTTGCCCAAGCTTGGGAACGCATGAAATATCTTGTCAAGAACTGCCCTACTCATGGTTTGACTACTTGGATGGTTATCCAAACTTTTTATGCAGGCTTGAACTTTACCTCGCGGAACATGTTAGATTCGGCCGCGGGAGGAACCTTTATGTCAACTACACTTGGTGCTGCCACGAAACTTCTCGACGAGATGATGACCAATTATTCCCAATGGCACACCGAACGCGCTCCAACAGGTAGGAAGGTAAACTCTGTCGAGGAGATTTCCTCCCTAAATGAAAAAGTTGACTTGATCATGTCTCTACTTTCCAAGCAATCTTCTATTGATCCTCATGATGTTCCTTTAAATTCTTTGATTGCTCAAGATCAAGTAGATGTGAACTTTATCTCTAGAAACAACATCAATAACAATGCTTATAGGAGTAATTTTGGTAGCAACCCTAGAACGTTCCCCTTTAATTCCTATGGGAGCAACAATACTTATCCTAGCACCAAGAACTCCACCCCTAGAGATAGAGACATGCCTAGTTATGAGAAACTTCTAGAAATAGAGAAGGCCACTAAAAACTACATGTGCACCCAATATGAACAAAACAAGACCTTCTCGAGGCAATTAGATGAGCATACTGCTATCTTGCAAGACATTGGTAGACAACTGGAGAGCCTAAATATTGAGATTTCTAACCTCCAGACTAGGCTCACCATCACTGAGACCCAAGTTTCCAATATGTCCCACACACAAGACACTTTGATAAACCAAATGGCAGCTAAACCTGAAGTGGTTGCACCCCTGAAGGAGGAAGAAGATAGAATTAAGAGCCTTCCTACCCACCACACTGTTGCTACTATCCAAGTTGTTGAGGATATCCAAACTCTTAGCACCCAATGCACTCCTAGTCCCATTGGACGTATTAATGGTGATGCTATGACCTCAACCGTAGAAGAAGAAACTCCTATGACCATAGAAGCTACCAAACAAGTGAGCCTAAAGGACACCACTACCACTTTACTTGATAGTAGTGACCTTGATTTAGGTAATTGCACCCTTTCTGAAGTTATTGGTTTTGTTCACAAGATGTCTAGAGATCCCCACACTAGCACACTTAATCTTGCCTTCACGGAGCATATCACTAATGCTCTTATCAAAGCTAGGGAGGAGAAGCTTAGGGTAGAAGCCTCCATACCTAGAAAGCTAGAAGATAGTTGGGATCCTATGATTAAAATTAAGTTGAATAACTTCTCTTGCTATGCTTTATGTGATGTTGGAGCTAGTACCTCCGTTATGCCCAAAAGAATGTATGATATGTTTGAATTGAAACCTTTTGATCCTTGTTCTTTTGGTGTTCGTCTTGTTGATTCTTCCGTAAAGAAACCTTTGGGGAAGATCGACGATGTTCTTATCATTGTCAATGACAATTATGTTCCCGTTGATTTTACTATTATGGATATTGAATGTGAACCTTCATGTCCAATTATTTTGGGACATCCTTTTCTTCGCACCGTTGGTGCTGTCATTGACATGAAAGAGGGGAATATAAAATTCCAATTCCCTCTCAAGAAAGGGATGGAACACTTCCCTAGAAAGAAGATTAAGTTGCCTTTTGAGTCCGTTACACGGGCTAGCTATTCTCTTACTCTTGATAAAACTTGATCTTCTCTTTTTGCATCATGCCTAGCTTAAAGGCATAAAAGAAAGCGCTTTTGGGAGGCAGCCCACAACAAATTAGGTTTTATTTTGCTTTTGTTGTGTCTTGATGTTTGTTACTACAGTAGCATCATCATTGTATCTTTTCTTTTCAGCTTTGTGCCAAGTTTAGCCTCCGATTGCAAGAAAGTTCAAAAGTTGTGACGTGCTGTCCAGAAAACAGATTCTGTCCTTGGACAAAAAAATTCGAATAAAATGACCAGATCATCTTTTTGATCTGAATTTTTTTGACAGCGTGCTCTATACAATTGGCTTTCGAGCGTCTGTTCTGAGTTTTTTGATTTGAGTTGCAGAAGTGCCCAGAAAAAAATTATTTACTACCTGCTGGTCTGTTTTTCACAGATTCTGTCCTGTTTTGCCTTTTCCTCGTTTTGCAAACCTTGAGCTTGCTTTTTCTTTGCAAAAACCTTTTGGCAATCTTGAGAAATAGTAGCTCTTCAAGATTATCTTTATTTCCAGTAGCGAAAAAATTATTTTATTGTGGGTACTAACCTCGCTAATCAGATTATGATGAGTTATGTATGAAGGGAGTTTTCAAGTGTGCGAGGGAAGATGATAAAAGAAGATTCAGGAGGGTCAAACGCTCAAGCTTGGGGATTCCCCCGTGCACCCCCAAGAAATATTCAAGAAGACTCAAGCGTCTAAGCTTGGGGATGCCCCCATGCATCCCCTTCTCCATCAACAATTATCAGTTCGTCTTTCATTCCACTATATTCTTATCACTTCATGTGTTATGTGCTATGCTTGGAGCGTCTTGCTCTTAGTTTCCTTTTTAGTTTTCTTTAGCCTTGCTTGCTGTTCATAACAAGTTAGAACCCAGCTTTCTTTGTGTGGGAGAGAAACACGCTCCACTTCAACCTAGAACACAACATAGGATTTTCATGCTTATCTTTGCTGTGTGTGTTCTTTGTCTTTCCATAGCTGCTGTCATGTTTAGCTCTTAGTTTTCATGCTTTTCTTTTTAAAGAGCTTTTGTTTAGTTGGTTGCTGAACTCTCTTGAGTTTTCATGTTTATCTTGTTAAGAGAGTTTGCCTGTTGCACTGAGTTGTGTGTCTTAACTTAAAGTAGGTAATTGAGGTTGCTATTTAATTTTAGTAGTAACTTGCAATGGTTTTGAGGTATTGCCATGAGTAATGTCTGAACATTTGGTGTCAAGAGCTTTAGCCTATTAGTGATAGATGTCGTATTTTGGGAAATCCGTGTTTATTTTCGAAAACCTACAAAATAGTTGAGAAATTTAGCTACTAGATGGATCACTAATCTTTGGAGGGATCGAATATTAGAGTACACTCACGTACCATGAGTCGAGGATGCGCAAGGATAACCAAACCCCCATACACTCCTCCTCGGGGTACTTGTCTCTTTGTGAACCTCCTAATTAGATTGAGAGTTACCGATAATAAGTGCATGAGTTCTTCGGACTAATGTGAGTATTCGAAAGTTGACACTTCCACCTAGCCATATTTTTCTAGCCTCTTCGGTACCGTGCATTGCCCTTTCTCACCTCGAGAGTTGGCGCATACTTCGCGGGTGCATCCAAATCCTTGGCACGATACGCTCTGTCATCATAAGCCTCATTATATCCTTCCTCAAAACAGCCACCATACCTACCTATCAAGGCATTTCCATAGCCTTTCCGAGATACATTGCCATGCAACATCCATCTTCTCATGACTTGATCTTCATGTCATACATGCTTTTGCTTGATCGATGAGCCACATGCTAGTTGGGCCTTGCCCTAATCATTGCTACATGACGCGCTAGTATCATTGCATATCCCGCTACAATGCCAGAGGCATACATTTGCATACATCATGATAGTTTCATTTTCTTTATGTTGAGTACTTTTGTAAAGTGTGAAAGATCTTCTATACTTCTTGTAATATATAGAGTGTTGCCCCTAAAGTGAGGAAAAGATCCCAAAGAGGACAAAATCAAAAGATCCCAAAGAGGACAAATGAGAGTTAAATAGAAAGAGCCATTGAGGCCACAAAAAAAATAGAAAAAGAGAAAAAGAAATAAAAAGAGAGAAGGGGGCACACTACTATTCCTTTTGAGAGATCCACACTCGTACTTCATCTTATACCTTGTACTCCATAGAGATTATCATTCATGCATATAGCTATGTGGGGACCTTCACACTATAGAACTTGGCTTGTATATTCCAATGATGAGCCTCCTCAAAAGAGCTCTAGGTCTTCTTGAGCGAGCAAGTTGGATGCACCCCCACTAGTTCCATTTGAGAGCTTACCTTAGCTCATATGTGCATATGTTGCATGGCAATCCCTACTCCTCACATCATATCTATCATTTGGCTTTCTCTCGCCTATGATTGTCCTCATTTGATGTGAGCCTTTCACACCTTTTTTGTCTTCCCCCTTCATCATTTTTCTCCCTTTCCATCCTAAGTGTCAACTTTCTTGCTTACGCTCATCCATTGCATGAGTGCTCAAAATATCGAAAGGGAGTGGATCATTTTGACTTGTACCTGGCTAGTGGTCTGGGGATGAGTCAAGATAAGATTCCAAAGAAGACCAATTGTGAAACTTCAGTAGATTAAGTTCTCAACAATACAAAAACTATGTTTTACTCTCTCGTATATCCCTATCCCCTTTCTTGCATGCAAACACCATTTGGAGACATTCGAGTCACGGACAGCGAGAGCTCTTGCACCTTTATGTTCTTATGTTGCTTGTTACAATGCTAATATAGACTCTTGCTTGTTATGACTTGAATTGAATTACATGCCTTGATTGCTTTACTTAAAAAGTTCTTATATGGTTGATAGCATGTCACCACAGAAATTATTCTTGTTATCATTTACCTACTCGAGGACGAGCAGGAATTAAGCTTGGGGATATTGATACGTCCAAAACGTATCTATAATTTCTGCTTGCTCCATGCTTCTTTTGTGTGATATTGCTATGATATTGATGCACTTCCATACACTTTTGATCATATTTGGACTAACCTATTAACTCAGTGCACCACAGTGCCAGTTCCTGTTTTCTGATGTTTTTCTATTTCAGGTTTCCCCCATATTAAAAGTGCTCCCAAAATTCCAGGAAAAATTTAGGAAAAATCAGCGTACAGGAAGCTTCGCGAAGAACCAAAGATGGGCTAGAGGGGAGCCAGGGGAGGCCCAGGCGGCCACCTGGCGCGGCCCCACCCCTGGCCACGCTAGGGGGGCGCCTGGGGCCCCTGCTCCGCCTCTGGCTGCCCTCCTTCGCATATATATCCCTCTCGTCCCAAAACCCTCGAAGACAGAACCCTTTTTCGCTATCTCGCCTCTGTTCCGCCGCCGCAGCGCTTCCAAGATCGGGAGCATCAGGAGAACTCTTCCCGGCACCCTGCCGGAGGGGAGAACCACCACCGGGAGCTTCTCCACCACCATGGACGCTTGATGAGTCGTGAGTAGCCCACCTTGGACCATGGGTCCATGATCAGTAGCTATGTGATGTTCTCCTCCCCTCTTTGATCTTCATGGTTTAGACCTCGTGAGCTGCCCTACATGATCGAGGCACATATGTAATCTTTCTGCTGTTGCTTTGCTGAGTTTGCTGGGATCTGATGGATTATGAGACTATGTTCAGATTGTGTTTGAGTAATATATTTGATTCACCTCTTTTATATCTTTGTTCTTGAGTAATTCTTGCATGTTCTCCGTTGCTGTTTATTGCTTTGGCCAAGTAGTAGGTAGTAACTCCAAGAGGGAGCGTTATGCTTGATTGTGGGTTCATGACCCCTGATGACTAGCTTGAGTGACAGAAACATGAGTCTAGGGGATGTGCTGTTGCCACAAGGGAGAAAACAACGGTGCTTGTACTTGCGGGTGCAAGGATTGTTTACTTTACGCAAAGTTCTTTTAATGCAGTTGTCTGTTGCTTTGAGTTTACACTTTGGGTGGGATTCGCAACTTAATACCAGCGAGATGTTCTGGATAGATATCTCAAGGTGGATGATTAGTAGTAGATGCAGATGGATTTCAGTCTACTTGCCATGGTGTACCGCCCATGCTTTTGAGCCTCTACCTTTCTTTGCAGCATAGTTAGCATTGGTTTGCGCACATAATCCTGTCAATTGCCCAGCTGTAATTTGTTTACCTCGCTTTGCTGTTTTATCGTCTTTTGGGAGAGAGACATCACTAGTGAACATCATGGGACCCCGGTCCATATTACCACCGCTGATCACACCTTCTATTTACTTCTTGTTTTTATTTCCTAGTTGCAGTCATAGCTATCATTATTATCTCTTGTGTTTGATCCTTTGTAAACAACAAGGCCGGAGGGATTGACAACCTCTCTGTACTCGTTGGGAGCAAAGTTATCTGTATCTGTGTGGAGGTCCCGTCAACCGCTAAGTTTCTGGCGCCGTTGACACCTACTTGTCGACCCTCGGAGTCTCACGGGATTCGATCCTTGGTATCTTTTCCAAGGGAAATTTGCCGCTACGCTACATCTCAACCTTCCACTAGGGTAACCAACATGGGGCGAGAAGCCATCACCGACCACTACAGAAGATAGAGAGAAGATGAAACTCATTCCCTATGCTTCAGCCATAGGTTCTATCATGTATGCAATGTTGTGTACCAGACCTGATGTGTGCCTTGCTATAAGTCTAGCAGGGAGGTACCAAAGTAATCCAGGAGTGGATCACTTGATAGCGGTCAAGAACATCCTGAAATACCTAAAAAGGACGAAGGATATGTTTCTCGTTTATGGAGGTGACAAAGAGATCGTCGTAAACAGTTACGTCAATGCAAGCTTTGACACTGATCCGGATGACTCTAAGTCACAAACCGGATACGTATTTTTTTTGAACGGTGGAGCTGTTAGTTGGTGCAGTTCCAAGCAGAGCATCTTGGCGGGATCTACGTGTGAAGCGGAGTACATAGCTGCTTCGGGAGCAACAAATGAAGGAGTCTAGATGAAGGAGTTCATATCCGATCTAGGTGTAATACCTAGTGCAGTGGGTCCAATGAAAATCTTTTGTGACAACACTGGAGCAATAGCCTTGGCGAAGCAATCCAGGTTTCACAAGAGAACCAAGCACATCAAGAGACGCTTCAATTCCATCCGCATTCAAGTCAAGGAGGGAGACATAGAAATTTGCAAAATACATACGGATTTGAATGTAACAGACCCATTGACTAAGCCTCTTCCATGAGCAAAACATGATCAGCAGCAAGACTCCATGGGTGTTAGAATCATTACTATGTAATCTAGATTATTAAGTCTAGTGCAAGTGGGAGACTGAAGGAAATATGCCCTGGAGGCAATAATAAAGTTGTTATTTATATTTCCTTATATATCATGATAAATGTATTTTATTCATGCTAGAAAACCGGAAACTTGATACATGTGTGAATACATAGACAAAATAGAGTGTCCCTAGTATGCCTCTACTAGACTAGCTCATTAATCAAAGATGGTTGTGTTTCCTAACCATAGACATGTGTTGTCATTTGATCAACGAGATCACATCATTATAAGAATTAGGTGATGGACAAGACCCATCCATTAGCTTAGCATAATGATCGTTTAGTTTTATTGCTACTGCTTTCTTCATGACTTATACATGTTCCTCTGACTATGAGATTATGCAACTCCCGAATACCGAAAGAACACCTTGTGTGCTATCAAACATCACAACGTAACTGGGTGATTATAAAGATGCTCTACAGGTGTTTCCGAAAGTGTTTGTGGGGTTGGCATAGATCAAGAATAGGATTTGTCACTCTGAGTGTCCGAGAGGTATCTCTGGGCCCTCTCGGTAATACACATCATAATAAGCCTTGCAAGCAAATAACTAATGAGTTAGTCACGAGATGATGTATTACGGAACGAGTAAGGAGACTTTCCGGTAACGAGATTGAACTAGGTATGATGATACCGATGATTGAATCTCGAGCAAGTAACATACCGATGACAAAGGGAATAATGTATGTTATTATGTGGTTTGACCGATAAAGATCTTCGTAGAATATGTAGGAGCCAATATGAGCATCTAGGTTCCGCTATTGGTTATTGATCGGAGATGTGTCTCGGTCATGTCTACATAGTTCTCGAACCCGTAGTGTCGTGGAATTAGCACGGCAGATGTCTGGTTTAGAGGACTTGATGTGGAGCCATCACGCAGGTTAGCTTGAAGAGGTTAAAGCACACAAAGAACATAGAGGGTTTATACTAGTTCGGCCCCTTAGATGAAGGTAAAAGCCTACGTCTAGTTTGGTTTGGTATTGCTTGGGCGTCGATGAACAGGGAGTGGATTGCTTGCCTGTGTCTCGACGGGTTGTTTCTTGTCCCTGAACCGTCGCCGGGTCGTCCCTTTATATAGGAGGCAACGCCCGGTCCGGTTTACAGAGTCCCGAGGCCGGCTCATAATCGTGTCCGCCTCGGTCTCTACTCTTTCTACCTTATACCTCAAGTTTACATGATAGAACGGTTTATAAACCGTAAGCTTTACATATGGGCCCTAAGCCTCCACGGGCCGTAACCTCTGACTCATAACCTACTAGGCTTATGATAACACAACTACATTAACGTAATCCGGATCTTCCTAGCCGGTTTATACCTGCTAGTAATATCCCTGACATTAGGCCCCAGATTGATTTGAACTTGTTCATGTCAGTCTTCTAAGTCTTTGCATAAATTTCCTCTCTGTAGCTTCTTTGCTTTGTAAACCGGCTATGACGTCATCTCCGGAAATCATCTCAATCTGTCGTGACATCACCTCCGCATTTATTGCTCATCTCTGTTTGTTACCTTTGTTTAAATGCTATCCCGAAGATCGAGCCGACAACGGAATCTTTATCCAATCTCCGACCTCCTTGATTCTCGCACTTGCCGTTTCACCTCACCAGCTTTATAAATACCGCTGATCCCTGTTCTTTTTCTTCCTTCCGCACTTCTTCTTCCTCCGTTGCCCGAAGCTCCGCCGCCGTCTTCGAGCCCGTCGCCGTCGTCAAGCCAGGCCGCTGCATCACCCTGAAACGTGTCCAGAGTACTCCGCCGCCGTCTCCTTCTTTCTCAGGTACTCCTTTCTTCTCACTGTAGATCTCAATCTAGGGTTCCTCCATGGCTTCCGCCATGAAACCTCGAAGCTTGCTGTTCATCCCTGTAGGTTACACTTGCAGTAGATTCAAACCTTGGATACATTTCGAATGCGCTCCTGCTCCGTGGTTTAAACCTTAGATTCGAACCTTAGATTCAACCCTTAGATTCATTTGGTCTGTAGAAACCCTTCGTGGTTCTTCCTGTATAAGCATAGCATATATTTCATCTTTTTCTTACGTCTCAGATCCATTTTTACTTTAGCCTTCTGTAGAAACCTGTTTCTTCGTCTTGTAGATCTGTAAGCTACTCACCGGTTTAACCAAACATATGTTCCTCTTGTAAAGAATTAGTCATAAGCCCGAAGGTTTAGCCTCCTCTTTTCTGTTATCATAAACCGGTAGCAGTTCGTTTCACATCTGCTTCCGGGTTGTCAATGCCATTAGTCCCTTGTCTAAACCATCGATATAATTTGATGATACGCTCCGGTTTACGCTTCTGTACTTAGTAATCTGGATTTTGCACTGTATCTTTCAGCGTTTCCTTTAGTCAAGATGGCTGCCAAGCAGTTCGTTTGCTGCAACTGGGCTCCTTCCCGCATTACGGAAGAGGATTTAACCAACGCCGCTTCAATTGGTCTTCTGGGCCCCCAAGCGGTTCTGAAATGTTGGGCCCCAGGAAATGAGTGTCCTCCTACCCCTAAAGAAGGAGAAGTCATCGTTTTCTTTGATCATATGGCCCGGGGTTTTAGCCCTCCGGGTTCAATTTTTTTCCGGGATGTGTTGGCCGCTTTTCAGCTCCATCCTCAAGATATAGGTCCGAACTCTATATCAAATGGCTGCAATTTTCAAGTCTTCTCGGAAGCATACCTTCAAGAAGAACCATATGTGCATCTGTTCCGAGACTTTTCCACTTAAACCGGCGGACAGAGTTTACTGCCGGACCGCATCAAGAGCTGGGCGGTGTTAGTATTCAGAAGAGAAGAGATGTGATATTCCCTCACGCTGCTCTCCATACACACCCCAAGGAATGGAACCAATCATGGTTCTATTGCAAAGATACCTCGCCTGAAGGAGAAAACCCACTGCCGGGTTACCGTGAACATCGTCTACCTGAGGTTCATCCCCTGCCGCAGCGCCTTAGTTCTTCAGAGCGGGCCTGGTTTGCTCCTCAGCTTGCTAAGATTAGGGCCTTTATGGCCAACGGTTTAACTGGAGTGTATTTCGTTCGCTGTTGGCTTGCCTGGAGCATCCTTCCATTGAGCCGACGCTCCGGCCTGATGTGTGAGTATACCGGAAAGACGGATGACCCTCAGCGCTACATTGACATAATACTTCCTGAGAAAGAAGTCATTGAATCCGCAAAGAAGATGCTCAACATCTCCATGGAAGATTGCAGCCAGACCGGATTGGCTCCTTTTTATGAAAACAACAAACCGCCAGCTGTAAGTTCTTTCTGACCTCTTCTGCTTTTTCTGATCCGTTCATATTAATTGTCTTCTATTTATTTTTCATCTTTTGCACAGGCCAACGACCCCTTCTAGAAGAGAAAGCCTCAGGATAAGTCAGGCAAGCAGCCACGCCAGAAGACGTATGCTGTCAAGAAGAAAAAGGCGGCTGCTGCCTCCGGTTCACATGCTGAGGAAGATGATCCGGATTCCGAGGTATGACTTGATCCTGATATGTTTTAATCTCCCTTTATCCAAATTTATGTTAACACTGTCTTTCCACAGGATTTGGCTGAAGGAAGTAAAGCGGCAGAAGTTGAGGTAATCTCTCTTTCTTCAGACTCTGAACCGTCGGCGCCCAAAATTCGTCGAGCGTCCCGGAAATACCCTTTTTCTCATCCTTACGCTCAACTGGACCCCAAATTTCTTTTGAAGAAGCAGCAGCATGAAGCACGCCGGACTACGCGCCATAGTGGCCATGTAGTAGAATCCTCCGGAATATCTCTTACTCCGGCTCGCAGGCGCCGCTCTGAGGTTTTACTTTTTCCAACTCTTCTCCATCCAAAGGCCGGACTTATACGTAAACCGCTTAAACCGTCTGGTCCTAACTATTAGGAGACTCATTTGTCCTCTTCTGGTGAGTCGACTGCAACACAGGTCCCTGTACTGAAGACCGTGCCTAGGTAAGTCCCTTTCCACATCCGGTTTATTTTTGTATTTGTACCTTGATGATTCTCATTGTTCCTTCAATTTTCTCCAGCAAGCCCAAGCCTAGCAAGAGGGCGAAAGCCACCAAAGTGGCTACTAAGACTGCTACCGCTGAACCGACAGCTGATCCGGACAAAGTCATCCCTCCAGAGAACGAACCTGCAGCTCAGCTTGACGATCCTATTCCCATGGATCACAATGACATTGTTGCCCCGGAAGATACCAATGTGGAAAATGTAGTTGAACTGGCGAGTCCTGTCCGGGTTAGCCCTCCTCGGACTAACCCGGCTCCTGTTAGCCCGGCCCCTACTGCTGCCCCTTCTCAGCCAACCACTGCCTCTTCTCCAGATGTTCAGATAACCGGGACAGGTTTTACTGCTCCTGCTGAGCCTGTCATCTTGGCCAAGCATACTGCTAAAGAGGAGAAGCTTCAACAAGAAAAGGCCAAGTGGAGCACGGACTTGTCCAGCTATGCCCAATTGAGTGCCCAGGAACTTTATTCCGGGTATTTGAACCGGCTTCATACCAGCCGTGATTATGAATTGGGCTTGGTTAATATGATGAAGGATAAGTACGAGGTAACTTCCTTCACTTGTCTTTGTTTTGTATTCTTTGTACTTCTGTCTTTATGCCATAGTAGCCCCCAAGTACCGGTTTATCTTCGTTGTAAGTAAACCGGTACTTCCAATGTATGTAGAATGAACTTACATTAGCCCCCAAGTGCCAGGGGCATAACTTGTTTTATGTTCCTGGGACTTGTCTGAATTTTTCTTTTAATACTTCAACTGCACATTAGCCCCCAAGTGTCAAGTGGATAACTTGTTTATATGCTTGAGACTTGTCTGAATTGTCTTCTACACCACTTGATTTCCTTGTAGGCTGACTTGACCCGGAGGGCTGCAGAGGTAACTGAGCTCCGGAACAGACTGGACGCAACTGAAACTGCTGCTGCCAAAGCTAAGGAAGAGCTTGCTCTGAACTTAACCAGCGCCGAAAAGTTGAAAAAGGATTTTGAAGCGGATCGGTCCGCCTGGGAGGTGCGGAGGAATGCTCTTGAGAAAAGAGCCAAGGATGCTAAAGCTGCCTTTAATCCGGTGACACAAGAGTTGACCAGTTTGAGACAACAAATAGAACTTATGACCTCTGCCATCTTTGGTGAGCACTCAATTTGCCTATGTTTTCTTCTCTGCAATCTTTGTTTCGCTCCGATTTAACTTTTAATAATCATATCCAGGGCGACGCATAACCCATCTTGGGGATGACATCCGGAAGAAACTCAAGGCCTCTTATACTCTGGTTGAGCAGCTGTATTCCGGCGCTCAAAGGATTATAAGTGCGATGTCCCATCAAAAAGCGCCCCCCACTACTATCCAAGGTACTTTGGAGAAGCTATCTATGTTGCCTGTACGCTTGGAAGAAGTGAAGAAATCTGCTGCACGGGCCGGCTCTCTTGTAGCACTAACTAGGGCCAAGGCATGGGTTCCGGATTTTGATCCGGAGGAAGCTATGAATGGATACCACAGTAATAAGGAAGATGGATCTGCCTTCTCTGGCAAGGACCTCCGTGCGTTAACCAAGGAGATGCGTCCTCTTGCCAGCAAGCTTGCTGATGAAGCGGATCTGACCAGGTATCATCCAGCATATGACTTAGAAAATGAAAGGGTGCACCGGCCGGTTTATGATACCGAGAATCTGATCCCGCCAGTGCGTGCCCATACTTTCGCTCCAGATATTGATCCGTCCGATCTTATTACTGAGGAAATGTACTTCCGTGCACTATCCAAGATCGACTGGCATGTTCCTGACTTCCAGCCGCTTCAAGATGACGAAGAAGTTCCGGAACAAGCCGATCCTCAGCCTTCACAACAGGAAGAAGCCTAAGCCGCTCAGTTTAACTCTTAGCTGCTGTAATCTGTTGCCAGAAAACTTTAATCCGTTCAGGCCTGCAAGTGCCTTGTAATAGGATAGTTCGAAACATTGTCTGTCTCAATTCGGATGCCACAGCTTGACTTGGCGTCTGCCAATTTTAATCCCTTGTCTGCTATGGTTGATCTGTTTATGTTATCTGTATCAGCATAGACAACGCAAAAAAGATGTCCTGGCGGTTTACCGCCGGACCTTTGATTAAATGTACCTGACTTCTTAATCTGGTAGGCATAATTGAACATGTAAATTCTGATTAGGCTCTTGGCCCTCTTGGCATTTACCCAATGATTGTTCCGGGCTATGATAAACACCGGTTTAAATCACGCTGGTGTTCTATGACCCAGACTTTTGTAGTTATGTGGTCAACTTTGAAGTTGCCCAGTTCTGGATCAAAAACCACAGAAAACTTTGAAAAATCACAAAACATAAAACACTGTTGCAAATAAGACCATGTAGTCGAGGCTTTTTGCGAGCTGCCAGGCTCCATATTTGCCAATCAATGGATGCGACCCAAGGGGCTATGATTCATTTTGCCAATCTATGGGTGCAATCCAAGGAGCAATGATTTGTTTTGCCAATCAATGGATGTAATCCAAGGAGCAAGAACTTTTCTTTTGCCGATCAATGGATGTAATCCAAGGAGCAAGAACTTTTCTTTTGCCAATCAATGGATGTAATCCAAGGAGCAAGAACTTTTCTTTTGCCAATCAATGGATGTAATCCAAGGAGCAAGAACTTTTCTTTTGCCAATCAATGGATGTAATCCAAGGAACAAGAACTTTTCTTTTGCCAATCAATGGATGTAATCCAAGGAGCAAGAACTTTTCTTTTGCCAATCAATGGATGTAATCCAAGGAGCAATAACTTTTCTTTTGCCAATCAATGGATGT
>LR738712.1:144338167-144388705 GCA_902687465.1 Secale cereale | reverse complement strand
ATCAATGGATGTAATCCAAGGAGCAAGAACTTTTCTTTTGCCAATCAATGGATGTAATCCAAGGAGCAAGAACTTTTCTTTTGCCAATCAATGGATGTAATCCAAGGAGCAAGAACTTTTCTTTTGCCAATCAATGGATGTAATCCAAGGAGCAATAACTTTTCTTTTGCCAATCAATGGATGTAATCCAAGGAGCAAGAACTTTTCTTTTGCCAATCATTGGATGTAATTCAAGGAGCAAGAACTTTTCTTTTCCCAATCAATGGATGTAATCCAAGGAGCAAGAACTTTTCTTTTGCCAATCAATGGATGTAATCCAAGGAGCAAGAACTTTTCTTTTGCCAATCAATGGATGTAATCCAAGGGGCGATGATTCGAATACGATCTTATAAACCGGACCAGAAGGGATTAATCGAGGATTCGAATGTGATCCGTAGCCCCCTAGTGACCGTGGAGGTAGGGTACCTATGAAAGAGTTGCGCTTGAATGGCAAGTCCTGGTTGGTCCCTTATAAAATTGTCCTGCATAGCAAAATAAACTGATCAAAGTATCTGAGTTAATTCTCATAAGACACTTATTTAGAAGAAAAAAGGCTGATCCCCCGGTTTACCAGGGGTGCCGGTTTATTTATTAATCATAATATATACAGGATACATGAAGCGGAGCTCATGGCTCAAGTGTAGTAAGGCCGTAGAAGAGCAATATTCCACGGCCTCTTCGTCTCTTCCTCTGCTGTCCGTGAGTCTTTGTGTTCTCGAACGTCCACCAGGTAGTATGAACCGTTGTGTAGGTTCTTGCTGACCACAAAGGGCCCTTCCCAAGGTGGGGATAGCTTGTGCATATCTGTCTGGTCTTGTATAAGCCGGAGTACCAGGTCCCCCTCCTGGAACGTCCTGGTCTTAACCCGGCGACTGCGATATCTGCGCAGGTCCTACTGATTAATTGCGGATCGTGCTTCTGCTATGTCACGCTCTTCATCCAGCCGGTCTAAACTGTCCTGTCTTGCTTGCTCATTGGCTGCTTCAACATAAGCTGCCACCCGTGGTGAGTCATGCCGGATATCACTTGGAAGAACCGCTTCAGCATCGTACACCATGAAGAAGGGCGTATAGCCTGTAGACCTGTTAGGCGTAGTGTTGATGCTCCAGAGGACAGAAGGTAACTCCTCAACCCAGCACCCTGGTGTTCTCTGCAAGGGAGTCATAAGCTGGGGTTTGATGCCTCGCAAGATCTCTTGATTGGCCCTTTCAGCTTGACCATTGGATTAAGGGTGAGCTACAGAAGACACATCCAGGCGAATATGCTCCCTTTGGCAGAATTATTCCATCTCTCCCTTGGATAGATTGGTGCCATTATCAGTAATAATGTTGTGTGGAAAGCCAAACCGGAAAATTACCTTTTTGATGAATTTAACCGCTGTTGCCGCATCACACTTACTGACGGGCTCTGCCTCAATCCATTTTGTAAACTTGTCCACTGCCACCAACAGGTGATTTTTTTGATCTTGGGATCGTTTAAAAGGTCCAACCATATCAAGCCCCCAAGTCGCAAATGGCCAAGTAATTGGAATCATCCGTAGCTCATGTGCCGGAACAAGAGCACGACGTGCAAACTTCTGACAAGCGTCGCATTTCCGGACTAGATCCTATGCATCAGCATGGGCTGTTAACCAGTAGAACCCGTGACGAAAAGCCTTGGCTACCAGCGATTTTGAACCGGCATGATGACCACAATCCTCATGAATCTCTCGAAGAATATCACAGCCTTCCTCTGATGATACGCACCGCTGAAACGCCCGAGAAACGCTGGGGTGATGAAGTTCTCCATTAACAATTGTCATGGACTTGGAGCGCCGGATTATCTGCCTAGCTTCAATCTCATCATCTGGCAACTCTCCTCGGCTCACGTACGCCAAGTAAGGGAGTGTCCAATCCGGAATAACATGAAGTGCCGCAACCAGCTGTGCTTCCGGATCAGGAACAGCCAAATCCTCCTCCGATGGTACATGAACTGATGGACTGTGCAGCTCGTCCAAAAAAGTATTTGGTGGCACCGGTCTACGCTGAGATCCCAGCCGGCTTAGAGCATCGGCCGCCTCATTTTTCCGCCGGTCTATGTGATCCACCTGATATCCTTTGAAACATCCTGCAACTTCTTCAACTTCTCGCCTGTAAGCCGCCATGAGAGGGTCTTTGGAATCCCACTTACCAGATACTTGTTGTGCCACTAGATCTGAATCCCCAAAGCACTTGACCCGACTCAAATTCATCTCCTTAGCCATCCGTAGGCCGTGAAGCAGTGCTTCATATTCAGCCGCATTGTTATTGCAAGGGAACATTAGTCGGAGGACATAACAAAACTTGTCGCCTCATGGGGAAGTTAACACAACTCCAGCCCCCGAGCCTTCTAATTGCCTTGAACCGTCGAAGTGAATAGTCCAGTATGTATGATCCGGCTTCTCCTCTGGTGCTTGCAATTCTGTCCAATCGTTGATGAAATCTACCAATGCTTGGGATTTGATAGCAGTACGTGGTACATACTTCAATCCATGTGGGCTAAGCTCAATAGCCCACTTTGCTACTCTGCCAGTGGCTTCTCTGTTCTGGATTATATCCCCCAACGGAGCTGAACTAACAACAGTGATTGGGTGGCCCTGGAAGTAGTGCTTCAGCTTCCGGTTTGCCATGAACACGCCATACACCAGCTTCTGCCAATGTGGGTACCTTTGCTTCGATTCAATTAGGACCTCACTGACGTAATAAACCAGGCGCTGAACCGGATATTCCTTACCTGCCTCTTTGCGCTTACCACAATTGCCGCGCTAATTGCACGGGCATTGGCAGCCACGTATAACAGCAACGGCTCGTTGTCAACAGGGGCAGCAAGGACTGGCGGCTCTGCTAATTGCCGCTTCAAGTCCTCAAATGCAGCGTTCGCAGCATCACTCCATATAAACCGATCTGTCTTTTTCAGCATCTGATAAAGCAGAATTGCCTTTTCTCCCAAACGGCTGATGTATCGGCTTAACGCTGTAATCCGGCCTACTATGCGCTGGACATCATTGATGCAAGCCGGTTTAGTCAAGGACGTGATCGCCTTGATCTTCTCCGGATTGGCTTCTATTCCCCTGTTTGATACTAGGAACCCAAGGAGCTTGCCTGCCGGAACACCAAAAACGCACTTCTCCGGATTAAGCATCATCTTATAAACCCGAAGGTTGTCAAAGGTTTCTTTTAGGTCCTCTATCAGCGTCTCCTCCTTCCTTGATTTCACAACGATGTCATCCACATAAGCATGTACATTTTTTCCAATCTGCCCCTTAAGACAGTTATGTACGCAACGCTGGTAAGTTGCTTGGGCACTCTTGAGCCCAAAGGGCATAGATACATAGTAGAAGGCTCCAAAGGGAGTTATGAAGGCTGTCTTCTCCTGGTCTTTAACTGCCATTTTGATCTGGTGATACCCTGAATATGCATCCAAAAAACTTAGCCGCTCACATCCTGCCGTAGCATCAATGATTTGATCAATACGGGGGAGAGCGAAAGGATCAGTTGGACAAGCTTTGTTTAGGTCTGTGTAATCCACACACATCCTCCACTTTCCATTTTTCTTTAACACCAGAACTGGATTAGCCAACCACTCCGGATGGAACACCTCAACTATGAACCCTGCGGCCAAAAGCCTGGCTACTTCCTCTCCTATAGCCTTGCACCTTTCTTCGTTGAAGCGGCGCAGATACTGCTTGACCGGTTTGAACTTCGGATCAATATTAAGACTGTGCTCAGCGAGTTTCCTCGGTATACCTGGCATGTCAGAAGGTTTCCATGCAAAGATATCCCGCTTCTCACGGATGAACTCGATGAGCGCGCTTTCCTATTTGGGGTCAAGGTTAGCGCTGATAGTGAACTGCTTGGATGAGTCACCTGGCAAAAAGTCAACTTGCTTAGTTTCCTCTGCCGATTTAAACTTTAACGCTGGATCATGCTCTGTAGTTGGCTTCTTTAACGGGGACATATCTGCCGGATCCACGTTATCTTTGTAGAACTTCAACTCCTCTGTAGCACATACTTCCTCTGCATAGGCTGCGTCTCCTTCCTCGCACTCCAATGCAATCTTGCGACTTCCGTGAACCGTGATGGTTCCCTTGTGACCCGGCATCTTGAGCTATAGATAAACATAGCACGGTCTAGCCATGAACTTGGCGTAAACCGGCCTTCCAAACAGAGCATGATATGGGCTTCGGATCTTTACGACCTCAAAGGTTATTGTCTCTGACCTGGAATCCTGCTCATCTCCAAAGGTGACCTCCAGATCAATTTTCCCAACTGGGTAAGCCGATTTACCTGGCACCACTCCATGGAACACCGTGTTGGACTGTCTCAACTTCTTGTCCGTCAACCCCATACGACGGAAAGTCTCGTAATATAAGATATTGATACTGCTACCGCCATCCATGAGTACCTTTGTGAATTTGTAGCCACCCACCTGTGGTGCCACCACTAAGGCCAACTGGCCCGGATTATCAATCTGTGGCGGGTGATCCTCTCTGCTCCACAAAATAGGTTGTTCCGACCAACGCAGAAAACGTGGTGTTGCCGGTTCAACTGCGTTTGCCGACCGCTTCAGGATTTTTTGATCTCTTTTGCACAAACTCGTAGTAAAGACATGGTACTGTCCACTACTTAGCTCCTTCGGATTACTCTAATATCCGGATTGCTACTGCTATTGACGCTGCTGATTACCTTGGTTATTGTAACCACCTTGACCGTGCTGGTGGTTGCCTTGGTTGTTATAACCGCCCTGACCATGCTGGTGGTGGTTGCCTTGGTTGTAGTTATTGTTGCCGCCATGATATCCTGATCCGGGCCCATTACCCTGGTGATCCGAACCTTGAAAACCGGAACTCGAGCCACCTCCTGGTGGTCCATTGTCGTATTTGGCTTGTCTCATGGCCTCTACCATGATCCGGCATTGCCCCCATGTATGTTTAGCTGGGTGTTCCTGTGTGCTATGTTTCGGGCAAGGCTCGTTCAACTGTCGATCCAGATTGATGGATCCTTCCCCGCTCCGTGGAGGTGGCCTACCCTTGCGGCGCTGAAAATTTCCCTGAACATTGGTATTGGCCACAAAATCAGAGCTGCTCTCTGCCTTTCGCCTACCATTAAAACTTGTTCCTGCCGGATTAGCCTGCGCCGGTTTACCAGCCTTGTTCGCTTTTCCGGACTTGTCTCTATCTGCCTCTGGGTACTTAGCGTTATCAGAGTCCCATACTTCACTAGAGCGCTCATGAGTGTCCCCATGTCATTACAATCCCGCTTGAGTCGTCCCAACTTCATCTTCAGAGACTCAAACCGGCAATTGTTTTCCAGTGTCACTATCGCCGTACTGGGATTGATGCTATTGGAAGAGTGCAGGATTTCTGACACTCGCCATACCCAGGTACTCGTAGGCTGCTGTTCTCCTTGAACACATGCCGCTAAGTCCACTATTGACATTGGTTGCTTGCACTTGTCTTTGAATTTTTTGATAAATTGGCGACGCAACTCACCCCATGATCCGATGGAGTTAGGTGGTAAGCCCTTTAGCCATGTTCGGGCTGTACCCTCAAGCATCATGGTAAAATACTTTGTGCATGCCGCTTCATCCACATCTAGCATCTCCATAGCCATCTCATAACTCTCAATCCATGCCTCTGGAGCCAGGTCTGCCGTATAGTTGGGCACCTTGCGCGGACCTTTGAAGTCTTTGGGTAACCTTACGCTTCGTAAAGCGGGGACAAGACACTGTACTCCAAAGGAACTCGCCGTGACTCCTGTCTCTGCTGTGGTTGGGTGAACCGGCGTCATTTGACGGGTATCCTCGCGGGCGGTAGGTCTGGCCCGGTTCATCGCCTCCTGGGCGTGCGCCTCTGCTCCCGCCGGATTATCCTGCCTGTGACGGTGCCATCTCCGTTCGTTGCTAGACACTTTCGGTTCATCCCAACGCCTAGTGTAGCTCCTGCTATGGTGGGGGGTTGAATGAATCCTTTCCCCGCTGTAAGAGTATGCCTGTTGCTGTGTCAACGCTATGTCCAGCAATTCCTTGGCCCGACGCGCTTCCATCGCCACGGGGGATGTCCCCTCAATAGGTAAAGCGGCCAGTCGTGAAGCGGCGGCGACGATATTATCCAACGGGTTTGAATAATGACCAGGAGGGGTGGGGATGTGCGTCGTGGGCACAACCTGTCGATTTTGCTCTGTGGTCGGCTGTTGAACCGGCGCACCTGCTCCTAGGGCTCCTCCCCGGTTTACTTCTAGGTTATTGCTGGCTCCCGCTCCTGGTGTGCCAAAGAGATTCATCGCCTCATAGACCGGCGGTAGATGAGTTTGATACCTTCTGTTCCTTACCTCTTGCGCAGAAGCCTGATCAATCCTGAGCCGGAAAGCTTGGGAATCCAGCTCCGCTTGCCTTGTAACCATCATGGCCTTCTCTGCGTCCAGATCCCGTTTAGCTTGCTCAATCCAGCCCTTCAGCTGGAGGATCTCTGCATCATGTTGCGCCTTGTTGGCAGGAGCTACTCTTGCTATTGCGCGTGCTGTCAACTCGTCGACCAAGGTGGATAGAGCGTCAGAGGGTGAGGGGGCTTGGTTGCTTGCCCCTGCACCAGCTGCCTCTGCTGTGAACGCCCCAGTCACCGTGGGCTGTAGCATAGACTGTGATCCGGCCATGAAGACAGCCACCCGGTTTGGCGGATCGAAGAGGTCCGGAATACTGTCACCATCGGATACACCCCCGGATCGGCCGTCCTCCAACAGATACAGAGATTCGGTCTCTCCAGATGAAGATTCATCGTCAGAATAGACAGCGGTCCCGCCACCAGAATCCGATCCGTCCTTGGCTTGGACTCCATGTACACATCATAATAAGCCTTGCATCATAATAAGCCTTGCAAGCATCATAATAAGCCTTGCAAGCAAATAACTAATGAGTTAGTCACGAGATGATGTATTACGGAACGAGTAAGGAGACTTTCCGGTAACGAGATTGAACTAGGTATGATGATACCGACGATTGAATCTCGAGCAAGTAACATACCGATGACAAAGGGAATAATGTATGTTGTTATGTGGTTTGACCGATAAAGATCTTCGTAGAATATGTAGCAGCCAATATGAGCATCTAGGTTCCGCTATTGGTTATTGATCGGAGATGTGTCTCGGTCATGTCTACATAGTTCTCGAACACGTAGTGTCGTGGAATTAGCACGGCAGTTGTCCGGTTTAGAGGACTTAGGTGTGGAGCCATCGCGCGGGTTAGCTTGAAGAGGTTAAAGCACACAAAGAACACAGAGGGTTTATACTAGTTCGGCCCCTTCGATGAAGGTAAAAGCCTACGTCTAGTTTGGTTTGGTATTGCTTGGGCGTCGATGAACAGGGAGCAGATTGCTTGCCTGTGTCTCGACGGGTTGTTTCTTGTCCCTGAACCGTCGCCGGGTCGTCCCTTTATATAGGAGGCAACGCCCGGTCCGGTTTACAGAGTCCCGAGGCTGGCTCATAATCGTGTCCGCCTCGGTCTCTACTCTTTCTACCTTATACCTCAAGTTTACATGATAGAACGGTTTATAAACCGTAAGCTTTACATATGGGCCCTAAGCCTCCACGGGCCGTAACCTCTGACTAATAACCTACTGGGCTTATGATAACACAACTACATTAACGTAATCCGGATCTTCCTAGCCGGTTTATACCTGCTAGTAATATCCCTGACACGTATGGTTCGCATGCTTAACGTTCGATGATGATTTGTATTATGAGTTATGTGTTTTTGATGACCTAAGATTGTTCAGAGTCTCGGATGAGATCACGGACATGATGAGGAGTCTCAAAATGGTCGAGACATAAAGAATGATATATTGGATGATGATATTCGAACACCGGATGAGTTCTGGGGGTACCGGTTTAACACCCGAGATGTAAAACTTCCTTATATGGCAATATATTCATCGTTGACTTAATCAATTCCATTCTGGGCTCATCCTTCATTTTGGGTATTTTGTGTTTTTGCGTTGAGCATGTGTGCATATCACCCTGTCATGTCATCATGTGCATTGCATCGCATTCGAGTTGTCACTTGCACCCAGTCATGTTCGTTTCTCTCTGTTGTCCGTTTCGAGTTCCGACACTCACACACGTGCCCGTGGCACCTCCGAGTCCTCCTTTTGTAAGTAGCCGAAAAACAATCTAGGAATGGGGTGAAAGTTGTCGTGCAGTGTTGTTATAGTGTGGGTAGACCGCCTGTCAAGTTTCATCTCGTTTGGAGGTCGTTTGATACTTCAACGGTTAACCGCATTCCCCACGAAAGACCTATCTCTTTTGGCCCAGGACCCCTCCACAACAGCCCACAAGCTCATCCTAACCACCTCCATGCTCTCGGTTGTTGGATCATGATCGTGTGGGCGAAAACCTCACCCCATTTGGACTCTCCTAGCTCCCTCTACCTATAAAATATCCCCCATCCCCGAAATCACGGTAGAACCCTAGCCTGAGCTCCTCCACGCCGCCGGATGCGTCCGATCCGCGCCGGACACGTCCACCGCCGCGCCCCTCGTCCAACCGCGACGCGCCACGTCAGCGCCGCCGCCTCCCTCTCTCTCCACCACGCCGCCGGCCCGCCGAGGCCTGGGTCAGGCCCCCCAGCCCACGCCGCCGGTCTCCACGTCCCGCCGCCGCTTCTCCCGCCTCCGCGCCGCCCGCGCATGTCATCGCCGGCGCCACACCACCGCCCTGCCGGCTCGCCTCCGGTCGTGCCGCGCCTCGCCGGCCGCCGCTCCGACCACCGCCGCCTCGTCGCCGGCGTCGTTCCGCCGCCGCCGGGCCCTGCTCCGGCCGGATACGGATCTGGATTTGAGGGTGGATGTGATCCACCACCACGCCCAACCAAACGCCTTCGCTCGTGCCCGGATCCCTCCGTCCCGAACCTCTCCATCCCGTTTTTCGGAGGGTATATTTTCTCTAAGTCCTGAGATCCTTATAATATGTTGCCTCCTTCGTCATGTCGTATCTTCCTGCTCGTAGCTTCGATTTGCGCATATGATATAACAAAATGTTCATCTCGAAGTGCTCTACGTGTTGGAATCAGTTTTGTGCATGTTAGGGTTCATCTAGATGTCTTAATATTTGTTTACAAACTGCTATGTGATGTTACTATTTTAGCACTAGTTTCCTGTTAATGATATGTTGGCATGTTCGTGAGGTCGTAACTTTGTGCATGTTCGTCCAAATGGAGTGTATGATATGTAAAAATGTTGGTCTTGTGATGATCTTCGTGATGGATGCATTTTCATACATGTTAGGTTGCATTATGCCATGTTTGACCCTGTTGCAAAAGTGCTTGTGGCTGTTAAGTTGGTGAAATTGTTATAACTTGATGATTTGTATTTTTCGTAGCATTTTGTGTGATTTTCTTTTGTGCCACATGTCAACATGTTTTAGGAGCATAATCATGTTATCTTTAAAGTGGTACAATTTGTTTTCCATGATATGCTCTGTGGTGACTTAAGCAAGCTTGTAAACATGCCATGTCAATGTTACTGTTTTAACACAGTGAAAAATTGCTAAGTCTGGAATCTGTAATAACATGTTGCCATGTAAACTTGATGCAATAATCTTTTCCATGTATGTTTTGGAATAACTAATGAGCATGTCTTGATGTCCATGTTTTTCTCTATCAATCCATGCCTTTGTTTGCATATATGCCCTGCTGTAGCTTGTTGTTATCTTGCTCTTAAAATGCTTGAAATTAAAACTGTCAGCCTGTTAACAGAACATTCAAATTGGCAAAGCTTGTGTTAAGCAACCCTTGCATGGAATGAATTGTTTCTTTGGATGAACTGGAAGTATAATATGTCTTCTTCATGCTCATGCGAATTTCATGCGTGTTGTACTTGTTTTACTTGTTGTTGTGTGCCTCCAAAGGCAGCAACATATCGTTCCAGATTGCATGCCTAGTAATTTCACTAAGTGTGAGAAATCTTTTAACTTATTGAATCTTGCCATGCTTGTTTAATTGTGTTCCGGCAAGTTTTTGGGTGTGCTCTGAGTTCATGCTTGTTAAGAATCATGTCTATTTCACATCCATGCCTTTTGACTTCATGTTTGAGTGTTGTAGCATATTTAAACCTTGCTCCAAAGATGCCATGTTGTTGTTAACTTCAGTTTTGCATTGCATCTTGTTTTGCTTGTCATTTGCAAACCGTGCATCCGATTCAACTGATCTTTATATCAATTTCGACCGAAATATTCCCCTCTATCTAGTGGCCTGCTTGGTTGCCCAAGATGAAGCCATTTCCATCATATTATCCTTTAGGCTCGAGAGCATCCTCATGCATACGCACATCATGACTTGCATCCCATGACATGTCTTGCATCATGTTGTTTGTGCATTGCACCGTGATTGATCTTGTACTGTTGTTGTGCTCTTGTGTTGGGTAGAGCCAGGAGCCGATACCGAGTTCGTGGATCTTGTTGAGACTGAGTTTGAGGAGCCGTCTTACCATTCCACCAAGGACTTAACAAGCAAGATGACCGTTCCCCGATGTCACCTCTATCTTTGCCTTGCTAGTTGTCTCGCTCTATAGTTATGCCTCGATAACTATTCTTGTCTTGTCAGCCTCCTATGTTGCCATGAAACATGCTAACCGCCTTCCTAGCAAACCGTTGATTGGCTAAGTACGCTTTTGCTCAGCCCCTCTTATAGTGTTGTTAGTTGCAGGTGATGTTTGAAGATTGCTCCATGTTTGGACTTGTTTATTGGGATAACACAATATATATCTTAATTAAATTAATGCACATATATATTGGTAATGGGTGGAAGGCTTGGCCTTCTGCTTGGTGTTTTGTTCCACTCATGCCACCTTAGGACCCGATAAACCGGTGTTATGTTCCTTGACTTTGCATTCCTAACACGGTTGGGGTTTATGGGGCCCACTTGATAATTCGCATTGCTTAAAGATTTTCCAGCAAGACCCAACTTTGGTACTACATTTGCCTAACAACTAAAACTTGCATAGGGAGTTATAAACTCGAGTTCTTAACCAACAACCCGGGCCAGTGCTCCTCATGAGTGTTGGTCCAAACTGGGCGGACTGCGGGGCCACCTTGGGGAAACCCGAGGGCTGGTATATACCTGTAGGCTGACCTATCCGGTCGTGGCCTGAGACAAGATACGTGCGGCTACTATCAGGGTGTCGGCACACCGGGAGGTCTTGCTGGATTAGTTTTACCTTTGTCGAAATATCTTGAGCACGGGAGTCCGAGAATACTCGGGTCTTCCGAACATGGAGTTGCGACTCCGCGGATCGTGAGCTTGTGACGGGCTAAGTTGGGACACCCCTGTAGGGTTATGATCTTTCAAAAGCCGTGCCCGCAGTTATGTGGCAGATGGGAATTTGTTAATATCCTGTAGTAGATAACTTGACACCCTATCCTTAAGAATACACTACCTGTGTGAGTAACCGTGATGGTCTCTTTTCGAAGGGTTTTCGGAAAGTGAACACGGTGGGGTTATGCATGAACGTGAGTAGCTAGGATCACTTATTTGATCATCTTTGGCGACCGTTGACACATATCCTCATCTCGCTCTGACTTTGTAAGCTAGTTGCTTAGTGCTTGCTGCGGCCACTTTATTACCTCTCCACACCTAAAGGCTTTGTTAGTTTAGATACCCAGGAATGGGATTGCTGAGTCCTTGTGACTCATAGATTACAACACACACCAGATGCAGGTACAACTAAGTACGACGCAGGAGATGGACAAGAACTTCACTGGGAGTTCGACGAAGAGCATGGTCGTATGTATGTGACGTACACCGATGATCAGTAGTGGTTCCTACTAGGGGCGATCAGGACTTGTGGTTGTGGTATCTTTTCTCGTTCGTTTTCGTCCATAGTCAGACCCTGTGTTATTTGGATGAATGTATGCTATTGTATTAATTGTGTGATGTGGTGAGTATAAGCCAACTATTTTACTCTTTCATCCATGTTCATTACATGAGTTGTGCAAAGATACCACGCTTGCGATCATTCCAGAATACGCTGATGTCTCCAACTCGTGCCTCAACACGTAGGAGATATAGTCGCATCCTGGGCATTACAGTAACTATCGGAGTGTCGGGAGGGTTATCGGAACCACCGGGGGAACTAATGGGCCAACATGGGACTTGATAGAGAGAGGAACAGTCTCTAGGGCTGGCTGTGCCCCCCCTTGAGGAGTCCGAATTGGACTAGGAGGGGGCGGCGTCCCCCCCCCCTCTGTCCTTCTCCCTCTTTCCCTCTCCTTCCTTCCCCCTCTCTCCCTCTTGGTAGAATCCTACTAGGACTCCCACTTGGGGCGCGCCCTATGAGGGCCGGTCGGCCTCCCCCTTGCTCCTTTATATACGGAGGCAGGGGCACCCTAGAAGACACAAGTTGACAATTGTTTTAGCCATGTGCGGTGGCCCCCTCCATAGATTCCACCTCAGGTCATATTGTCGTAGTTCTTAGGAGAATCCCTGCATGGATCACATCATCAACACCATCGCCATGCCGTCGTGCTAACGAAACTCTGCCTCGCCCTCAACTAGATCAAGAGCTTGAGGGACATCATCTTGCTGAACGTGTGCTGAACACGGAGGTGCCGTACGTTCGGTACTTGGATCGGTTGGATCGTGAAGATGTTCGACTACATCAACCGCGTTACTAAATGCTTCCTCTTTCGGTCTACGAGGGTACATGGACACACTCTCCCGCTCATTGCTATGCTTCACCTAGATAGATCTTGTGTGATCGTAGGATTTTTTTTTGAAATACTACGTTCCCCAACAGCCAACTCCATGATGCTCCCCACCGGGAGTGAGTAATTCCTTCATAGGCTCGCTGGTCGGTGAGGAGTTGGATGGGATTCTTCATGTAATCGAGTTAGTTTTGCTCGAGCTTGATCCCTAGTATCCATTATGTTCCTAGATTGATGTTGCTATGACTTTGCTATGCTTAATGCTTGACACTTTGGGCCCGGGTGCCATGTACTCAGATCTGAACCGTTTATGTTATCATCATTATATGCATGTTATAGATCCGATCTTGCAAGTTATAGTCACCTACTACGTGTTATGACCCGGCAACCCCGGAGTGACAACAATATCCCTTAGTTTCCAATATGGACCCCGCTGCCACGGGAGGGTAGGACAGAAGATGTCATGCCAGTTCTTTTAATAAAGCACGTATGACTATTTACAGAATACATGCCTACATTATATCAATGAACTGGAGCTAGTGCCGAATCACCCTAGGTTGTAACTATCTCATGATGAATATCATCCAACAAATCACCGATCCAATGCCTACGAATTTGTCCTATATTGATCTTGCTAAGTTACTACTGCTCCTGCTACTGTTATCCTTGCTACAAAATTACTGCTATCACTGTTACTTTTACTATTGTTGCTGTCACTACTATCAAAACTATCAAACTACTTTGCTACTGATCAGTTTGCTGCAGATAATTAATCTCCAGGTGTGGTTGAATTGACATCTCAGCTACTAGTACTTTCAAATATTCTTTGGATCCCCTTGTTTCGAATCTATAAATTTGGGTTCAATACTCTACCCTCAAAAACTATTGTGATCCCCTGTACTTGTGGGTTATCAAGACCTTTTTCTGGCACCGTTGCCGGGGAGCATAGCTATATTTGTTGAGTCACTTGGGATTATTATCAATTTATCACTATGAAGAATATGATGGATGCTAAGACTAAGATTTATCTCTCTAAGACGAAGGGGGGGTAAGGAACTGCCGTCCAGTTCTGCTTTAGATTCACCTTCTATTATAAGTAAACTTGCAACACCACAACATGCTATTACTTCTGATATGTCGCAAGTTATTGATGATGCTACTTCTACTATGAATGATACTTATGATGATGCTAGTACCTTGCATGAAGATGATGTGCCACTTGGTGAATTTCTTGATGAACAAATCGCTAGAGTAATACAACATGATGTTGTTGAATCTGATGGTGAGCTTGAAACTGATACTCCTGAAACACCTGCTAGAACTAGCCTTCCTAGATATGAATTTCCTACGATACCGGAAGGTTATGTTATGAGTGAAGAAGCAACTAGAGATATTCTTGCTTGTAATGATAGAGATGATCTAGAGAAATTACTACACAAGCATAAAGAAAAATCTGTGAATGCTAGAATAAAATGTGATCCTAAGTTTGATACTTCACCTATCTTTATTGTTGATAAGGATTATGAATTCTCTGTCGACCCAGAGTTAATTACTTTGGTTGAATATGATCCTTTCCATGGTTATGAAACTAGAACTGTTGTGGCACATCTTACTAAGTTGAATGATATAGCCACCCTTTTCAGTCACGATGAGTAAACTCGTTACTACTTTATGCTCAAATTATTTCTGTTCTCATTAAAGGGTGATGCTAAAGCTTGGTACAATAGTCTTGCTCCTGGTTGTGTGTGTAGTCCCCAGGATGTGATTTATTACTTCTCTGAAAAATATTTTCCTGCTCATAAGAAACAAGTTGCCTTACAGGAAATATTTAACTTTGTGCAAACTAAAGAAGAGAATCTCCCACAAGCTTGGGGGAGGATTTGCCAGTTACTTAATGCTTTACCTGATCATCCTCTTAAGAAAAATGAAATACTTGATATCTTCTATAATGGACTAACCGATGCTTCTACAAACTTCCTAGATAGTTGTGATGATTGTGTTTTGAGGGAACGAGCTATTGAACAAGACAAAGAATTATTGAATAATATATTAAAAATTATGATGATTGGACTCTTCCTGAACCACCACCTAAATCCACTCAGAAGAAGAGGGGTATATTATATCTCAGTCCTGAAGATATGCAAGAAGCAAAGAAATCTATGAAGGAAAAAGGTATTAAATCCGAGGATGTTAAAAATTTACCTCCAATTGAAGAAATACATGGGCTTAATGCACCACCACTGCCTAAGGTGTTAGAGGTAAATTATGTAATGAAGTTCAATGATAATGATCATCCTCACAATACGCATTCTAGCCAATGCCTTCATGAGTTTGAAAACTATATTAGAAAGCAAGATCAATTCAATGCAAATGTTATGAAACAATTGAAAAACAATTATGATATGATTGCTCGCTTGGGTGACTTGTTATTTAGAATTTCAAATGATGTTAGGGGTGTGGGCAAACGTGCTTCTATGGTTCAAACTCAATTAGAACAAGTTGCTAAATCTCAAAGAGAATTGCTTGATGAAATGAATCATAATATGCATGAATTTGCTGTTAGAGTTGTAACTAGAGGAGGTAAAATGACTCAGGAACCACTTTATCCTGAGGGACACCCAAAAAGAATTGAACAGGATTCACAAAGAAATGCCACTAGCGCACCTAGTCCTTATAAGAAGAAAAAGAAAAAGAAAAATGATAGGACTTTGCATACTTCTAGTGAACCTGCAATAGAAAAACCTCTTGATAATGATAATGAAACTTCTATCTCTGATGCTGAAACCCAATCTGGTAATGAACACTCACCTAGTGATAATGAAAAACATAATGATGAGGTTCATGAAGACTCTCAACCTAGCAATGATAAAGAACCAGACAATGATGTTGAGATAGAACCACCTGTTGATCTTGATAACCCATAACCTAATAATTAAAGGTATGATAAAAGAGACTTCATTGCTAGAAAACACGATAAAGAAAGAGAATCGTGGGTTCAAAAACCAATGCCTTTTCCACCCTAGTCAACTAAAAATAAAGATGATGAAGAATTTGAACGCTTTGCTGAAATGCTGAGGCCAGTCTTTTTGCGTAGTCGCTTGACTGATATCTTGAAAATGCCTCCTTATGCAAAGTATATGAAAGACATCATCACAAATAAGAGAATAATACCCGAAGCTGAAATCTCCACCATGCTTGCTAATTATACTTTTATGGGAGGAGTACCTAAAAAACTTGGAGATCCGGGTATACCAACTATACCTTGCTCTATAAAAAAGAATTATGTGAAAACTGCTTTGTGTGATTTATGAGCTGGTGTTAGTGTTATGCCTTTCTCTTTATATAAAATACTTGATTTGAATAAAGTCACACCTACTGAAATATCTTTGCAAATGGCTGACAAATCAACTACCATACCTATCGGTATCTGTGAGGATGTGCCCGTTGTTGTTGCTAATGTTACTATTTTGACTAACTTTGTTATACTTGAGATGCCAGAGGATGACAACATGTCGATTATCCTTGGTAGACCCTTCTTGAATACTGCAGGGGCTGTTATTGATTGTAATAAAACCAAGGTCACTTTTCGTATCAATGGTAATGAGTATGCGGTGCACTTTCCAAAGAAACAATGCCAAGTGAATGGTATTAATGTTATTGAAAAATCTCTCACAATCACTATTGGAAGTTTTCAAATACCTCTACCTACTGCCAAAAAGAAATATGAAATGCTTATTGTTGGGGACATTCATATCCCCATTGATGTTACTTAGTGATTTACGAAAGTTCTTCGGTTTCATGCTAATCGAAAGTGGTTGTTAATAAGACCTGATCAACCTTGTTAATGAATCATTTTTGAGCAGTATGAAGTTGATGAATTTAGTAAGCACTACCTTCTGTCCCTACCTTTCGTTTTCTGTTTTTATTAGTTAAATAAAATAAAATTATATGCTTTGTCTGTTTACTAATTTCCCCGTGCAATAAAATGACCCAAAATTAAAAGTTCTCAGAATGCCCTGAAAATTTAATACAATTTTTTTCTGAATATTTCAGAATTTTTGGTGCATATAATACCAGAGGGGGGTGCACCAGGTGGGCACAACCCACCTGGGTGCGCCAGGACCCCCAGGCTCGCCCTGGTGGGTTGTGCTCCCCATGTGGGCCCTATCACTTACCTCTTTAACCCACTTCATCTCTTACCTCCAGAAAAAAAATCTCCATTGTTCTCTCTCCCGTGTTCTTGAGCTCCAACCCACGAATTCCGATCTATTTGCTCGAAGCTCCGTTTCCGAAACTATTTCGGGGGATTGTTGCTTGGTATGTGACTCCACTATTTGTCCAATTAGTTTTTGTTTTTGTGGTTTATACTTTGAATAATTAGTTACTCTTGGTGCTACTGTAGATGTGCTTGCATGTTAAATTATTAGTGTTCTAAGTAGTTTGAATGCTTGCTATGGCTTCTATGCATCCCTATGAGTAGTTGCTATCAATTTTATAAAGTTTTGCTAACAAATTTTTGTCACCCCAAAAAATTTTATTTTCAGATAATTGTACGCGGACATGATGAACCTATTTGGAAGGAGTTCTTCGAGGAGACGATCCTCAGGGGCATCTTCTAGTGACAGTTCTATTCGTCGATCTTATGTTGAACAAAGTGAAAGTTCCACATGAGATGCCGCCACCAAGACATGCTTATGGCCTTGCGAGGATTATATGATGCGTATGGGCATTAAGGAGGAATTTGAGCAATATGTTCACAATGCTGGCCTCGGTCCCTACCTTTCAGATAAGTGTGAACAACGCCAACTTCTCACTGAATCTTTTGTTAAAGGATTTAAATATTTTCCACGAGAGTCTAGTGTGTCACTTATGCTTTATGATAATCCATTTACTATATCACTGGAGAATTTTGCTTACCATTCCAAACTGCCATTTTGGGATTCGCTTGATGAACCACCGAAGGCTGAGTACGGGTCTCTCTTGACTAGTCTCTATTACGGTGAAAGGAGGGGAGTGACACAATGTGGCACCCCGGCTTAGAGAAACCGGAACGCCTCGTATTCCAGCCCAGAGGTCGAGGAGAAGTCTTCTGGAATACGGCACTGCTCAGCATAGAACAAATCAGCTCTTTATTACAATCTATGTGGGTACAAGGGGTTACATCGGCACGGCGAAACTACGCGTGCCACATTTGCTCCATGCAAGCAGCAGAACAACACGAAGCAGCGGAATAACTACTGGCAGCAGAACAGCGATGACGATGGTGAACTCCACTCCGCATATCCTAGCTCGCAAACAAGGAATCCACGCCAAACAAGCAATCATAACCGGCATGACCTGCAAACTGGCATGACACGCCAGGTCAGTACATTGAATGTACTTGCAAGCTCACATCAACCAAAGCAATCAAGACAAACAATAGCATGGCATTTACAGATTATTAATCAATGATGAACACGATACTATCAGAACAACATGGCATGTACAAGATAATACATCTAGAACAATACGAGCATGGCATGGACATATGAACATGATGAAACTAGCATGCATCATGATGAAACTATCATGCACCTACTTACTCTGCTCGGGTTACCTCGTAACCATCACATGCATCACTTACCATCATGGTCATCGTACGATCATCTCAGGATCCAATCAAGATTGGTATTAACAATACCTTAGTAATCATTTATGACCACAAGGAGCTTGACCTTTACCATTGACTCTCACATAACATCCCAAATATCCAACAAGTCGGTACTCATGATACCACAGTGATCCTCTCACGATCACATAAGTATCAACCAACTTCTTTCATCATCGAACCAGGGTTGTTATTAATCACATTATTATAATTACTGTTGACCCACAGAGTGGCCGACACGAACTGAGCCCATATCCACGGGCGCGGCTATCGATAGATTTAACACACACTCTCTGCAGAGGTAGCACACTTTACCCACACTATGGAACCCTGGCCTCGCACTCCCATTTTGGTGGACCAAAGCATTCCGACAAAACCCTCCCTTTGTCATGGCACTCTCCCAGCCACTCCGACCATCTCCCTCTCACGGCTAGGTCTTGGGTGGCCCTGTGTCTACCAAAGACACCAACGACCACCGTCGTGGCAAAACGGTCCCAAACGAGGACAATGATCCATAAAAACAAAAACGAGCACACAAGGTTATGTCCGGCTACCTGATCAGGGTAGCGCGCGCCCATAATCTTCCCTCGCGGGAGGCACCGGTGAGAGGCATAACAAAGGACCGAGTTAAGACCTCCCCATAATGTAAGCGTGGTTGCACTGGAAAAAGCTCGATTTGGTGGCACCATGACTCAGCCAACAGTTGTTAAAGTTTATTATTATCTGGTTAAACTTGAATGCAAAATGCCGAGTCATAATAAAATAACATGATGCAACTACAATGCATGGACATGATATCAACAAAAGCATGGGGGTGCATCAAAATCAACAAGCATAACAACAACATTTAACCATTTATCCAGATGAGCATGGCAGTCTGACGAGCATGAATATCATAACTAGAACACTACTCATAGCATAAAATGACCACTAGCATCAACAATAAATACCATGCAATAACATAACGATAAAACTACCATGCAAGCATTTAACCAACTAGGTGCAAAGGAATAGGCATAACAACTGTACTCACAATAGACGAAAGTCATGCACTGAAGACCATCACTACATCAACATGTACTACTATCAAGCATGTCATATGAAAGTAATACTAGCAAGTAGAACATAATAACCAGGTGCATAAAAATATAGCATGACGGTAAACACCGGTCCATAAGCAGAACCGAAATAACGACATCAGCAGTAAAGCAAACAAACACTTATTAAAGATTCAAGTTGAAAACCAATACTTCTGCACGGCTATCATGCAAATGTTGGTTGTGGCTTTCATGGGGATGAAGAAGGCTCCGGGGAGAAGTGCGGAAAGATCGCGGAAAGAATCTCCGGAAAGGGTACTCTCTCGGAGGGGGCTGATTAGGCGCCAGGGCAAAATGGTCATTTTCACAGTTTCAAACCATAGTGAAAATGATGGGAACAGAACGGGTTCGACGTGGCGAAGACGTGGGCTTTGGATTCACCACAATCGGAGTTACGAGCAAAAAGTTATAGCCCGACAAAGTTCAGGGACCATTCTGTAAAAATAACTTTACAAACAGGCCCCTGAGCTGAAAAATAGAAAGCGCCTTTCGGTTGAATACGCTTTCCAGCAGGGAAAGCGTATTCTTGGTCGAAGTAGAGCCAGAGTACGCCTTCGTTGACTGAAAGCGTATTTTAGCAAAACACGCGTCCACTTATTCACATCATCAGAGGCGGACCAGGGGCTTATCTCGCTGCCAGGTGGGTCCCGCCAGGCTCTCTCTCTCTCTCTCCTCCTGGCCTCCTTCTTCTTCCTCTCGTTGGCGACCCGAGGCAGGTATGAGGCCGAGCGCTCCGGCAACTACTGACGACGCTATAGGCTATCATTTGCCGCGCTTTAACCGCCGGCGAGCTCGTGGATACGCGATGCACCCATTCCGCTAGGACACGGAGCTCGGGGAGGGCTGACACGAGGGGGACATCGATGCCGACCGGCGGTGGTTCGGGTGGTGTTGGGCTACGAGGTTGCGATGGCTCCGCGAGGGAAATGAGGAGGTGGGGAGGATCAGAGGGTCGAGGGGAAGCCGGGGTCGCACCAATTTAGGCAAAGCCGATCCGCGGCCATGGCGACGATGGAGGAACATGAGAGCTTCTTAGGCTTGTGAAGAAGAGAGGGGTGGGTAGTGGAGCGAGACAAGGCAGATGGTGAGCTCGGACGAGGCTGGGGTGGGCTTATATAGCCGTGGCAAGGCGGTTCCACCTCGGGTGCCACCACGGACGCGTGTCCGGCGTCGTGGACGTGTGTGCGCGCTCGTGAGCTCAACGGAAGACGACGGAGGGGAGCAGGGAGGAGCCTCACGGGCAGGAGACGACGAGGGGCAGGGGGAGAAGCAAACATAGAAGGAATATGACCAAGCTACAGCGCATCCGTGGGCGCACTCTGTTCATGACGGAGACGGCTCACAGGGGAAGAAGACGGAGGGGGCAAGGACTCCAGAGGGACGACGATATCACGGGGAAGCTACTGGACAAGGTTGTGAGTCGAGACGACGAGAGCACGGACAAGCACAGCGCCAAGGTCGTGCCAGAGGGCGTTTAATGCACGCCAGGGCCATGGTCACCGCGTGAGCTGGTGCATGCGGCGTGTTCTGGGCGAGCCGTCCCTGTCTACTGCATTTACCTTAGTACCCTGAGTTGAAAGGCGGTAAGAGCTCGGTCCAAGGACAAAGAAGAGAAAAGCAGAAGGATCCAGGAGACATGAACAAGAAGGTGTTTGGAGTTTGTTGTGGCTCACACGTGTGGAGATTAAGGCTGAGCTTTGACGGGGGTTGATCCTTCACTAAGGTGATTAAGATGGCAAAGTTTCAGCTCAAGAAAAGGAGTTTGGATGGCACTTGTTGTACAAATGCACAAACTGATCCAGAATGCAAATACTGAAGTTGCACTCACATAGAGCGTCCACTTGAGATGAAATTTGGCATGGCAGGGTTATTTGGGCACATGAAGATGATGTACAAGTTTCATGCCATTTGGAGAAACCAAAATGGTACTTGTTTCACAAACATCCTTACTGTCCAAGAACTTGCAAACATTCCTGAGGGAAAATGGCTAAACAAAATCTGCCCAAATTTTGTGGAGCTAGGTTATATGGATAAGAGAAGGCCTAGAAAAAATTTCAGCCTTAATGGAGCAAGATAAAATATAGTTGCTTCACAAACTAATTTTTTTGACAGAATCAAAGAATTGAAGATGAGCTCACATGGAGGCATTACGTGAGCTCAACTTTGGTGGAGGGCTAAGATATGATGATATTGAGGACCATGCAAAATTGGAACTCATTTGGATATGCCTAGCTTGTACCTCCAACACAAAGTTTCTTTCTGGGCAAAAACTTTGGAAAATCATAATTAAATAACTACTAGGCAAATGAAGTTGCATTTTGGCATGTGACAATTATATGGACATGAAAAGATTTCCAAGAAGTTTCAGGTCAATTGGGCAAAGGAAAATAGCACTTGCTTCACAAAGTGCATAATAGGAAAATGAATATTGGAGGATTATTTTTTAACATGGCAATGCAAAGTTTTGCCATATTTGATGAAGATATGACCCAAACAATTTATGAGAAATATTTGGGAATTTTACGAGTGATGGAAATATAGGTTGCTTCACAACCTAGGGCAGACAGGGTTATTCCTTTAATAGAAAAGGGAATATTCCCTAGCAAAAGAATGTTGGGGTTGGGCTAGGATGAAAATGGCAAGGTTTAGGGAATGATTTGGATATGACAAGCCACTCTAGAAAGAAAGAAGAGGGCAAATTCTTCAGTTTCCAGACAACAAAGCCACGGAAAAAGAAAACTCAAGCAAAAACCTCAGAAAAATAAAAGAAAAAGAAAGGGCCAAAAATCAGGCTGTGACAAACCTTCCCCCCTTAAAGAAATCTCGTCCTCGAGATTTGGTTGCTCAGGGAATAAGTATGAATATACTGCCTTAAGGAAACCATTTCCAACTCGGGTATCCTTTTTCCTTTATTGATTGTTCCCATTAAATTCTTCATCTGGCTTACCCGACTGGTTCTGGGGTGGTTTGCTTCACTGTATCTATATTCTGACAGATCTTACCTCACATTTTCATGCTTATACTGGCTCAATTTCTCTTCATAGCTGCTGACTTAGCTGAGATTTACCATGTCTGAAATATATGTCAGTCTCACAAATCCGAGGGTGGTTTCCGATTGTTGTGTCTGTACTGGCAACTGTCCATGAATTGGTGATCAGATTTTTCCTGATGAATACCCAAGCTCTGACTCATTGCATTGTGTTTTTCCACTAAATGCAAATTCCTCGAGTTCCAAACAATGAGTTGAGGCATAACCATTTTTTTGACAGATTCTGACTTATCACAAGAATTTCTGAATCGTGCTGACTGGCTCCACTGTCTTGAGTACCAGATCCGTACCAAATATTTGTTTGTCGCCTGTCATGGCCAGCATAAGGGATGTGACCTTCTCTGATAATATCCTCCTTCTTGACTGACGGTGGTTCAAAATTGAGTAGACCCCTTAGGTGAATATTCATGGCGGTCGATCCTGACTCAGACTGTCCGGGGTCCCTGCATCATATGAGTCATGCAACCATCTTCATATATGCACCACTGGTCTTGCTCCTTCATTATGGTTTTCTTGATCTGGGTCCTTGGTTGAAAGAGTGGGGTCATATTGCTTCTTCGTGTGACCATAGGTTTTGTCGGGTGCAATATCCTAATAGGCGTACTTTCATGCTCATTTCCTGACATGGTAGCATCATTCAAATTGCAGGTTCATCACCTCTCAACTTTTAACCATAGGGAAATGGTCATCTGAACCCGGAGAAAAGAAGACAAGGGCTCATCAGGATCATATTCCAGGTTCACCGGTACTTGTACAGAGCTCAGTGTTGTCGTCAATTTTCATAGTCCTTTGTCACACTGAGGTGTATATCTAGCTTCCTTCACATATATCTGAGAATCTGATTCCCGAGGTAGACTTGTGTTCTGACTGATTCTTGCTTCTGACCAACTATTGCAGATCTGATTCTGCCATCTGCTGTCAATTCACAATGTACTATCCTGCACCAGTGCTGCACTGATGACGATTGGATGGCTTATGCTGGAAACCATCGAGAGTATCTTGCTGAGGAAGACTAGGTTTCGTGATGTAGAAGCTTCTCGTTGTGATATGTGGACCGGTATGCATACCATCTTCATATTTCTGATGTTGATTGCTTGTATGAACCGATGTTTTGCTGGACTATTCTCCTTTCCGAGTATATGGCACATTCTTGCTTCCTTCCAGGTACATCATGTTTCAGAATCATCCTCAACGAAGAATCAAACCTTGCATCTGAACCATACTTTTGACTGAAACTGCACTGTTGGCCTTGCACATAGCTTATCTTCTTGTTGATCTGATCAGTACTGTCATGAAGAGTGCAAACCGAGGCAAACCTGATTATCCGTACTGTTGTAAGGAGTGCACGATATTGCAAACATGATACTGACTGTCCATCCAGGATTCCTTTTCCATTTAGACAAGATATTCCTACTTTCACTACAGTCTGCTGATAACTTCATTCCGTTTATCTGAGCTTCCAAGTATCTGAACTCCCTGCTAATTCTTCATGTCCGGTGCCGGTTGATAAGCAACTTTAATAAGGGGAAAATAATGCCACACCAATGGCCCAAAGAAAGAAGCAAAAGAAACGATGAAAACAAAAGCACACAAACATACAAAGCAACAACACACATTAATGCTATTCACACAATAATAAGATGCATGCACACCTAAGCACACATATTTCGCGGAAACTACGGTATTGCGGTCTAACATGTTGTGGCGGTGTGCACGAAAGTGTATCTGCGTGTGGAAGGAGTTAGCGTAATCGAGGCTACACCAAGCGCTGGCTGAACACCGGTTGCAACTGGATGGATACGGAGGCAAGGACGGACTTGGTGATCATGTAGCAAGACACAAAGGTTACGACCACATCATCATCAAGCGTACAGAAAGGGAAACGTACATGTTCAAAGAATTAGGATGACAGAGCAATATAGGGGAGGAAAATCAAGGCTTGATGGCATTTCCCTTTCCGATAACATTTATCCAGTAAGGGTTGCCGAAGGGACGAGATGGATGGCACGATTCGGGATAGAGGCAGGTCTATCACCGAAATAATATGGGTGGGTGACGGAAAGATACCGATGAGATACCTGAGCATAACTCCTGCAAAGGGTGTCTGGAACACTGGGTACCAGGGCATCACTCTGCTGGGACAGAGATAACGCCGAACACCGAAGAGCTGGCATGCAAAGAAGGAGGGTGCAGGTAGTGGATCGAAACCGATGCCACCTGCACTCACAAGAATAACTGTTAGTGACAAGATAATAATCTATATGCATGGTATGCAACAAACAAATGCAGCAATCAAGTGCAACAAACCAACCAGACTCTATACTACCGCATTCTAACATTCGCGCGGGCTAGGGCATCCTACAGCCAGACCAGCTCTAATACCAAGCCTGTGGAAAACCGGCTCAGAGAAACCAGAACACCCCGTATTCCAGCCCAGAGATCGAGGAGAAGTCTTCTAGAATACGGCACTGCTCAGCATAGAACAAATCAGCTCTTTATTACAATCTATCTGGTACAAGGGGTTACATCGGCACGACAAAATTACGCTTTCCATGTTTGCTCCATGCAAGCACCAGAACAACACGAAGCAGCGGAATGACTACTGGCATCGGAACAGTGACGACGGTGGTGAACTCCACTCCGCAGGGACTCTGGCTGGAACGCTTATCCTAGCTCGCAAACTAGGGATCCACGGCAAACAAGCAAGAATATTTGGCATGACCTGCAAACTGGCATGACACACCAGATCAGTACATTGAATGTACTTGCAAGCTCACATCAACCAAAGCAATCAAGACAAACAATAGCATGGCATTTACAGATTATTAATCAATGATGAACACGATACTATTAGAACAACATGGCATGTACAAGATAATACAGCTAGAACAATACGAGCATGGCATGAACATGTGAACATGATGAAACTAGCATGCAGCATGATGAAACTATCATGCACCAACTTACTCTGCTCGGGTTACCTCGTAACCATCACATGCATCACTTACCATCATGGACATCGCACGATCATCTCAGGACCCAATCAAGCTTGGTATTAACAATACCGTAGTAATCATTTATGACCACAAGGAGCTTGACCTTCACCATTGACTCTCACATAACATCCCAAATATCCAACAAGTCGGTACTCTCGATACCACAGTGATCCTCTCACGATCACATAAGTATCAACCAACTTCTTTCATCATCGAACCAGGGTTGTTATTAATCACATTATTATTATTACTATTGACCCATAGTGTGACCGACACGAACTGGGCCCATATCCGCGGGCGCGGCTATCGATAGATTTAACACACACTCTCTATAGAGGTAGCGCACTTTACCCACACTACGGAACCCTAGCCTCGCACTCCCATTTGGGTGGACCAAAGCATTCCGACAAAACCCTCCCTTTGTCATGGCACTCTCCCGGCCACTCCGACCATCTCCCTCTCAGGGCTAGGTCTTGGGTGGCCCCATGTCTACCAAAGACACCAACGGCCACCGTCGTGGCAAAACGGTCCCAAACTGGGACAAGGATCCATAAAAAACAAAAACGAGCACACAAGGTTATGTCCGCCTACCTGATCAGGGTAGCGCACGCCCATAACCTTCCCTCGCGGGAGGCACCTGTGAGAGGCATAACAACGGACCGAGTTAAGACCTCCCCATAAGGTAAGCGTGGTTGCACTGGAAAAAGCTCGATTTGGTGGCACCATGACTCAGCCAACAGTTGTTCAAGTTTATTATTATCCGGTTAAACTTGAATGCAAAATGCCGAGTCATAATAAAATAACATGATGCATCTACAATGCATGAACATGATATCAACATAAGCATGGAGGTGCATCAAAATCAACGAGCATAACAACAACATTTAACCATTTATCCAGATGAGCATGGCATACTGACAAGCATGAATATCATAACTAGAACACTACTCATAGCATAACATGACCACTAGCATCAACAATAAATACCATGCAATAACATAAGGATAAAACTACCATGCAAGCATTTAACCAACTGGGTGCAATGGAACAGGCATAACAACGGTACTCGGAACAGACGACAGTCATGCACCGAAGACCACCACTACATCAACATGTACTACTATCAAGCATGTCATATGAAAGTAATACTAGCAAGTAGAACATAATAACCAGGTGCATAAAAACATAGCATGACGGTAAACACCGGTCCATAAGCACAACCGAAATAACGATAGCAGCAGTAAAGCAAACAAACAGTTATTAAAGATTCAAGTTGAAAACCAATACTTCTGCATGGCTAACATGCAAATGGTGGTTGTGGCTTGCATGGGGATGAAGAAGGCTCCGAGGAGATGTGCGGAACGATCGCGGAAAGAATCGCCGGAAAGGGTACTCTCTCGGAGAGGGCTGACTAGGCGCAAGGGAAAATGGCCATTTTCATAGTTTCAAACCATAGTGAAAATGATGGGAACAAAACGGGCTCGACGAGACGAAGACGTGGGCTTTGGATTCACCTCAATCGGAGTTACGAGCAAAGAGTTATAGCCCGACGAAGTTCAAGGACCATTTGTAAAAATAACTCTACAAACAGGCCCATGAGCTGAAAAACAGAAAGCGCCTTTTGGTTGAATATGCTTTCCAGCAGGGAAAGCATATTCTTGGTCAAAATAGAGCCAGAGTACGCCTTCGTTGACTGAGAGCGTATTGTAGCAAAACGTGCGTCCACTTATCCACGTCATCAGAGGTGGGCCCAGGGCTTATCTCACTGCCAGGTGGGTCCCGCCGGGCTCTCTCTCTCCTCCTGGCCTCCTTCTTCTTCCTCCCATCGGCGACCCGATGCAGGGACGAAGCCGAGCGTTCTAGCGATTGCTGACGATGCTACATGCCATCATTTGCCGCGCTTTAACGTCGGTGAGCTCGTGGATATGCGGCGCACCCATTCCACTAGGACACGGAGCTCGAGGAGGGCTGACATGAGGGGGACATCTATGCCGGGGGGCGGTGGTTCGGGTGGTGTTCGGCTACGGGGTTGCGATGGCTGGCTCCGGAGGGGAAATGAGGAGGTGGGGAGGATTAGAGGGTCGAGGGGACTCCTCTGGTGAAGAAATGAGGGGTAGGAGACGTCGGGGTTGCCCCAATTTAGGCAAAGTCGATCCGCGGCCATGGCGACGATGGAGGAGCACGAGAGCTTCTAGGGCTCAGGAAAAGGAGAGGGGTGGGGTAGTGGAGCGAGACGAGGTGGATGGTGAGCTCGGATGAGGCTGTGGTGGGCTTATATAGTCGTGGCAAGGCGGTTCTAGCTCGGGTGCCACTGCGGACGCGTGTCCGGTGCCGCGGATGTGTGTGCGCGCTCGGGAGCTCAAAGGAAGACGACGCAGGGGAGCAGGGAGCAGGCTCACGGGCAGGAGACGACGAGGGGCACGGGGGAGAAGCAAATGGAGCAGGAATACAACCAAGCTACAGCGCGCCCGTGGGTGCACTCTGTTCACGACGGAGACGGTGCACCGGGGAAGAAGACGGAGGGGGCAAGGGCTCCAGAGGGACGGCGACATCACGGGGAAGCTACTGGACAAGGTTGCGAGTTGAGACAAGGAGAACACGGACGAGCACATCGCCGAGGTCGTGCCAGAGCGCGTTTAATGCACAACGGGGCCATGGTTACCGCGTGAGCTGGTGCATGCGCCGTGTTTTGGTCGAGCCGTCCATGTCTACTGCATTTACCTTAGTGCCCAGAGTTCAAAGGCGATAAGAGCTCGGTCCAGCGGCAAATAAGAGAAAAGCAGAAGGATCCATGAGACATGAACATGAAGGTGCTTGGAGTTTGTTGTGGCTCACACGTGTGGAGATTAAGGATGAGCTTTGACGGAGGTTGATCATTCACTAAGGTGATTAAGATGGCAAAGTTTCACCTCAAGAAAAGGAGTTTAGATGGCACTTGCTGTACAAATGCACAAACTGATCCAGAATGCAAATATTGAAGTTGCACTCACATAGAGCGTCCACTTGAGATTAAATTTGGCATGGCAGGGTTATTTGGGCACATGAAGATGTTGTACAAGTTTCATACCATTTTGATAAACCAAAATGGTACTTGTTTCACAAACATCCTTACTGTCCAGGAACTTGCAAAAATTCCTGAGGGAAAATGGCTAAAAAAAATATGCCCAAATTTTGTGGAGCTAGGTCATATGGATAAGAGAAGGCCTAGAAATTTTTTCATCCTTAATGGAGCAAGATAAAATATACTTGCTTCACAAACTGAAAATTTTGACAGAATCTAAGAATTGAAGATGATCTCACATTAAGGCATTACATGAGCTCAACTTTGGTGGAGGGCTAAGATATGATGATATTGAGGACCATGCAAAATTGGAACTCATTTGGATATGCCTAGCTTGTACCTCCTTCACAAAGTTCTTTCTGGGCAGAAAATTTGGAAAATCATAATTAAATAAATACTAGGAAAATGAATTTGAATTTTGGCATGTGGAAATGATATGGACATGAAAAGATTTCCAAGAAGTTTGAGGTCAATTGGGCAAAGGAAAATAGCACTTTCTTCACAAAGTGCCATTTAGGGCAGAATAGGAAAATGAATACTGGAGGATTATTTTTGAACATGGCAATGAAAGTTTTGCCATATTTGATGAAGATATGACCCAAACAATTTATGAGAATTATTTGGGAATTTTAGGAGTGATGGAAATATAGGTTACTTCATAACCTAGGGCAGATAGGGTTATTCCTTTAATAGAAAAGGGAATATTCCCTAGCAATAGAATATTGGGGTTGGGCTAGGATGAAAATGGCAAGGTCTAGGGAATGATTTGGATATGACAAGCCACTCTTAAAAGAAAGAAGAGGGCATCTTCTTCAGTTTCCAGACCACAAAGCCACGGAAAAAGAAAACTCAAGAAAAAACCTGAGAAAAACAAAAGAAAAAGAAAGGGCCAAAAATCAGGCTGTGACACACGAGGTAGAATAAAGAGAATTCACTTTCCTCCAATTCAGTACTTTGCATTATTCAACGGGAAATGTATAGTAGGCAAGCAAGATTGTAGTACACTTTGTGCTCCAGACTTGAGCCTCATTCACACCGCTCTCACTGGTGAAAGGAATTATAACCTTGGAGCGATTGTTGGACGCCAACTTCAGGATAACGCTAACAGTGGCTGTTTCTATGGTGGAATTTATGCCACGCGTTTAGCGCAAGGGCTTAGTGTCTCACCCTTGCCCTTTAATCCTATCCTACCCACACGATACTTAGATTTTGGCACCCTGAAAGATCATAAAATCCTTAAGGGAAAGATTCATGATTCCACTTATAATCTACTCCCCCCGTCCGAAAATACTTGTCATCAAAATGGACAAAAAGGGGTGTATCTAAAACTAAATACATCTAGATCCCTTTTATTCATTTTGATGACAAGTATTTCTGGACGGAGGGAGTAATGTTTAACCAAACATCTATTGTGGACACATATTTGCGTGCGCCTGCTCTTTTTTACTATAACAGCAAGAGAAGATATTTTGTTCTTGAGAGTGAGGCCCATGCTCACAACACAGAAGTGGTGGCGGCACGACAGGCCGAGGCATCTGTACCCAGAACCTCTATGAGCTACCACACTGACCACTATCTAGGCTACTGGTCGACTACCAACTTAGGCCAAAAGCCTAAGCTTGGGGGATTGTACCAAGGAGAAGACCACGATGAAAATGTTGAGTGGCTCTCATATGAATAATTGTTGAACTAATAAAGAGCACATTTACCTTGTCTTCTCCTGTTGAAGAAAATGTTTGCAGATCCCAGCTTAGTCCACCGCACTCTTGCACCTTTATTATTATTTCACATTGTTCGATCATGCAAGTGAAAGGCAATAATGACGATATTCGATGAACTGGCCGTTGCAGAGAGAAACTGGTATGAACTCGACTTGTTCTGTTTGTGTAAATATGTTTAACCTAGTGTACATGATTCCGCCCATTATGATTAAACATGTTTGCAATAACAATTAGAGATTATAGTTTCCCATGCCATGCATAAGTAGCTAAGAGTTAATAATGATCTATCTTGGATATCAACATTGGATTAAAATGATTGTGATGTAGTATGATGATATGGTATCCTCCTCTGAATGTTCAAGTGGCTTGACTTGGCACATGTTTATGCATGTAGTTGAATCAAAACCAACATAGCCTCTATGATATTTATGTTCATGGCATCCATATCCTACTCATGCGGGTGTCCAATTATTATTATGCATGATGCATGTTCATGAGCATTGTTGCTCTCTAGTTGGCCGCTTCCAAACCTATTTTATAGCCTTCACCTGTACTAAGCGGGAATACTGCTTGTGCATCAAATTCTAAAACTCAAAGTTATTCCTGATGAGTCCACCATACCTACCTATATGCGGTATTACCCTGCCGTTCTAAGTAAATTTGCATGTGTCACCTTTAAAAACTTCAAATAAGTATCCCTTTTGTGTGTCCGGATCATTCATGGAACGACAGGAGGTGGTTGCTATTTTCCATGCTAAGTGGGTTATTCTCAGGTTGAGTGTTTATTCACTCGCCATTGCACGGGAAAAGCGCGGTAATAGGGATTCCCAGTCCCAAATTGCAAAAAGAAAAAGCTTACAAATAATCAAACAAAAGTCCCAATAGAGTTCAAACAATTACTTTTCTACTTGGGAACGACCACTAGCTCGTTTAGCATGGGTGATATCAATAGCTGATAGTCGTGAAGTGAATGAGAACGGTGCACCTCCCAAAATTTTATTTACCTCTGTTTTAAAAACTGGAGCTCTCGCACCTCTGCAAATCACTGCTTCCCTCTATGAAGGGACTATCTACTTACTTTTATGTTGTGTCATCACCTTTTCTAATAAGCGCCAGATCTGAGAGCACTGTTGCCATGCCTATGCATTGTGTGTAGTGAATGTTGGGTGTTATCAGGACTGGATCTTTTCTACCATGAATTACAATGTTTAGTCGTTGCTCGGACTTTGAAGGTGCTCTGCATTTATGTTTTGCGGTCTTAGAAAGGGCTAGTGAGATACCACTATTGTCATATTATATCATGGTTGTTTTGATTACGTGTTGATGTTTGAGATATTTTATTATTGCTCGCTAGCTGGTTATGTCATTGATATGAGTCATTATAATCTTTAAGAGTTATTGTCGACATGGTTAGTTATAATGCTAGCTGAAAACCTGGATGATGTTTAAGCCCATTTATGCAAACAAGAGTAAAAGAGTTCGTAATAGTTTTTCTTTCTCACTTTCAGTTTATCAACTGAATTGCTTGAGGACAAGCAAAGGTTTGAGCTTGGGGGAGTTGATACGTCTCCAACGTATCTACTTTTTCTAACAATTTTCCCCTTGTTTTGGACTCTAATTTGCATGATTAGAATGAAACTAACCCCAGACTGACGCTATTTTTAGCAGAACTACCATAGTGTTGTTTTTGTGTAGAAATAAAAGTTCTCAGAATAAAGCGAAACTCCATGAGGAATTTTTATACAATAAAAGAAAAATACCGGAGTCAAGAACCATCGGAGGGGTCACCTGGGTGGACACAACCCACTAGGGCGCGCCCCCCTCTCCTGGAGCGCCCAAGTGGATTGTCCCGACCTGGTGGCCCCGCAGACGCCAATCCTGATACTATAATTTCACATTCGTCCAGAAAAAAAATCAGGGAGAAAGAATTATCGCGATCTACGAGATGGAGCCGCCGCCACCTCCTGTTCTTCCCGAGGAGGCCAGATCTGGAGCCCGTTTGGGGCTCCGGAGAGGGGGATCTTCATTCTTCGTCATCACCAACCCTTCTCCATCGCCAATTGCATGATGCTCCCCACCTGGAGTGAGTAATTCCTTCGTAGGCTCGCTAGTTGGTGAGGAGTTGGATGAGATTCATCATGTAATCAAGTTAGTTTTGTTAGGGCTTGATCCCTAGTATCCATTATGTTCTTAGATTGATGTTGATATGACTTTGCTATGCTTAATGCTTAGCACTTTGGGCCTGGGTGCCATGAACTCAGATCTGAACCATTTATGTTATCATCATTATATCCATGTTCTAGATCCGATCTTGCAAGTTATAGTCACCTACTATGTGTTATGACCCGGCAACCTTGGAGTGACAACAACCGGAACCACTCCTGGAGATGACCGTAGTTTGAGGAGTTCATGTATTCACTATGTGTTAATGCTTTGTTCCGGTTATCTATTAAAAGGAGGCCTTAATATCCCTTAGTTTCCAATATGGACCCCACTGACACGGGAGGGTAGGACAAAAGATGTCATGCAAGTTCTTTTAATAAAGCATGTATGACTATTTACATAATACATGCCTACATTATATCGATGAACTGGAGCTAGTGCCGAATCACCCTAGGTTGTAACTGTCGCATGATGAATATCTTCTAGCAAATCATCGATCCAATGCCTACGAATTTGTCCTATATTGATCTTTCTAAGTTACAACTGTTGCTCCTACTGTTACCCTTGCTACAAAATTACTACTATCACTATTACTGTTACTATTGCTGCTGTCACTACTATCAAACTACTTTGCTACTAATCACTTTGCTGCAGATAATTAATCTCCAGGTGTGGTTGAATTGACAACTCAGCTACTAATACCTTCAAATATTCTTTGGCTCCCCTTGTGTTGAATCTATAAATTTGGGTTGAATACTCTACCCTCGAAAATTGTTGCAATCCCCTATACTTGTGAGTTATCAGTAGGCTGATTTATTGATACCAGATGATGGTTCATGTCCAACCGATTGCTCCACACCGACTAGAAAACAACCTATGTCGATGATGTTATCTGGAACATGGCATATTTGGGCCCGGGCCTTCTGTTGGACATGTTGTTGTTGTATCCCTACCCGGTGGGGATTTCCTTACTGGTAGCTCCCAAGTCTGTCAGGGTTTGGCCAAGGAAACTTGTGGAGCCCTCAATGGAAGAAGATTATGACTGACAATCAAACATAAATTCTAATTAAACTTCTTGGGAAGACACACTGATGGACTCAAAAGGGCAAATATGATGCAAAGATTAGTTTAAACAAGACATGGAAAGGCTCGAAGATACTCGATCATCTATCGGAAGAGGTTGACTAGCGATCCAATTGAGGGTGTATCATAAAATTTGAAAGATAAATGACGATATCTGGATTTATATGCGCTAAGAGATGGTGATGGGGATATAAGTATTTCATATGACCCGCCCAGGAGGGGCCAGGTTACCCAACGGCGGTTCATGGGCCTAGCCTAGAAGCATGTTAAAGATGGCGGTTTAGTTAAGGGCCCAAGGCCTGCAGCGGCTTAAAGCCTATAAGTATCAACCGCCATATATGTGACTTGTGTTATAAGGCATGTAATTAGAGTCACCGGGCTGGACACAATTGTATGATCCGGCTGGGACTCCGTAGGCCATAGGGCGTCAACCCGTGTATATAAGGGGACGACCCGGCAGCGGTTTAGGGCAAGAAACAACAGATCGAGGGCTAGGCAAGCGCATCCGCACCCTAGCAATCGACACCCTAGCAATTCCACCTCAAACTAGATTAGGTTTTACCCTCTCCGCAAGGGGCCGAACCAGTATAAACTCCCTGTGTCTTTTGTCTTGTTCTTAACCCCTTTAAGCTAACCACGTCGCTATGGCTCCACAATCAAGTCCTTACCTTAGGACATCTACCGTGACACTTCCACGATAGTTGGCGCCCACCATGGGGCCTGCAGCTTGTGGTTTTGAGTTCTTAAAGGGCAACTTCGAAGGGCTCAAGGGATACGCTGTGGGCCGGATGACCAAGACTCGTCCCGGCAAGCTTTACATCGATGACGAAGGCTGGGGTCTCGAGGCCGGCTCAATTGAGTATGGGTACCGGGTTCCCTTCGGTGGAATTCGCGTCTTCATCGACAAGATCGACGAACCGGGCCCTGAGCCGGACACCTGCACCGACATCGTCGTGCCAGCTCAGCGTGTGTGACCCACCCAGGTTCGGCCCGCGAAGAAGCGTGCCTTCGTTGGATACATCCAGGGCACTAGAAGCTCTGGATCTTATGAAGAAACAGTCATTCTCTCCGATGGCGAGTCATCCACAGGTGAGACTAACTCCATGTACCGGATGCAGAGCGGACATCTTGGGGGCTCGTCGACGGTAACAGTATTCCGGACCTCAATGAGCCGCCAAGCAGGGTAGCGATTTTCATGACTGGCACCCATCCGGCTCTCAGATCAACAACCGTCGGGACCATAACACCCGGTGCGACAGCGGCTGCGGCAGGTGCAGACGGCTCAGCACGCCCGCCAACTCAAGCTTTGTCAGACCTGTTGGATAATCTGGCGACTCTGATGGGAACAGAGATAACCCCAGAAAACCAAGATCAACACAAGACAGGTGTGGATAAGTTGCGGCAAGAGATAGCACAATCTAAGGAAGACCTGGCAGCAGAGAACACCAGGATGACCGAAGAACGGGCCGTTTTGGATGCCCGGGCCCAGCAGATTCAAGCGGAAGCTTTCCGGCTCTTGATGGTCAGAATGCTGCTAATGAAGCCATGACGAGAAATCAACACAGTCGTCTCCCCTTTGTTTATGAGCCAAGAAATCTTTTTCGGACGGGGCAGGGGGCAGTGGTCCGCCGGTGTTAAACCAGATGGCAGAGGCACCCAGGACCGACAGTCCGGTTCATCAGCGTACAACCGGATCTCTGTATGCAGATCAAGACAGCCCGGCCCCTCGTTACCCTACGGCATCGGCGGGTCACTATTCCAACCCTCTGGATAACATGATAGCACCGACATCAAGGCTGGCGACTTTGCCAGTTGAGGGCAAAACTCCGGTAGTAGTGGAAACCCGGAGAGCTCAGGAACTGCTTCAGACAGCGCTACAGCAGCAGCAGGCTTATTCTTATAGTCGAGACCGGATTCATTCAACCCCCCGTCCAAGTGCCAGCTACAGCAGACACGTTGACTCACCAGAGTTTTCAAGCGCAGAGCGACCCTGTAACTCGCCTCGTGGACATAACTCGGCGTGGCATGATGTCAGAGCACAGGACGTGCCGGTTCAGGCTGCCGATCATCAGCCGACACCATACTACCTGCTACCTCTTGAGCTTGCGTTGTATTCCCTCGAAGAGGAAAGGGAGATGTAGCAAAGTAGCGTAAGTATTTCCCTCAGTTTTTGAGAGCCAAGGTATCAATCCAGTAGGAGACCACGCGCCAGTCCGTCGCACCTGTACAAACAAATAAGAACTTCGCAGCCAACGCGATAAGGGGTTGTCGATCCGTTTACGGTCAGTTACGAGAGTGAGATCTGATAGAGATGATAGTTTATATTTTTGGTATTTTTAGTCTAATAAAACAGCAAATAAAAGCAAGAAAAGTAAAGTAGATGTAGATTGATATGTTGAGAATAGACCAGGGGCCATAGTTTTCTCTAGTGGCTTCTCTCATGATAGTGATATTCTATGGCGGGTAAACAAATTATCGTCGAGCAATTGATAGAAAAGCGAATAATTATGAGACTATCTAGGCATGATCATTGTATATAGGCATCACGTCCGAGACAAGTAGACCGGAACGATTCTGCATCTACTACTATTACTCCACACATCGACCGCTATCCAGCATGCATCTAGTGTATTGAGTTCATACGAACAGAGTAATGCCTTAAGCAAGATGACATGATGTAGAGGGATAAACTCAAGCAATATGATGAAACCCCCATCTTTTTATCCTTGATGGCAACAATACAATATGTGCCTTGCTGCCCCTACTGTCACTGGGAAACGACACCGCAAGATTGAACCCAAAGCCAAGCACTTCTCCCATTGCAAGAACTATAGATGTAGTAGGCCAAACCAAACCAATAATTCGAAGAGACTTGCAAGGATATTATGAGCACACATAAAAAGTTCAGAGAAGAACCAAATATCTTTCATAGATAACCTTGATCATAAACTCACAATTCATTGGATCTCGACAAACACACCGCAAAAAGAGATTACATCGAATAGATCTCCTCGAAGACCGAGGAGAACTTTGTATTGAGATCTAGAGAGAGAGAAGAAGCCATCTAGATACTAGCTATGGACCCGAAGGTCTGTGGTAAACTACTCACAACTCATGGTGAGGGCGATGATGATGATGATGAAGGCCTCCGTGATGGATCCCCCTCCCGGAACAGGCTCCAAGATGGGATCTCCACGGGAACAGAAGCTCCGGCGGTGGAATTAGGGTTTTATCTTTGCGTATGGAGTTTCTGGGGTACGTAGGTATATATAGGAAGAAGGGGGGCACCGGGGCCACACGGGCCAGCCTCGAGGCAGGGAGGCACGCCCTGGGAAGGGGGCACGCCCCCCACCCTCGAAGGCAGCCCCTCTATCCCCTGACTTGGTCCTGAAGCTTCCTGTGCGTGATTTTCTCCAAAAATATCTCTCGCTAAGGTTTCATTCTGTTTGGACTCCGTTTGATATTCCTTTTATGCAAAACCCTGAAATAGGCAAAAAACAGCAATCTGGACTGGGCCTTTGGGTTAGTAGGTTAGTCCCAAAAATGATATAAAAGTGAATGATAAAGCCCATTAAACATCCAAGACTTCATAAATAATAGCATGGAACAATAAAAAATTATAGATACGTTGGAGACGTATCAAGCATCCCCAAGCTTAATTCCTGCTCGTCCTCGAGTAGGTAAATGATAAAGAAAGAATTTTTAATGTGTAATGCTAACCAATATAGTTTTTCAATGTAATTCTCTTAATTGTGGCATGAATGTTCATATCTGAAAGATTCAAGATAAAAGTCTATGTTGACATAAGAAATAACAATACTTCAAGCAATACTAACAAAGCAATCATGTCTTCTCAAAATACCATGGCTAAAGAAAGTTATCCCTACAAAATCATATAGTGTTGGCTATGCTCCCTTATTATCACACAAAAATATTCATATCATGCACAACCCCGATTTCAGCCAAGCATTTGTTTTCATACTCTATCTTTTCAAACCTTTCAACTTTCACGCAATACATGAGCGTGAGCCATGGATATAGCACTATGGGTGGAATAGAGGTGGTTCTGGAGAAGACAAAAAGGAGGGAGATAGTCTCACATTGACTAGGCGTATCAACGGGCTATGGAGATGCCTATCAATAGATATCAATGTGAGTGAGTAGGGATTGCCATGCAACGGATGCACTAGAGCGAAATATGAATGAAAGCTCAACAAAAAGAAACTAGTTGGTGTGCATCCAACTTGCTTGTTCACGAAGACCTAGGGCATTTGAGGAAGCCCATCGTTGAAATATACAAGCCAAGTTCTATAATGAAAATCCCCACTAGTATATGAAAGTGACTAAGCATGAGACTCTCTACAATGAAGAACATGGTGCTACTTTGAAGCACAAGTGTGGAAAAAGATAGTAGCAATTGTCCCTTTTTCTTTTCTTTTTTTTTCCTTTTTTTGGGCCTTTCTTTTTTTTGGTCTTTCTTTTTTTTTGGCCTTTCTTTTTTTCTTTTTTTTGCGGAGGGGCTTTATAGATCCAGCCTTTCCTCCCATGGGACAATGCTCTAATAATGATGATCATCACACTTTCATTACAACACGATATTACAACTTGATACTACAACAACAAAGTATGACTCTATATGAATGCCTCCGGCGGTGTACCGGTATGTGCAATGAAACAAGAGTGACATGTATGAGAAGATTATGCATGGTGGCTTTGCCACAAATATGATGTCAACTACATGATCATGCATGGCAGTATGACAATAAGATGCGTGTCATATAAACGGAACGGTGGAAAGTTGCATGGCAATATATCTCTGAATGGCTATGGAAATGCCATGATAGGTAGGTATGGTGGCTGTTTTGAGGAATAATATGGTGGCTGTTTTGAGGAAGAATATATAGTGGGTTTATGGCATCGGCGAAAGTTGCGCGGTACAAGAGAGGCTATCAATGGTGGAAGGGTGAGAGTGCATATAATCCATGGACTCAACATTAGTCATAAGAACTCATATACTTATTCACGATAAAAAAAAACTCATATACTTATTGCAAAAATTTACGAGTCATCTAAACAAAGCAATCAACGCATGCTCCTAGGGGGGATATTGGTAGGAGTTAACCATCGCGCGCCCCCGACCTCAACACAAAGGTTGGCACTCTACAAATACCTCATGCTCTAACTTAATCACACAACGGTTCACCATACGTGCATGCTACGAGAATCACTAACCTTAACACAAGTATTTCTCAATTTCATAATAACTCCACTAGCATGACTCTAATATCACTATCCTCATGTCTCAAAACAATTATCAAGCATCCAACATCTCATTCTATTCAATGCACTTGGTGTGAATTTTTTTACTACATTGAAATTGGAGGTTTATCATGTGAAGACTAGTTTCTTTAGCCTAAACACTTTACCATGCTGTTTTAATAGACTCCCAAATATATATAATTGAACCATGAGAGTTCAAAAATTTCTACAAAATATTACCACCACCATGCTCTAAAAGATATAAGTGAAGCACTAGAGCAAAAACTATTCAACTCAAAAGATATAAGTGATGCACTTAGAGTGTTCTAATAATTTCTAGGCCATGTTTAACTATCTCAAATAGGTGTGTCCAGAAAGGATGATTGCGGCAAACTATCAAGCAAAGACTCAAATCATACAATACGCTCCAAGCAAAACACATAACATGTTGCGAATAAAAATATAGCTCCAAGTATAGTTACCGATGGATGAAGACGAAAGAGGGGATGCCTTCCCAAGGCATCCCCAATCTTAGGCTTTTGATTATCTTGAATTTACTTGGGGTGCCATGGGCATCCCCAAGCTTAGGCCTTTGCTACTCCTTGTTCCATAGTCCATCAAAGCAATACTCAAAACTTGAAAACTTCACAACACAAAACTTAGTCAAAAATTCTCGTGAGCTCCGTTAGTAAGAGAAAGCAAACCACTACTCAAAGGTACAGAAATGAATTCATTCTTTGTTTATATTGGTGTTAAACCTACTGTACTCCAAGTTCTCTATGGTTCATATCCTCCAATATTACTCATAGATGCAACGGAATAAGCAAACAACACACGAAAAACTGAATCTGTCAAAAACAGAACAGTCTGTAGTAATCTGCAGGGTTTGCCTACTTATGTAACTCCAAAAAATTCAAACTAAATTGTTAAATTTGCGCACTTTGTCTACAAATCAGCAGCAAAAAGAATCAACTAAAAAACATGCTCCAGTAAAATCACACAACTACTTTAGCGAGCGCTAACGATTCTGTTTTTCACAGCAAGATCATATAAACTTCACACAAGTCTTACCAAAGGTTTTACTTGGCACTAACACTAAAAAAACATTATAACACATCTAATTAGAGTCTAGATGCAATATTTATTCCCTAACAGCAACAAAAACAAAAAACAAAAAATTGGGTTGCCTCCCAGCAAGCTCTTTATTTATAGCCATTAAGATAGGCTTGGGATTTCAATGATGCTCACATGAAAGACAAGAATTGTAGCACAAAGAGAGCATCATAAAACATGTGACAAACACATCTAAGTCTAACATACTTTCTATGCATAGGCATCTTATAGGAAAACCAATTAGCAAGGCAAGCAAGATCTAGCATAAGCAAGGAAGAAGAAAGAAACAAGAGCAATCTCAACAAAACGAGAGGTAATTTAGTAACATGAAAATTTCTACAACCATATTTTCCTGTCTCATAATAATTACATGTAGGATCATAAGTAAATTCAACAATATAGCTATCACATAACATATTCTCAACACGATCCACACGCATGCGAAGTTGACACTCTTCCAAAATAGTGGGATCGTCATTAACTAAAGTCATGACCTCTCCAAGCCCACTTTCAATATTATTGCAAACATTATTATCAATCTCATATTCATCATGGGGATTAAATAAATTTTCAAGATCATAAGAAGAATCACCCCAATCATGATCATTGCAAATAATAGTAGTCATAGCAAAACTAGTATCCCCAAGCTTAGGGTTTTGCATATCATTAGCACAATTGACATCAAGAGAATTTATAATAGCATCATTGCAATCATGCTTTTCATCGAAGGAACTATCAAGTATGGGTGCAATAGCAACGATCTCATGTTTAACATACGGAACTGTAGCAAATTCTTCTTCATAAATATTGGCATCATGTCCACAAGAATAGCAAGCATCGTGTTCATCAAGGGATATTTCAATAAAATCATCGGAATCATAATTATCTATAGATTCATGCATATCATTATTTTCCTTCAAAGCAGCGGTCATTCCTTCAATAAATTCTTTGATATTGGCATTATGAGCATAGTTTTCATAGCAATATTTAAGTATGTCAAAATTTTCAGATTCATAGAGAGTAATATCATACTTTTCAATCAAAGAAGCAACTTCATAAGCCCCCTTAAAAGCAACGAATTCTTCAATTCGTTCGATATCATAGTAACTATAAACACCCTTTGCATAAGAAGATAACATTTCATTATCATTAAACTCACATAGGTAGGGGAGGTGTTTTTCAGGGTTCTTAGAGCAACAAGTAAAATCAAAGATTTCACAAAGATTCCCAGCATAACACAACAATCTGTTTATCTGATCCCATAAGAGTATCCCCTTTTCAGACAAACGGTGACGCACAGAATGAGCATGCTCATCTAAAGATTTCCCATCAACTAGGCTAGTTGGGGTTTCAGCACGAGCGCATAAGGATCGAAGATGATCCAAGTCGAACACCTTAAGGTGATCCATAACAATAGATTTTTAGCAAGCAAAGATGCAAGCACAAGAAGGCACATAGCACACAAACAAACAAGAAGCAAGCGAACGATAAACACACGGCGGAAGAAGGACGAATAAAACGGCAAGGGTGAAGTGGCGGAGAGGAAAACGAGAGGCAAAAAAATGTAATGCGAAGGATAAGGGTTTGTGGTAGGTACTTGGTATATGACTTTTGCGTAAGCCTCCCGGCAACGGCGCCAGAAATTCTTCTTGCTACCTCTTGAGCTTGCGTTGTATTCCCTCGAAGAGGAAAGGGAGAGACAGCACAATAGCGTAAGTATTTCCCTCAGTTTTTGAGAACCAAGGTATCAATCCAGTAGGAGACCACGCGCCAGTCCCTCGCACCTGCAGAAACAAATAAAAACTTGTCACAGCCCTAGAATTCTGCCTTGTAACTAGTTGCATTAGTGAGTCACACCCATGCATCATGTTTAATTTCCATTTAAATTTGAAGTGGGGAAAGTGGAAAGCCTCAGAGATCTTTTCTAAAAATGATCAACACTAAAAATTGCTTCAAATAAACCCAAGAAAATGTTCCTGTTAAGCTATAAAAATATTGGAAAGAGTTAAAATTTAAACCAATATTTTTGGAGTCTCAGGAACATATCTTTTGGGCCTTTGGATTTAAATCAATAAGTATTTGAATTTTGGATAATATTCATTTATATTGAATATATTTCAAAAGGCCCTAAAATTATTTATGTGCTTTTGGAAAAGTCCATCTAGCAACATAAAATTGTTCAGAGGAGTTTTTGACATTGTTTGAAATTGTTTAATTTCAAAACAGTGGCAAAAGAAAATAAACAAAGAAAGAAAAACAGATACAGAAATTAAAACAGAAAAATAGAGAGAGAGAGAGGAAACTACCTGGCTTACCTAGCAGCCCGCCTGGCCCAGCTCCTGTGTGGCCCAGCTGCAGGCCCGGCCCACCAGGGGCAGCACTGTCTTCCTCCTCCTTCCAGGAGGAGAAGCAGCTGCGTGCCCGGCGCACAGCCGGCCGCGGCCACGTCTCCCCGCCACCTCCTGCTCCGTCGGGCCTCCCCGACTCCCCTAGAGACGCCACGCATGCCCCCAGGCCCCTCTCACTCCCCCTCGGTCTCTTCCCCCCTCTCCTGACCCTCTCAATTGCGAGCGCCCGAACGCCACCGTCGCCGCCGTTGCCGTAGCTGTAGCCACCATGACCCCCTCGCCTCTCCGACGCGCCAACGAGCTCCGCTGCGTCCTTCTCGTCCTCTCCAGCTAGCTACGGGACGCCGGGAGGCCCTGCTTCGTTGTCATCGCGCTCGTCTTCAACCTCCAGCCGCCGTCGACCTCGCCGCCGATTCGTCGACTCCGGTGCCTCCCCGAGCCCACTCAGCTGCTCACCGACCCCCCAGTGAGCTCCGCCGTCGTTTTCCCCTACTCCCCGAGCTCGTCTACACCTCTAGTCGCAGTAGCCGCCGCACCCATGAGCTCCCCGCCGCCGGTGATGTCGCCGCCGTCGTTCTAGCCCCCGCCGCTCGTGTCCGAGCTTACCACTACACTCAGTGCACCCCCGCGCATCGATTTCAGCCACCAGCTGCCTCTACCATGCGGTATAGCGTCGTCTTCACCGACGCCCGATCGCCGGCCGCCGCCACGAGCTCAACTCCGGCGAGCCCGCTCCACCCCAGCTCCTCCCGCTTGCACCATTCGACGCGGACGAGTCTCCTCGTTCCGCAGATGGCCTCGGCCTTCTATTTGGTCGCCGTGGGACGAAATCTGACGCCCTCCGCCGTCTCTGGCTCCGCCGACGACGAGCCGCCGGCGCTTTTGACTTTTGACCGGTGGGTTGACCCCCCCCCCCGAGTCACTGACATATGGGCCCCACGCCCTTAGTTTAGCACTAACTAAATGAGAGGTGGGGCCAGCTTCTCTTAAATTAGTTTAGTAATTAGGCCTGAGAGACTGGCATGTGGGCCACCCCCCTGACACTTTAGTTAGGATTAAATTAGCACTAATTAATAGGGTTAGCTAGTAGTGTCACTGACCAGTGGGCCTCACTGGTCAGGTTTGACTGGACCAGCCCCTGTTGACTTGCTGATGTCAGCATGACCTAGTGCTGACGCAATAAGTGTTTTCTGGAATTTTAAATAAATCATAAATGATTTATTTATTTCAGAAAATAGCCAAAACTTCTAAAAATCATATAAAATCAACCGTAGCTCAGATGGAAATAATTTATATATGAAAATTGATCAGAAAAATCCAAGGAATCTGTTTATGGCATTTTCATGCATGTTAGAACAACTTATGGCTTCTGTTTAGGGCAATTTGAATAAATGGCATTTGAATAATCACATATGGAGTTTGAATTTGAACCTTTGGTTCAAACCAACTTCATTTAATTGTGTTGCTAGTTGCATTAGCTCAACCAACAGCATATTGTCATGTCATGATCATGCATCATATTGTCGCATTGCATTGATTGTGTTCTTTCTCTGTTTGCCGGTTTTGTTCTCTCTCAGTAGACGACGTTCCGACGATGAGTTCGATGACACCGATGAAGAGCTATTAATATCTTTAGAAGTGCCAGGCAAGCAGAACCCCCTTGTTCATTCCGATACAATCCCACTCTCTCGCTCATGCTCTCCTTTACTGCTTTAGGACAACAACGATTGAACTGCTTTTTGCTGCGGTAGCTGAACCCTTTTCCTCTGCATGACCTGTCTTTGCCACAGTAAATAGTTGAAACCCACTAGCATGAGTAGGAGTTGTTTGAGCCATGTTGTGCCTACTCATTCATGCTTTCTGGTTATGCCTGCTATTGCTTGGAGTCGTGTCAGGTCTGATTCATCGGGGATGAATTGGAATGTGGTGAACATGTCCTACTGTTTGTGAGCTAAGTGCGTGAACACGATTTGGTAAAGGTAGTGGTGAGAGGCCATGTCGGAGTACATGGTGGGTTGTCTCACTGGAACCGTCCTTAAGAACTGAGTTCTGTGTAAGTTGTCCAATGACAAAGCTACTACCACACATTGGGTTCAGGTAACTCGACCCCTCTCGACTTATTAATCAACTAGATCTCTGTCCAGGAGTTGCAACTAGTTTCTGGTGTTTGTAGGTAGTGCTAGTAGTCTACCAAGTGGCACACGGTACATGTGGGCTTGGGTCAGACTAGGCACCGTGGCACGGTGTACCAAGCGTAGATCCATCCGTCGAGGTGGGCTTGGGAACCCTGCGCACATCTTTTGGGGCCGTGAGCGACACCCCGGCCGGATCTCCCCACGGATGGAACCTGAATAGGCGATAAACCTGGACGAGAGACTTGTGTGGTTAGTCAGGTCGTGGCCGACACCCTCGCCAGGCTTCCGCTTGAAGGTTGCCGAGATACACGACGTGTACATGGCGGTAACAGGCGAGAGTGTGTGTGAAGAAGTACACCCCTGCAGGGTTAACATGATCTATGTGAATAGCCGGGTCCGCGGTTATGGACTTCTTGGATGCTTACGTGGTACATAAACAATTGAAAGTGGATACTCTAAAATGCGCAAGATAAGCGTGAGTGCTATGGATGGCCTTCTCGTAGGGAGACGGGAGCGGATCCATAGTGGTGTATTGATTGGTGAATATGTGGACTCGTGTGCGCCACCTCAAAAGAGTTACTTGCAGTCGTAGTTTAGGATAGCCACCGAGTCAAAGCTGGCTTGCTGCAGTCAAATTCCACCACCCCTTTGTTGATACTGATGCATATGTAGCTAGTTCTGATGTAAGTCTTGCTGAGTACCTTTGTACTCATGTTTGCTTAATTTATGTTTTTGCAGAGAGACTTCAGTCTCGCTAGTGGTTCCGCGTGGACTTCGACGTTTAGCTTGTTACCTCAGCTACGATCTTGTACCCTTGGGAGGGTCTTGTAGATAGTCAGGCTTCTCAGCATTTTTCATTTGTAGTTGTCTGTACTCAGAAATGTTATGCTTCCGTTGCCTGTATGCTCTGTATGTTGGGTCATGTGACCTCTGATTGTAATAAATGCTATGATGGCTCTTCTAGGCCTTTATCTATATGAGTTGTTGAGTTATGTTGTGATGCCATGTTGTACAACACATACTTGCATGTTATGCGTACGTGTAATGAGTATTGCTATGTGTGGGATCCGACTCCTAGTTGTTTACCTTTGGTAGCCTATCTTACAGGGAAATGTCTCCTAGTGCTTCCACTGAGCCTTGGTAGCTTGCTACTGCTCCGGAACACTTAGGCTGGCCGGCATGTGTCCTTCTTCGTTCCTGTGTCTGTCCCTTAGGGGAAATGTCACATGTTGTTCCTTTAAGTCCTTGTAGCTTGCTACGACTTGGGTTCATACGTTGATGACCGACACGTTCGTTGCTGGGTCATGTATGCCTGTCTCTGTAATTTAGTGTCACTTTTGGTTTATAACTGGTCATGTCGGCCCGGGTTCTCTGTCATATGGATGCTAGCGACACTATCATATACGTGTGCCAAAATGCGCAAACGGTCCCGGGCCAGGTAAGGTGGCACCCGTGGGGATACCGTGCGTGAGGCCGCAAAGTGATATGATGTGTTACAGGCTAGACCTGTGTGACTTAGGATCGGGGTCCCGACAGTTTTGGTATGAGAGCCTGACTGTCTGTAGGATTAGCAAGCCAAACTGGTCGAAGTCGTGTCTAGAAACTCTTTAGTTATATAAGGGAATTGATTGTGGAAGGGAACGTAAGGCTTTTTTTACTCCTTTACCCTATGACCTTTTGATCTGAGTCATCTTCTCTTTTTCTATGGGGATTAAGAACTAGGATTCTCATTCTATTTATCAGGATCACATTATTGTGGATTCAACCCTCAGTTCAGTTTCTACTACTTCTGTTTGTTCAACTATTGGTCTCAGAACCTTGACATTATGATGTTAAGTGGATATGCTACCCTTTTTGCTTGGATCTCAAAAGTATTTTCGAGCATTTGTAGCCGTTATGCTGTCCGAGTCATCCCAGGTTTCTAATAGTCTGATGCATTTGCAAATCCCTTCTTCCTGTCCCGATGCTCTTTTGGGCCAGATTAACCACACTAGTCGTTATGTTGAGGTACTTTGTTACCTCGACAAATGGTTGGACTTATTATTATGACCTTAGGTGTCTTAGAAGATTACCCAGTAATGCAACAATACCTTGTATCCTCAGTGTGATGATTCTGGCCGTCATTCTCGAAAGCATCCTGTGATGCCATTTAGTTAGTAGGCATTATATTTCTGGGTTCTTGAATCCAAGATTCATTCTACCTACTTCATGTTGGTAGTATTTGCTCGTTCCTTTAGGATATTAGTAACCTTGTGATAGTCCTCGAGGTCCGTGGTTATCGTTCTTCCAATACCATGAACCATCTTGGCAGAAGTTCTCCCGAACCAAAAGATCACAACCAGAGTGCTCTTGATGAGTTCTCCATTCCACATTGTGATTCTGCCAATTCTACCTTTCTGCATGGGTTATCCGGAAGAAATATGTTGAACTCGTTCGACATAATAGTCTATGCATCCACAACTCGGAAAGTTATATGTTCTTTGAGTTGTCCCTTTTTAGTTGTATTCTGACCTTCGTCTATCAATTGATAGCCAGGAGTAGTTGTGCACTCGTGCATCGATGCCTTTTACTCTTGTGGTCCGTCAAGCCATTCTATTATGGAATGACTAGGAGAAACAAACTCCAGTACCTTATCCATATCCAGGATTGGGTCAAAGAAGTTGTACTTCGCAGATGAAGAACGCTAATCCAGCTTCTAAACTGTTCTATCCTGGAGTATTACCATCTTTATGTCAAGAATGTCATGGGAATTGCACAACCTCCTATGAACTCTTGATACAGTGATACTTCTCGCCATTATCGCTCATTCATCGGTCTCCGTGTTATTGTAACCGGAATACCGACAAGTAAATTGTGATGTGTGAAAGCAATACTCCTAGCAACTTTGTTGCTTGGTAGTAAATGGACAATAACCTCATCCCTAGCGAGTTGATTATTGAATCATCACCCTAAGGTTGATCGTGCTACCTAGTCCACCTTCCTGGTGCACTCCTTGATTGATGAGTTAGGATTTTGTTAAGTCCTTGCTCATTTGATCATATCATCTTGCCTTGAAAAGCAAGATTGTTCTCGAGCTTAGATACATATCGGTGGTTCGTGATTTTCGAATATCTTCTCGGAAGTATTACCAGGTTGTCACCTGACCGCTATGTTGAGTTCGTGATCAAGCTGGTTTCTCTCTAAACCACCCTTTCCCCAAGAATCTGTATTAGATACCCTGAAACTAGTTGGTTAAGCTAAACAACAACTTGGAGAGTTGGAAGATAAAAGCTTGTCCGACCTAGTTCCTTCTAAGGGATATCCTTTGTGTGTGTGTGTGTAGAAGAAAGATGATATCTTGATCGGTTGATCCTTGTGATCAATTATTGGATCTATTGTCTTGTCCAAAACTTTGATTTGAGTGTGGGCTATCCTCAAATCAAATCAGAACCAATGATATTCGTAATGTTGCCTTACTTGTGGTTGATTTCTCGAGCATACATAGTTACATCTATTGGTGTGACCAATACTATCACTTGTTCACATAATTATGGAATTCCATCTCCATGGAAACCTGGATGAATTGTTGTTGAGCCCATCAGCAACACTGTTATCTCCTCCATGATTTTGTAGGACATTAAGCTACTGTTGGAAATTTTGTAAGCATTGCCTTCGTGTCCCGTTCATGAGGTATATGTTGGATGAGAGAAGTGGCTTCCCCTAATTCACGAGTACTTGATGTAAGTTGCCACCGAAAATTGAGAAAGCTTGTTTTATTTCCTCTGGAGTCATCCCAAGTCAGTCATGCATACGTGCGGAGTATTCTATGGTCTGATAGACTGATCATCTTCATTTTGTATGTATCCCTAGCACACCAAGCCACTGATTGATTGTCCTAGGAGAAGAAGTTCCTTCTTAAGATCCGGACTTATGCAAGGAATTCGATATCCTCGATGATGGTTCCCCAACCCAAACTTGGTAGTGTTTCATTGTAAGACTACTACGTGGTCATGTTTGTCTTGGACAACGTGTTCACATGTATGTAGCAGAACCAGCTCATGTTTTGGAGCTTGCTATCATAGTTCATTTCCCGAGAATCTCGCAACGTCGTCTCGTCGATTTGAGTTGCAAACTTTCATTTTTCTTCTAGACTCGATGAGTCTGGAATACCCTGACACCAACCAGAACTGAATCTCAGGCAGATATGTTGGTTGGAGCATTTTCCAAGAACTATAATATTGGTCTCTCGATAACCGGTTAAGTGGATGTCGTGGCCAACCCATCCAGCCGGAAGACCTATTGTTGTAGAATCTTGATTGAAGAAGTTGGCCACCTCCCCATAAGGATTTCGTAGGATTTACTCCCTAGTTGTTCCTTATGTATTCTTGTGCTCCCGAAGTCCGACCTTTGCTTGATGTTCAAGATACCAAACATATCTATGAATGGCTTACGCTAACACATCAAGGAGAACATTAGAAGCGGAGTGCTAAATGTCTCTCGGTCGATCATCCAGATTTTGGATGAAGATCTCAAAGCAAGGATGACAAGATCAATATGATGCAATAAATCAACACCTCCGAGAAGGAAAATTGGATCGTGAAGATTGTGCTAGCTTGTGTCCCCTCTGATTTCTTACCCTACGCTTGAATCTCGGGACGAGATTCTTGTTTTAGTGGGGGTGAGTTGTCACAGCCCTAGAATTCTGCCTTGTAACTAGTTGCATTAGTGAGTCACACCCATGCATCATGTTTAATTTCCATTTAAATTTGAAGTGGGGAAAGTGGAAAGCCTCAGAGATCTTTTCTAAAAATGATCAACATTAAAAATTGCTTCAAATAAACCCAAGAAAATGTTCCTGTTAAGCTACAAAAATATTGGAAAGAGTTAAAATTCAAACCAATATTTTTGGAGTCTCAAGGACATATATTTTGGGCCTTTGGATTTAAATCAATAAGTATTTGACTTTTGGATAATATTCATTTATATTGAATATATTTCAAAAGGCCCTGAAATTATTTATGTGCGTTTGGAAAAGTCCATCTAGCAACATAAAATTGTTCAGAGGAGTTTTTGGCATTGTTTGAAATTGTTTAATTTCAAAACAGTGGCAAAAGAAAATAAACAAAGAAAGAAAAACAGATATAGAAATTAAAACAGAAAAATAGAGAGAGAGGAAACTACCTGGCTTACCTAGCAGCCCGCCTGGCCCAGCTCCTGTGTGGCCCAGCTGCAGGCCCGGCCCACCAGGGGCAGCACTGTCTTCCTCCTCCTGCCAGGAGGAGAAGCAGCTGCGTGCCCGGCGCACAGCCGGCCGCGACCACGTCTCCCCGCCACCTCCTGCTCCGTCGGGCCTCCCCGACCCCCCTAGAGACGCCACGCATGCCCCCAGGCCCCTCTCACTCCCCCTCGGTCTCTTCCCCCCTCTCCTGGCGCTCTCCCTTGCGAGCGCCCGAACGCCACCGTCGCCGCCGTTGCCGTAGCCGTAGCCACCATGACCCCCTCGCCTCTCCGACGCGCCAACGAGCTCCGCTGTGTCCTTCTCGTCCTCTCCAGCAAGCTACGGGACGGTGGGAGGCCCTGCTTCGTTGTCATCGCGCCCGTCTTCAACCTCCGGCCGCCGTCGACCTCGCCGCCGATTCGTCGACTCCGGTGCCTCCCCGAGCCCACTGAGCTGCTCACCGACCCCCCAGTGAGCTCCACCGTCGTTTTCCCCTACTCCCCGAGCTCGTCTACGCCTCTAGCCGCAGTAGCCGCCGCACCCGTAAGCTCCCCGCCGCCGGTGATGTCGCCGCCATCGTTCTAGCCCCTGCCGCTCGTGTCCGTGCTTACCACTGCACTCAGTGCACCCCCGCGCATCGATTTCGGCCACCAGCTGCCTCTACCATGCGCTATAGCGTCGTCTCCACCGACGCCCGATCGTCGGCCGCCGCCACGAGCTCAACTCCGGCGAACCCGCTCCACCCCAGCTCATCCCGCTTGCACCATTCGACGCGGACGAGTCTCCTCGTTCCGCAGATGGCCTCGGCCTTCGATTTGGTCGCCGTGGGACGAAATCCGACGCCCTCCGCCGTCTCTGGCTCCGCCGGCGACGAGCCGCCGGCGCTTTTGACTTTTGACCGGTGGGTTGACCCCCCCCCCCCC
>LR738712.1:144297905-144338094 GCA_902687465.1 Secale cereale | reverse complement strand
CCCCGAGTCACTGACATATGGGCCCCACGCCCTTAGTTTAGCACTAACTAAATGACAGGTGGGGCCAGCTTCTCTTAAATTAGTTTAGTTTAAAAACTAAACTTAATTAGGCCTGAGAGACTGACATGTGGGCCACCCCTCTGACACTTTAGTTAGGATTAAATTAGCACTAATTAATAGGGTTAGCTAGTAGTCTCACTGACCAGTGGGCCCCACTGGTCAGGTTTGACTGGACCAGCCCTTGTTGACTTGCTGATGTCAACATGACCTAGTGCTGACGCAATAAGTGTTTTATGGAATTTTAAATAAATCATGAATGATTTATTTATTTCAGAAAATAGCCAAAACTTCTAAAAAATCATATAAAATCAACCGTAGCTCAGATGGAAATAATTTATATATGAAAATTGATCAGAAAAATCCAAGGAATCTGTTTATGTCATTTTCATGCATGTTAGAACAAGTTATGGCTGCTGTTTAGGGCAATTTGAATAAATGGCATTTGAATAATCACATATGGAGTTTGAATTTGAACCTTTGGTTCAAACCAACTTCATTAATTGTGTTGCTAGTTGCATTAGCTCAACCAACAGCATATTGCCATGTCATGATCATGCATCATATTGTCGCATTGCATTGATTGTGTTCTTTCTCTGTTTGCCGGTTTTGTTCTCTCTCAGTAGACGACGTTCCGACGATGAGTTCGATGACACCGATGAAGAGCTATTAATATCTTCAGAAGTGCCAGGCAAGCAGAACCCCCTTGTTCATTCCGATACAATCCCACTCTCTCGCTCCTGCTCTCCTTTACTGCTTTAGGACAACAACGATTGAACTGCTTTTTGCTGCGGTAGCTGAACCCTTTTCCTCTGCATGACCTGTCTTTGCCACAGTAAATAGTTGAAACCCACTAGCATGAGTAGGAGTTGTTTGAGCCATGTTGTGCCTACTCATTCATGCTTTCTGGTTATGCCTGCTATTGCTTAAAGTCGTGTCAGGTCTGATTCATCGGGGATGAATTGGAATGTGGTGAACATGTCCTACTGTGTGTGAGCTAAGTGCGTGAACACGATTTGGTAAAGGTAGTGGTGAGAGGCCATGTAGGAGTACATGGTGGGTTGTCTCACTGGAACCGTCCTTAAGAACTGAGTTCTGTGTAAGTTGTCCAATGACAAAGCTACTACCACACATTGGGTTCCGGTAACTCGACCCCTCTCGACTTATTAATCAACTAGATCTCTGTCCAGGAGTTGCAACTAGTTTCTGGTGTTTGTAGGTAGTGCTAGTAGTCTACCAAGTGGCACACGGTACATGTGGGCTTGGGTCAGACTAGGCACCGTGGCACGGTGTACCAAGCGTAGATCCATCCGTCGAGGTGGGCTTGGGAACCCTGCGCACATCTTTTGGGGCCGTGAGCGACACCCCGGCTGGATCTCCCCACGGATGGGACCCGAATAGGGGATAAACATGGACGAGAGACTTGTGTGGTTAGTCAGGTCATGGCCGACACCCTCGCCAGGCTTCCGTTTGAAGGTTGCCGAGATACACGACGTGTACATGGCGGTAAGTGGCGAGAGCGTGTGTGAAGAAGTACACCCCTGCAGGGTTAACATGATCTATTCGAATAGTCGGGTCCGTGGTTATGGACTTCTTGGATGCTTACGTGGTACATAGACAATTGAAAGTGGATACTCTAAAATGCGCAAGATAAGCGTGAGTGCTATGGATGGCCTTCTCGTAGGGAGACAGGAGCGGATCCATAGTGGTGTATTGATTGGTGAATATGTGGACTCGTGTGCGCCACCTCAAAAGAGTTACTTGCAGTCGTAGTGTAAGATAGCCACCGAGTCAAAGCTGGCTTGCTGCAGTCAAATTCCACCACCCCTTTGTTGATACTGATGCATATGTAGCTAGTTCTGATGTAAGTCTTGCTGAGTACCTTTGTACTCACGTTTGCTTAATTTATGTTTTTGCAGAGAGACTTCAGTCTCGCTAGTGGTTCCGCGTGGACTTCGACGTTTAGCTTGTTACCTCAGCTACGATCTTGTACCCTTGGGACGGTCTTGTAGATAGTCAGGCTTCTCAGCCTTTTTCATTTGTAGTTGTCTGTACTCAGACATGTTATGCTTCCGTTGTCTGTATGCTCTGTATGTTGGGTCATGTGACCTCTGATTGTAATAAATGCTATGATGGCTCTTCTGGGCCTTTATCTATATGAGTTGTTGAGTTATGTTGTGATGCCATGTTGTACAACACATACTTGCATGTTATGCGTACGTGTAATGTGTATTGCTATGTGTGGGATCCGACACCTAGTTGTTTACCTTTGGTAGCCTATCTTACAGGGAAATGTCTCCTAGTGCTTCCACTGAGCCTTGGTAGCTTGCTACTGCTCCGGAACACTTAGGTTGGCCGGCATGTGTCCTTCTTCGTTCCTGTGTCTGTCCCTTAGGAGAAATGTCACGCGTTGTTCCTTTGAGTCCTTGTAGCTTGCTACGACTTGGGTTCATACGTTGATGACCGACACATTCGTTGCTGGGTCATGTATGCCTGTCTCTGTAATTTAGTGCCACTTTTTGTTTATAACTGGTCATGTCGGCCCGGGTTCTCTGTCATATGGATGCTAGCGACACTATCATATACGTGTGCCAAAATGCGCAAACGGTCCCGGGCCAGGTAAGGTGGCACCCGTGGGGATACCGTGCGTGAGGCCGCAAAGTGATATGATGTGTTACAGGCTAGACCTATGTGACATAGGATCGGGGTCCCGACAGAACTTCGCAGCCAACGCGATAAGGGGTTGTCAATACCTTTACGGTCACTTACGAGAGTGAGATCTGATAGAGATGATAGTTTATATTTTTGGTATTTTTAGTTTAATAAAATAGCAAACAAAAACAAGAAAAGTAAAGTAGATGTAGATTAATATGTTGAGAATAGACCCCGGGGCCATAGTTTTCTCTAGTGGATTCTCTCATGATAGCGATATTCTACGGCGGGTAAACAAATTACTGTCGAGCAATTGATAGAAAAGCGAATAATTATGAGACTATCTAGGCATGACCATTGTATATAGGCATCACGTCCGAGACAAGTAGACCGAAACGATTCTGCATCTACTACTATTACTCCACACATCGACCGCTATCCAGCATGCATCTAGTGTATTGAGTTCATACGAACAGAGTAACGCCTTAAGCAAGATGACATGATGTAGAGCGATAAACTCAAGCAATATGATGAAAACCCAATCTTTTTATCCTGGATGGCAACAATACAATACGTGCCTTGCTGCCCCTACTATCACTAGGAAACGACACCGCAAGATTGAACCCAAAGCCAAGCACTTCTCCCATTGCAAGAACTATAGACCTAGTAGGCCAAACCAAACCAATAATTCGAAGAGACTTGCAAGGATATTATGAGAACACATAAAAAGTTCAGAGAAGAACCAAATATCTTTCATAGATAACCTTGATCATAAACTCACAATTCATCGGATCTCAACAAACACACAGCAAAAAGAGATTACATTGAATAGATCTCCTCGAAGACCGAGGAGAACTTTGTATTGAGATCCAGAGAGAGAAGAAGCCATCTAGATACTAGCTATGGACCCGAAGGTCCGTGGTAAACTACTCACAACTCATGGTGAGGGCGATGATGATGATGATGAAGGCCTCCGTGATGGATCCCCCTCCCGGAACAGGCTCCAAGATGGGATCTCCACGGGAACAGAAGCTATGGCAGTGGAATTAGGGTTTCTCTCTGCGTATGGAGTTTCTGGGGTACGTAGGTATATATAGGAAGAAGGGGGGCACCGGGGGCTACACGGGCCAGCGTCGAGGCAGGGGGGCGCCCTGGGAAGGGGGGCGCGCCCCCCACCCTCGAGGGCAGGCCTTCCGTCCCCTAACTTGGTCCTAAAGTTTCCCGAGCGTGATTTCCTCCAAAAATATCTCTCGCGAAGGTTTCATTCCGTCTGGACTCCGTTTGATATTCTTTGTCTGCAAAACCCTGAAATGGGCAAAAAAACAGTAATCTGAACAGGGCCTTTGGGTTAGCAGGTTAGTCCCTAAAATGATATAAAAGTGAATGATAAAGCCCATTAAACATCCAAGACTTAATAAATAATAGCATGGAATAATAAAAAATTATAGATACGTTGGAGACGTATCACTACCCGGCAACCTCAGTGGAGACTGGCAGAACTTCCCGGGCTTGGGGCGTGCCGTGTCTAACGACGGCTATATGGAACGAGCGGTTTCCTAAGGATTTTAAGGGCCCTCGTAAGGTGCCGAACTACACAGCAGATCAGCCCCCTGAGGCTTGGATAGAGAGCTACGAGATGGCGATGGAGATGATGGACGTTAGCGAAGCTGCATGTGTTAAATACTTCACCATGATGCTAGAAGGCACGGCTCGTAACTGGTTAAAAGGATTACCTGCCAATTCCATCGGGTCATGGGCAGAGTTGAAGGCCAGGTTCGTCAAGAACTTCAAGGACACGTGCACACAGCCCATGTCAATCGTGGATCTAGACTCTTGTGTTCAGAACGAGGGTGAATCAACAACTAGTTGGGTGCGCCGGGGTTTGACCATCATGCACTCCTCGGATAAGATCAACGCTGAATCGGCGATAATAACGTTGGAGAAGAATTGTCGTTTCCCTCCACTCAAGCGGAAGCTAGGGCGGCTTAAGCGCCATTGTAGTGATGTGGGGGAGCTCATGGCGGCTCTCGTCAAGTATGCCGACTCTGATAGTACCAAGGACCCGAGTCTGAAGCAAAATGACCGGGAAAGGGAAAAGGGGTAATGACCCGGGAGGACAGCAGTATAATCCGGGCAATCAGCACAGTGGCAATAAACGCAAGGCAGATGCTTTCGTAGCTGATACGGGGGCACGGAATTCTAACCAGCGTCGCAAGGGGAGGCCACCTCCAAGGTACAATATCGATGAGGTGATGAATCAACCGTGTCTGAAGCACGGGTCGGTTGAAAAACTGGCACCCATGTGTGGAAAGATTGCAACATCAAGCGATCTTACAGAGAGTTTATCCAGAACGGTTATGGACCAAACGGCGGCTCAGGATCCGGTTTTCAGTGTCTGAGTCATGGTGGCGGCGGCTCTAGCTCCGGCTTTCAGGGCCAAGGCAGTCAAGGCGGCAACAATTAGCAGAATAGCCAAGGGAACCAGCAGCAGTCCGGTTATTAGAGTAACCCGAAGCAGCTGAGCAATGGGCAATACCACGTGTTCACCACGAGTCTGTGCAAACGAGACCAAAAGCTTCATAAGAGGGCGGTGAATGCTGTTGAGCCGGCAATGCCCCGTTACTTAAGATGGTCTGAGCAACCCATTATGTGGAGCCGCGAAGATCACCCGTCCCGAGTTGATAATCCGGGTCAGCTGGCCCTAGTGGTGGCCCCTCAGGTCGGAGGGTACAAGTTCACCAAGTGTAAGTGCATCTAGTGCCCCTTAGTGATTTTGGTGTATTGAAGACTTATAGGTTAAGGGACTAATGTGTTTATGAGTGTATGCAGGTCTATAAGTCTATGAGGAGTTTGATATTTACAGAGAAAGTGGACCCCTAAAAATGAAGTTCTTCGACTGAAGACTTTGGATTTCTGAAGACTTTCTAAACACTTTGAAAGTGAAGAATTTGGTGTGACCTTGAAGACTTGGTATTCATTTCAAGAACATGAAGCATGAAGACTTTTGTTTTCGTAGTTTATTTTTTCTCTTTCTTGAGTCATAGGAAACACCGTACTGTTAAAGGGGTTCGAGGAAGTACTAAGGAAAATTTTCCATTTGATGCTCAACTCAAAATCCTACACCTACCAATCCCTTCGAGTGAAGCCATTGGAAATCTCATACAGATCAGTCATATTCTTCAGTGACAGAGACGAAGTTCTTCTGGTCTCTGAGGAATTTGTTCTGACTAAGGGGTTAGGAATTCGCCAGTGCGGATTTCCTACAAGTGAGGAACATGATAGCCCTGAGGAAATTGATACTCAAATTTCCGACAGTTGTTGTGCTACGCGCCAGCTGTCCCAAAATATCTACCTACCTAACGGTCATATCATTGAAGGGCATTTATGTCTTATCATGTCGGGCTGCTCCCTAGGCTATAAATAGCCGCCCACTACAACCACTAGCTAGTTGGCTGCTCCGAGAGAAACTGACACTTGTCATAAGAGCAACCCATCCTCCGAGGACTTTGAGCGAAAATCATCAAGTGAGGAAAAACCCAAAACCAAACCCAAACACCTACAAACCCAAAAGTGATTGAGCATCACCGAAGAGATTGGTCCTGAGTGGATTCGACGCTTGTTACCTTTGAAGACTGTGCTTCTTCCAGACGGTTAGGCGTCATGGTCTAGGGCATCCAAGAGGAATTGTGGATTGTCGAGTGACCGAGTTTGTGAAGGTTCAGAAGTCACCTGTGAAGACTTACCACGAGTGATTGGGAGAGGTCTCTGTGACCTTAGCTAAAGGAGAATATGGTGAGGACTTGGTGTCCTGGACTGTGTGTCCGGGACTGGGTGTCCGGGACTATGTGTCTTCAGGTTTAAATACCTAACCGCTCTAACCAGACGTACAACTGAGACAACAGTTGGAACTGGTCTACCAAATATTTGTCTTCATCAAGCTTATTGGTTCTATTTCCTCAACTCTTTCATTTCCTCATATCCGTGTTGTGTGCTTGTTCATATTTGTTTGAAGACTTTGACTGAAGACTTTCTCAATTTCCTCAGTTCAATTTCTTCAGTCTGTTTGTCTTCATCCTGTGTCATCCTGTGTTTACGCTTTCTGTACTCTGTGCTTGTCTTCATTTCATCATGATGACCATGCTTGTGTTCTATTATGTTTACTTCTGAGTACTTATTCCGCTGCAAGTAGTTCTTCGCTAAGGAATTTCCTCACCCGCAAATTCCTCAGTGCAGAATTCATAAAAATTGCCTATTCACCCCCCCTATATAACACACTTTCAATTGGTATCAGAGCAAGGTACTCCCTTGTTCTGTGTGATTCTGGTTTAACCGCCTGGAGTTTTAGTTATGTTGACCGCGGGTATGATCAAGGTCTCTGATGGCTGTCCTACCTTCGATTGGATGGACTACCCCTACTGGAAGAATAAGATGCGAATGCATCTTGAGGCAATTGATAACGATCTCTGGTTTGTTGTGGAAAATGGTGTTCCCTCAGTCTCACCGTCTCTGAATGCTGTTGATGTGAAAAGATTCAAGCAACTCGATTCTCAAGCAAAGAATATCATTTGTGGCCATCTGAGCAAAGGACAGTATGGAAGAGTGAGTGATTTGGAAACTGCTAAGCTTATCTGGGATAGGCTGTCCAAAGTCAATGAAGGAGTCTCAACACAGCATGTCTCTCTAGTTGATTTTCTTCGCAAACTCTTCAACCGCTTCAAAAGACTTGACAATGAAAATGTTCGGCAAACCTTCGATCGCCTCACTGACATCTCAAATGAGCTTCAAGCACTTGGTGCCACTGACATCACCGACCATGATGTAGTGAAGAAATTGCTGAGATCGCTTGATTCCTCATTTGATACTTTGGCATTGATGATACAAGAGCGTGGTGATTACAAGTCACTTGATCCCGCTGATATCCTCAAAAGGCTAAATACTCATGAGTTCCAGCTTGCTGAGAAGAGATATCTCTATGGTCCGAGCTATGGCAGATCACGTGCCCTGAAGGCCAAGGTCGTCTCTGAATCTGAAGGTGAAGATTCTGGTAGTAGCCTCGATGACCCTGAAGAACTGAGCCAGGAGCTAGCACTGCTCGTGAAGAAATTCCAAAGGTGCTCAAGACGTGGTTGCTTTGGAAAATTCTCAAGGAGAAATGATTCCTCATCCAGTGACTACAATAAGAGGCTATGCCACAAATGCAAGAAGCCTGGTCACTACATTCAAGATTGTCCTCAGTGGGAAAAGGAATCAAAGAAGAAGAAATACAAGGATTACAGTTCTGATGACGCGAAGAAGAAGAAGAAATCATCAAAATCTTCATCATCAAAATCCTCAAAGTCTTCATCTCACAAGAAGAGCAGCTCCAAGAGGCCTGGCCATTCATTGGCATGGAAATGGACTCGGAGGCTGAATATGAGGATCATGACGAAGAGGAGGAATCTGAAGAGTCCGAGTCTAGTGTGGCGAGTCTAGCTCTCGCTACTGCATTCGTCAGCAAGTCTATCTTCAACCCCGAAGAAAATGGCTTCACCAACAAGGCTGATGAAGGCAATGATGACTATGCTCCCACCTATTGCTTCATTGCAACGGGTGCCAAGGTACTCAAATATACCTCCTCTGAATCTAGTGAGAATGAATCTGATCAAAACCTCAAGCCCAGCCACTGTTCAAGATATCTTCCGATATGCCGATAAATCGGCCGATTTATCGCTTACCACTGTCTGGCCGATAAGATAAATCGGCCGATAAATGAGCCGATATGGCGATAAATCGGCCCATATGCCGATAAACTGGCCGATTTACTCCTTATCATGGGTCGACCGATAAGTTCCCGATAAGCGATATCCCCAACATTGAGCCCAGCTATTCTAAACTTGCTAAGATTGTTGTGCAACAACAAAAGGCTTTTGAAAAGGTTCAAAACATGTTGTATAAAAGTGATGATATGTTGGGTGAAGAAATGGATCGCACTAAAATCTTGATTGAAAATCTTCAGAGACTTCAGTCTAGGTTTGACAATCTTCAAAGTCATCATAACACTCTCTTATCTAATCATGAGAAGCTTTCTTATGAATTTCTTCAAAGAAAGCAAGATCTTGAAAAGCTAAGAGTGAGTTGTGAAGATCTTCAGAAGGATCGCAATTCATTGCTCGCTCAACAAATTAGCGCTTCACAGGAGGAATTCATCCCCCATGCCTTAAATGCATTGAACGTGAAACTGCTAATTCTTCACCTGAATGTTTAAATGCTTCTAATGCTACAAATTCTTCAACTGTCTCTGTTATCACTAATTCTTCATCTGAGGACATTGCTAGTATCACTGATGATGCAGGGCTGAAGGAATTGTACATGACAGGCATGTACAAAAGCCTCAAAGGGCATCAAACTCTTTGTGATGTGCTTAAAAAGAAGATCCTCAACAGGAACCCTAGGAAAGAGGGTATTGCCTTCGAGAGGAAACTTAATGCTGATGGTACATATTGGAAGCCTGAGTAGTACCCCAAAACCTCATGGGCTGCTCCAAAGGGACCTCCAGTTGATCCATCCAATTTATCTGGCTTTACATGTGAAACTTCACTTTCTTCTGATGAGTCATTTGACTCCAACTATAAACTATTCAAAAATCAGAATGGTGAAGTATTTGCTAGATATGTTGGAACTAACTGCAGAAATGGCCCCCCTATGAAGAAAATTTGGGCCCCTAAGAGGCACCTTGAAAATCTTCAAGTGGATGTCATCATGACAACTCGTGTGAGGAATAGGAACCCCAGATCCAAATCTTCATATGGATCAAAATCTTTAGATGGATTCAAATCCTCATACGGACCAAATTCCTCATGTGGATCAAATTCCTCAAAAGGATCAAAGTCCTCATATGAATATCATCGTGCTAACAACTCTGTTTCGCAGGGAAGAACCAAGGGCTATGAATATGAGCATTATTCTTCTAACCATTATGTTCATAAGTCCTCGAAGAATTTCTCTGCGTATTCATATGCTTATCCTAACTCCTCTTATGTGAAACGAAATGGGTTGGCGTCTATGCCACCTTTCTCGTATGGAGCTCACAGAGTGATGAACTCTTTGCCACCCCTTCAGATGTGGGTGGTGAAGAAAAAAAACTAATCTCTTCTGCAGGGTCAGGTCTCCAGACATGCTCAAACGTCTGAATAATTTGCTGGAGACCTGAAAAGTGCCAAAAAGGACACATGCTAATCATGAAGAAATGAACTTTCATTTCTCACGTCCTCATACTTCTTTATCTGTTGCATTGCTTGATGAAATTGATCTGATGAATTGATGTCATATTCTTCACTGATGAAGTATATGAGTTTTTAAGCTGCACTAATTCATCTGCAGGATGATCAACCCAAAGCCAATGAGTGGGTCCTCGATTGTGGATGTACAAATCACATGACTGGTGACAATAATCTATTGATGGATGCTCCCTTATCTCCATCTCATCTGAAGCATATCATCTTCGCTGGCAAAGGCATAAGTCAGGTATTGGGTCTAGGTAAGGTTGCAATCTCAAAGGATCGACACATGGACAAAGTCATGCTTGTCGAGTCCTTAGGATACAACCTCATGTCTGTCTCAATGCTTTGCGATCTTGATATGGTTGTAGTCTTTGGCAAGTATCATTGTGTTGTGATCATGGAATATGACAATTCCAAAGTCTTCGAAGGCTTTAGGAGAGGAGACTTGTATATTGTTGATTTCTCTACAGGACCTCAACCAGCTGTGTGTCTATTTGCAAAAGCTTCAGAAGGCTGGCTATGGCATCGACGACTTCGTCATGCAGGCATGAGGAATTTGCACACGCTTGCGAAGAAGAAGCACGTCATTGGCATTGAGAATGTCAAATTCCTCAAGGATCACTTATGCGGAGCCTGTGAAGCTGGAAAGATGACCAAGGCCAAGCATCCAGCGAAGACTATCATGACTACTACTCGACCATTTGAATTGCTTCACATGGATCTCTTCGGCCCTAACCATTATTCTGCAGTTTCAAATGATGCATCTGAATATGGCTTTGTTATTATTGATGATTACTCTCTATACACATGGGTACACATTGTTACTTACAAACATGAAGTGCAGGAAGTCTTCAAGCGATTTTCCTCGAGGGCTTCCACCAACTTTGGTGTGAAGATCAAGCACATCATAAGTGACAATGGAACCGAGTTCAAGAATTATGTTCTCGATGACTATCTTGATGAACTTGGTATTACTCATGAGTTATCCGCTCCTTATACTCCTCAGCAGAATGGCGTCGTGGAGCGCAAGAATAGGACTCTTGCTGAGATGGCTCGCACTATGCTTGATGAATACAAAATGCCTCGTCGTTTCTGGATTGATGCAATTGATACTGCGTGCCACATCATCAATAGAGTATATCTTCACCAATTCTTCAAGAAGATTGGTTATGAACTCCTCACTGACAAGAAGCCCAATGTGAGTTATTCCAAAGTCTTCGGTGCTAAATGCTGAATTAGAGATCCTCATCACAACTCAAAATTTGCACCGAAAGCTCATCAAGGGTTTATGATTGGTTACGGAAAGGACTCGCACACCTACAGAGTCTTCAATAACGTTCTTCACAAGGTTGTTGAAACTGTAGATGTACGGTTCGATGAAACTAATGGCTCGCAAAGAGAGCACCTACCTTCTGTGAAAGATGAACCAGCACCTGAGGAAACTATCAAGTTCAAGGCTACTGAGGATGTCATTCCGACCGAAGAATCTGCTGAAGAATTCATTCCAGAACGTGAAAAACGTTGAGCTAATGCACCTAAAGAAAATGTTGAAGAAGATGGTGCTGAAGAAAATGTTGATCAAATTCTTTGACGACAACCAGCTCATCCGCGTGCTGCAAAAGAAGTGCAGATTGAGAAAATCATCGGCGACATCAAAATATCAGGTCCTCTCACACGCTCAAGAGCTTCACATCTATCTAACTTTTGTGGGCACTTTGCTTTTGTCTCTATCACAGAGCCCACTAAGGTAGATGAAGCATTTATGGAGCCTGAGTGGATTCAAGCTATGCAAGAAGAATTACATCAATTCGAGCTCAACAACGTCTAGGAACTAGTCAAACGTCCAGATCCTCGCAAGCACAATATCATTGGCACAAAGTGGATCTACCGCAACAAGCAAGATGAAAATGGCCTTGTGGTATGGAATAAGGCACGTCTTGTAGCTCAAGGCTACACACAGGTTGAACGAATTGATTTCGATGAAACTTTTGCACATGTTGCTAGACTTGAGGCTATTCGCATATTACTTGCTTATGCTAGCCATCATGATATCCCTCTATATCAAATGGATGTGAAAAGTGCATTCCTCGATGGTAAGCTTGAGGAAGAAGTATATGTTGCTCAACCCCCAGGTTTTCAAGATCCAAAGAATCCTGACAAAGTCTTCAAACTCAATAAGGCCCTCTATGGCCTCAAGCAGGCCCCTCGGGCGTGGTATGATAATTTGAAGGAATTCCTCATGAAGAAAGGCTTCAAACCCGGTTCACTTGATCCTACTCTTTTCACTAAATCTTATGATGGTGAATTATTTGTGTGCCAAATATATGTTGATGATATTATCTCTGGCTGTACTGACCAACGTTATAGTGATGAGTTTGCCTATATGATGAGTAAAGAATATCAAATGTCTATGATGGGAGAATTGAAATTCTTCTTAGGTCTTCAAATTTGTCAACAACGCAATGGCATATTCATATCTTAGGAGAAATACCTCAAGGATGTACTAAGGAAATTCAGCATGCAAGATTGCAAAGGCGTCAAAATTCATATGCCCACAAATGGCCATCTGTGCACTGATGAAAATGGTATTGACTTCGATCATAAGGTTTGTCGCTCCATGATTGGTTATTTATTGTACTTATGTGCATCTAGGCCAGATATAATGCTTAGTGTTTGCATGTGGGCCCGATTTCAAGCTACACCGAAGGAATCACACCATAAGGATGTGAAACATATTCTTCCATATCTAGCTCACACACCAACACTTGGATTATGGTACCCCAAGAGCTCGGCTTTTGATCTCATTGGATATTTAGATTCTGACTATGCTGGTGATCGTGTGGACTGCAAGTCAACATCTGGTACATGTCATTTCCTCGGAAGATCTTTGGTTTGTTGGTCTTCGAAGAAACAGAAATGTGTATCACTGTCTACTGCTGAAGCTGAGTATATTGCTGCTGGTTCTTGATGTGCTCAGTTGCTGTGGATGAAGCAAACGCTAAAGGACTATGGCGTCAACGTGAAGAATGTGCCTCTCTTCTGTGACAATGAGAGTGCCATCAAAATTGCTCACAACCCAGTTCAGCACTCGAAGACAAAGCACATTCAGATTCGTCATCGTTTTCTTTGTGATCATGTGTTGAAGGGTGATATTTCTATTGAGCATGCGAAGACTGAAGAACAGCTAGCCGATATCTTCACAAAGCCCTTGGGTGAGAAGAGATTTAGCAAGTTGCGGTGTGAGCTAAATATCTTAGAATCTTCGAATGTTCTTTGAACAGGACACTCATCCTAACACTTATGCAAAATTGATGACTTAGCTGTGCAACACATGAAGAAATGTTTTTCTTCAATCAATGAAGAATAACACTCTAAGTGTGAAGAAATTAACGAAGAATTTGATTCTCAGAACCCTACGACAATTGTACGCGGTGTCTGAAATCATCAATCTTATACAGTGGGTCACGCCACCACCAAAGTTGAAAATCTTCAATTTGAGTTTTTTTTGTTTTGAAATTCCTCAGTTGTTCATGTTCTTCAACTTTGCATTGTCTTCACCTTTTCGGTCCTTTTTCTTCATTGGCTATATATATATTTGAGTTTATGTCCTCTACAGCATTCACTTATTGCTAATTCTTCAAGCTATTTTTTCTTCTAAGTGAATATGATCGGACCCTTCCCCCTCTATGCTAAACTCAACCCATTCTATTCACAAATTCTTCATGTGCGTTCTATTTGAAACTCGTTCAAAATCTTCACTGTGTCCTTATCAGCTGAAGAATTTGCGAATGCAATGTTAAAACTTATCTTATCCAAATTTTCAGTTTTGCCTCTCAAATCATGTCATCTGTTCCTGATTCTTTTCTCTAAGCTATGTTTTTCTTCAAGATTCCTCAATTCTATGGATTTTCAATCTATACAACTCTAGAACCTAAGACAAAGAACACTTAGTGAAATTCCTCAAGACTCATCTGGTCAAATTCCTCAAACTTGTTCTTTTTGCGAAACCTTCTGAGAACGCATATGACCTTTCCAAATTCCTTGCAACTATACTCTATTCATAGGTACTCATGTCCGCTGCTGAATCACTAGGTTCTCATCAACTTAACTCGTTTGCAGCGTTCCTCGAAGAAAATTTGCATACTTCTTCAGATAATTCCATTGTTCAAATTCCTCGTCTAAAGAAAATGGCTGATGGAAAGAAGCCACAAAAGGGAGGAAAGAAGCCTGAGGTCAACACTGCTTTTGAAATCCCTGAAGACATATATGCTGACTACTGCACTCGTGATGAGGCAAAGTATGGAAAAAAAGACAAAAATCTGCGCAAAGTGCGCATAAAGAGAATAGAGAGGAGATGGGCAAGAGAGTGGAGGGAGTACAGGTATGTAACTCCCAAGTACATGAAGAAATCCGCACTCAATCCTCCATGCCCAAGACCTCCATTGGCACATGACCAAGTTGCAGATCCCACTAGCCTCAAACGCGGTGAGGATTATCATGATGAATGGGACAAGCGCCAGCCCAAGTTGGCCAAACAAGCAAAAGAAGCAGTGAGGAAATTCAACGAAGACTCTGCTGATGCTGCCACTGCTGAGGCCTCTACTAGCAAGCCGAAGAAGGCCATGGCAAAGAAGCCCGCTCATAAGCCAAGTGCTTCATCTTCAATGCACTCAAAGCCAAGTTCCTCAGCAATGCCCTCACGGCCAGATTCCTCAAAGCCATCACGACCAACTCCTCAAACTGCTCCTGCTCCTCCAAAGTCCTCAGCTCCTCCGCCAAAGTCTTCAGATGCTCCGACCAAATCCTCTGCACCAGTGCATCTCGCCACATGCCAAAGGACTGCGGGCATATCTATTGCCTCAGGAGTCTCTGCAAGTTCCTCAGCTGCTCCAAGTTCCTCAGCTGGCCCCTCTCTGCTGAAGAAAAAGACCACTGTTGGACAAGGTTCTCGCCCAAGTCCTCACAAGAAGCAAGTCGCTTTCCAAGTGCCATCTGATGATGATGAAGCTGATGATGAAGAACTAGTTGAAATCATCAAAGACAGGCAACACAGGGCCGCTAGAGCCAAAGGAAGCACTGTGCCACTGCTTTTGGATCCGAAAGTGATCCTCGACTTCATTGATCTCTGGCACCAGGATCCCAACACTCCTATGCCTGACTTCAATCTGACTTCTGGCCAAAGTCACATGCTGACCGCCTTCATCAGCGAAGAAAAGTAGAAATCTGAAAAGGCCACGCTGACGAAGAAAGCGTAGTACAAGAAGGAGCGCTACCTGAAGAAAAATGTTGTCAACATGACAACTGATGAACTTGCGAAGCTTCAGGGCGAAATCAAAACCCTCAGTGATGAATTTGACGCATACCGTGCAGACTGGATGGGCGCCAAAGTCAGATTTGTGAATTTGACAAAAGGATTTTCTTCAAATGTTGCACTTCCAATGCACATTGAAATTCCTTAGGCTGAAGCATCTGTTCAGTCTACTGAAGAACATGCCAGCACTGCTAAATAACATCAGGCTGCTGAAGAAAATGAGAATACCAGGGCTGATGAGTGCATTCCAGCCGCAGAAGAAATTGCCAGGGCAACCTCTAGTGTTGCGCCTAAAGAAATCGTTAGGCCAGCTGAAGCTTCAAAGGCAGGCCCTACATCAACCCTTGACCCCAACAACGCTGGCGCTCCTTCATCATCTTGAGATTCTTCAGGGGCGTTAGTCCTCAGTTTCGATCATTTTGGTCATTTGATGACAAAGGGGGAGAAATTTGAGTTAGTCTTCAAGCGGGTCTACTTATATGGGCGTTTTTTTGCTAAGTTACAACTCTCGTTCTTCTGATGACTTTGCTGGATCAAGTTGTAAACTTAAACTCTATGGTGACCTGATACTTTTGTTGTGGTTTTTCTGCATGCTTATTCCTCATTAATGTTTATGCACGCATGCTAAATTACATCAGTCACCATATTTCATCATGCATTTCAAATTCTTCATATTATATGTCAAATGCGTGTATGAATTACAAGATATAGGGGGAGATCTCCATGATTCAACTCTTCAAGTGTGCATTGCTTCAAAAGCAAAATTCCTCATTATGCACTTCTTCACGGGGAGTTCTTCTATATCTTGCAATCAAATTCCTCAATATCAGTATTTATACTTCATATGTTTATCCCCGTTGAAAACTTTGTCATCAACCACCAAAAAGGGGGAGATTATAAGTGCATCTAGTGCCCCTTAGTGATTTTGGTGTATTGAAGACTTATAGGTTAAGGTACTAATGTGTTTATGAGTGTACACAAGTCTATAAGTCTATGAGGAGGATATTTACAGAGAAAGTCGACCCCTAAAAATGAAGTTCTTCGACTGAAGACTTTGGATTTGTGAAGACTTTGAAAGTGAAGAATTTGGTGTGACCTTGAAGACTTGGTATTCATTTGAGGAACACGAAGTGTGAAGACTTTTGTTTTCGTAGTTTCTTTGTTCTCTTTCTTGAGTCATGGGAAACACCGTACTGTTAAACGGGGTCGAGGAAATACTAAGGAAAAATTTCGATTTGATGCTCAACTCAAAATCCTACACCTACCAATCCCTTCGAGTGAAGCCATTGGAAATCTCATAGAGATCAGTCATATTCTTCAGTGATAGAGACGAAGTTCTTCTGGTCTCTGAGGAATTTGTTCTGACTAAGGAGTTAGGAATTCGCCAGTGCAGATTTCCTACAAGTGAGGAACATGATAGCTCTAAGGAAATTGATACTCAAATTTCCGACCGTTGTTGTGCTACGCGCTAGCTGTCCCAAAATATCTACCTATCTAACGGTCATATCATTGAAGGGCATTTATGTCTTATCATGTCGGGCTGCTCCCTAGGCTATAAATAGTCGCGTGCTACCTCTTGAGCCTGCGTTGTATTCCCTCGAAGAGGAAAGGGAGATACTGCACAGTAGCATAAGTATTTGCCTCAGTTTTTGAGAACCAAGGTATCAATCCAGTAGGATACCACGCGCCAGTCCCTCGCACCTGCACAAACAAATAAAAACTTCGCAGCCAACGCGATAATGGGTTGTCAATCCCTTTACGGTCACTTACGAGAGTGAGATCTGATAGAGATGATAAGATAATATTTTTGGTATTTTTAGTTCAATAAAACAGCAAATAAAAGCGGTAAAAGTAAAGTAGATGTAGATTGATATGTTGAGAATAGACCCGGGGGCCATAGTTTTCTCTAGTGGCTTCTCTCATGATAGCGATATTCTACGGCGGGTAAACAAATTACTCTCGAGCAATTGATAGAAAAGCGAATAATTATGAGACTATCTAGGCATGATCATTGTATATAGGCATCACGTCCAAGACAAGTAGACCGAAACGATTCTGCATCTACTACTATTACTCCACACATCGACCGCTATCCAGCATGCATCTAGTGTATTGAGTTCATACGAACAGAGTAACGCCTTAAGCAAGATGACATGATGTACAGGGATAAACTCAAGCAATATGATGAAAACCCCATCTTTGTATCCTCGATGGCAACAATACAATACGTGCCTTGCTGCCCCTACTGTCACTGGGAAAGGACACCGCAAGATTGAACCCCAAGCCAAGCACTTCTCCCATTGCAAGAACTATAGATCTAGTAGGCCAAACCAAACCAATAATTCGAAGAGACTTGCAAGTATATTATGAGCACACATAAAAAGTTCAGAGAAGAACCAAATATCTTTCATAGATAATCTTGATCATAAACTCACAATTCATCGGATCTCGACAAACACACCGCAAAAAGAGATTACATCGAATAGATCTCCTCGAAGATCGAGGAGAACTTTGTATTGAGATCCAGAGAGAGAGAGAAGAAGCCATCTAGATACTAGCTATGGACCCGAAGGTCTGTGGTAAACTACTCACAACTCATGGTGAGGGCGGTGATGATGATGATGAAGGCCTCCGTGATGGATCCCCCTCCGGTGGAGCTCCGGAACGGGCTCCAAGATGGGATCTCCACGGAAACAGAAGCTACGGCGGTGGAATTAGGGTTTTCTCTCTGCGTATGGAGTTTCTGGGGTATGTGGATATAAATAGGAAGAAGGAGGGAACCGGGGGCCACACGAGGGGGCCTCGAGGCAGGGGGCGCGCCCCCCACCCTCGAGGGCAGCCCCTCTGTCGCCTGACATGGTCCTGAAGCTTCATGTGCGTGATTTTCTCCAAAAATATCTCTCGCGAAGGTTTCATTCCGTTTGGACTCCGTTTGATATTCCTTTTATGCAAAACCCTGAAATAGGCAAAAAACAGTAATCTGGACTGGGCCTTTGGGTTAGTAGGTTAGTCCCAAAAATGATATTAAAGTGAATGATAAAGCCCATTAAAGATCCAAGACTTCATAAATAATAGCATGGAACAATAAAAAATTATAGATACGTTGGAGACGTATCAAGCATCCCCAAGCTTAATTCCTGCTCGTCCTCGAGTAGGTAAATGATAAAGAAAGAATGTTTGATGTGGAATGCTAACCAATATAGTTTTTCAATGTAATTCTCTTAATTGTGGCATGAATGTTCAGATCTGAAAGATTCAAGATAAAAGTCTATATTGACATAAGAAATGACAATACTTCAAGCAATACTAACAAAGCAATCATGTCTTCTCAAAATACTATGGCTAAAGAAAGTTTTCCCTACAAAATCATATAGTGTTGGCTATGCTCCCTCGTTATCACACAAAAATATTCATATCATGCACAACCCCGATTTCAGCCAAGCACTAGTTTTCATACTCTATCTTTTCAAACCTTTCAACTTTCATGCAATACATGAGTGTGAGCCATGGACATAGCACTATGGGTGGAATTGAGGTGGTTGTGGAGAAGACAAAAAGGAGGGAGATAGTCTCACATCGACTAGGCGTATCAACGGGCTGTGGAGATGACCATCAATAGATATCAACGTGAGTGAGTAGGGATTGCCATGCAACGGATGCACTAGAGCTGAATATGAATGAAAGCTCAACAAAAGAAACTAGTGGGTGTGCATCTAACTTGCTTGCTCACGAAGACCTAGGGCATTTGAGGAAGCCCATCGTTGGAATATACAAGCCAAGTTCTATAACGAAAATTCCCACTAGTATATGAAAGTGACTAAACATGAGACTCTCTACAATGAAAAACATGGTGCTACTTTGAAGCACAAGTGTGGAAAAAGATAGTAGCAATTGTCCCTTTTTTCTTTCTTTTTTCTTTTTTTAGGCCTTCCTTTTTTTTCTTTGGCCTTTTTTTTCTTCTTTTTTTTGCGGAGGGGCTTTATAGATTCTGCCTTTCCTCCCATGGGACAATGCTCTAATAATGATGATCATCACACTTTCATTACAACACGAAATTACAACTCGATACTACAACAACAAAGTATGACTCTATATGAATGCCTCCGGTGGTGTACCGGTATGTGCAATGAAACAAGAGTGACATGTATGAAAAGTTATGCATGGCGGCCTTGCCACAAATACGATGTCAACTACATGATCATGCATGGCAATATGACAATATGATGTGTGTCATATGAACGGAACGGTGGAAAGTTGCATGGAAATATACCTCGGAATGGCTATGGAAATGCCATGATAGGTAGGTATGGTGTCTGTTTTGAGGAACAATATGGTGGCTATTTTGAGGAAGGATATATAGTGGGTTTATGGCACCGGCGAAGGTTGCGCGGTACAAGAGAGGCTAGTAATGGTGGAAGGGTGAGAGTGCGTATGATCCATGGACTCAACATTAGTCATAAGAACTCATATACTTATTGCATAAATTTACGAGTCATCAAAACAAAGCAATCTACGCATGCTCCTAGGAGGGAGGTTGGTAGGAGTTAACCATCGCGCGCCCCCGACCTCCACACAAAGGTTGGCACTCTACAAATACCTCATGCTCTAACTTAGTCACACAACGGTTCACCATACGTGCATGCTACGGGAATCACTAACCTTAACACAAGTATTTCTCAATTTCATAATAACTCCACTAGCATGACTCTAATATCACTATCCTCATGTCTCAAAACAATTATCAAGCATCCAACATCTCATTCTATTCAATGCACTTGGTGTGAAAATTTTACTACATTGACATTGGATGTTTATCATGTGAAGACTAATTTCTTTAGCCTAAACACTTTACCATGCTGTTTTGATAGACTCTCAAATAGATATAAGTGAAGCATGAGAGTTCAACAATTTCTACAAAATATTACCACCACCATGCTCTAAAAGATATAAGTGAAGCACTAGAGCAAAAACTATTCAACTCGAAGGATATAAGTGATGCACTTAGAGTGTTCTAATAATTTCTAGGACATATTTAACTCTCTCAAATAGGTGTCTCCAGCAAGGATGATTGTGGCAAACTAACAAGCAAATACTCAAATCATACAAGATGCTCCAAGAAAAACACATAGCATGTTGCAAATAAAAATATAGCTCCAAGTATAGTTACCGATGCATGAAGACGAAAGAGGGGATGCCTTCCCGGGGCATCCCCAAGCTTAGGCTTTTGATTATCTTGAATTTACTTGGGGTGCCATGGGCATCCCCAAGCTTAGGCCTTTGCTACTCCTTGTTCCATAGTCCATCAAAGCAATACTCAAAACTTGAAAACTTCACAACACAAAACTTAGACAAAAATTCTCGTGAGCTCCGTTAGTATGAGAAAGCAAACCACTACTCAAAGGTACATCAATGAATTCATTCTTTGTTTATATTGGTGTTAAACCTACTGTACTCCAAATTCCCTATGGTTCATATCCTCCAATATTACTCATAGATGCATCGGAATAAGCAAACAACACACGAAAAACAGAATCTGTCAAAGACAGAACAGTCTGTAGTAATCTGCAAGGTTCGCCTACTTCTGGAACTCCAAAAAATTCAAACTAAATTGGTAAGTTTGCGCAATTTTTCTACCAATCAGAAGGAAAAAAGAATCAACTAAAAAGCACGCTCCAGTAAAATTCCACGACTACTTTAGCGAGCGCTAACGATTCTGTTTTTCACAGCAAGATCTTATAAGCTTCACACAAGTCTTACCAAAGGTTCTACTTGGCACAAACACTAAACAAAACATGAAACCACATCTAATCACAGGCTAGATGCAATATTTATTCCCTAACAGCAACAAAAGCAAAACAACATAAAATTGGGTTGCCTCCCAACAAGCGCTATCGTTTTACGCCGCTAGCTAGGCACGATACAAGATAGATCTAGGTATTGCCATCTTTGGTCTTCACCCTTTTAATGGTGTCAAGCTCGAATCCAGGAGGTTCTTTGTGTTTCCCTTCATATTCATAAATCTTAAGATCTAAAGCATCCAACTGCTTATTGCAAAGAGTAATCAACATATTCATGAGGTGGAGATTCCCACTAACACTCTTAAGAGGTTCAAGGGATTTTTGTAATATTTTCGTTACTTCGCAAATTTTCTCAAAAACTTGCGTCCCTTCCGGGGTTGAGTTTGAATCCTTTTGGGGAGGTAGTGTTCCCACTATTCCCTCTATGATTTCATGCGCAAAACTCGGATCAACTTCGATAAAAATTCCTTTGGCAACGCAATCCAAGAGTTGTCTATGAGACATATTCAATCCAACTTAAAAATTGCGAAGCAAGATTCTAAAATTCACTTCCGATAAGATTCCATCATCCTAAACCAAGCATCTTATAAGTTTTCTCCTTCCTTTGCTTGAAGTGAAGTACTTTAAACTCGAGAGACAAAGGAGCGGATAAGGGGCTAGCCATAATGACAAGCAAGCAAGCGAACGATAAACACACGGAGGAAGAAGGGCAAATAAAACGGCAAGGGTGAAGTGGGGGAGAGGAAAACGAGAGGCAAATAAATGTAATGCGAAGGATAAGGGTTTCTGATAGGTACTTGGTATATGACTTTTGCGTAAGCTTCCCCAGCAACGGCGCCAGAAATTCTTCTTGCTACCTCTTGAGCTTGCGTTGTATTCCCTCGAAGAGGAAAGGGAGATGCCGCACAGTAGCGTAAGTATTTCCCTCAGTTTTGGAGAACCAAGGTATCAATCCAGTAGGAGACCACGCGCCAGTCCCTCGCACCTGCACAAACAAATAAGAACTTCGCAGCCAACGCGATAAGGGGTTGTCAATCACTTTACGGTCACTTACGAGAGTGAGATCTGATAGAGATGATCAGATAATATTTTAGGCATTTTAAGTTTAATAAAACAGAAAATAAAAGCAGTAAAAGTAAAGTAGATGTAGATTGATATGTTGAGAATAGACCCGGGGGCCATAGTTTTCTCTAGTGTCTTCTCTCATGATAGCGATATTCTACGGCGGGTAAACAAATTACTGTCGAGCAATTGATAGAAAAGCGAATAAATATGAGACTATCTAGGCATGATCATTGTATATAGGCATCACGTCCAAGACAAGTACACCGAAATGATTCTGCATCTACTACTATTACTCCACACATCAACCGCTATCCAGCATGCATCTAGTGTATTGAGTTCATACGAACAGAGTAACGCCTTAAGCAAGATGACATGATGTAGAGGGATAAACTCAAGCAATATGATGAAAATCCCATCTTTTTATCCTCGATGGCAACAATACTGTACGTGCCTTGCAGCCCCTACTGTCACTGGGAAAGGCATCGCAAGATTGAACCCAAAGCCAAGCACTTCTCCCATTGCAAGAACTATAGATCTAGTAGGCCAAACCAAACCGATAATTCGAATAGACTTGCAAGGATATTATGAGCACACATAAAGAGTTCAGAGAAGAACCAAATATCTTTCATAGATAACCTTGAGCATAAACTCACAATTCATCGGATCTCGACAAACACACCGCAAAAAGAGATTACATCGAATAGATCTCCTCGAAGATCGAGGAGAACTTTGTATTGAGATCCAGAGAGAGAGAGAAGAAGCCATCTATATACTAGCTATGGACCCGAAGGTCTCTGGTGAACTACTCACAACTCATGGTGAGGGTGCTGATGATGATGATGAAGGCCTCCGTGATGCATCCCCTTCGGTGGAGCTCCGGAACGGGCTCCAAGATATGATCTCCACGGGAACAGAAGCTACGACGGTGGAATTAGGGTTTTCTCTCTGCGTATGGAGTTTCTAGGGTACGTGGATATATATAGGAAGAAGGAGGGCACCGGGGGCAACACGAGGGGGCCTCGAGGCAGGGGGTGCGCCCCCCACCCTCGAGGGCAGCCCCTCTGTCCCCTGACTTGGTCCTGAAGCTTCCTGTGCGTGATTTTCTCCAAAAATATCTCTCGCTAAGGTTTCATTCCGTTTGGACTCCATTTGATATTCCTTTTCTGCAAAACCCTAAAATAGGCAAAAACAACAATCTGGACTGGGCCTTTGGGTTAGTAGGTTAGTCCCAAAAATGATATAAAAGTGAATGATAAATCCCATTAAACATCCAAGACTTCATAAATAATAGCATGGAATAATAAAAAATTATAGATACGTTGGAGACGTATCACCGCCCCCTACAACCACTAGCTGGTTGGCTGGTCTGAGAGAAACTGACACTTGTCATAAGAGCAACCCATCCTCCGAGGACTTTGAGCGAAAATCATCAAGTGAGGAAAAACCCAAAACCAAACCCAAACACCTACAAACCCAAAAGTGATTGAGCATCACTGAAGAGATTGATCCTGAGTGGATCCGATGCTTGTTACCTTTTGAGACTGTGCTTCTTCTAGACGGTTAGGCGTCATGGTCTAGAGCATCCAAGGGGAATTGTGGATTGCCGAGTGACCGAGTTTGTGAAGGTTTGGAAGTCACATGTGAAGACTTGCCACAAGTGATTGGGCGAGGTTTGTGTGACCTTAGCTCAAGGAGAATATGGGGAGGACTTGGTGTCCTGGACTGTGTGTCTGGGACTGGGTGTCTGGGACTGTGTGTCCTTAGGTTTAAATACCTAGCCGCTCTAACCAGACGTACAACTGAGACAGCAGTTGGAACTGGTCTACCAAATCTTTGTCTTCACTAAGCTTACTGGTTCTATTTCCTCAACTCTTTCATTTCCTTGTATCTGTGTTATGTGCTTGTTCATATATGTTTGAAGACTTTGACTGAAGACTTTCTCAATTTCCTCAGTTCAATTTCTTTAGTCTGTTTGTCTTCATCCTATGTCATCCTATGTTTACGCTTTCTGTACTCTGTGCTTTTCTTCATTTCATCATGATCACCATGCTTGTGTTATGTTATGTTTACTTCTGAGTACTTATTCCGCTTCAAGTAGTTCTTCGCTAAGGAATTTTCTCACCCGCAAATTCCTCAGTGAAGAATTCATAAAAATCGCCTATTCACCCCCCTCTAGTCGATATAACGCACTTTTACCAAGGTACTCATGGATGGAGGTAGCAGCATCAACATTCTTTATTACAATACATTCTGTTGTATGGGGTTAAGTGATAAGAAGCTTAAGCCGTCGAACACAATCTTTCATGGAGTTGTGCCTGGTAAGTCGGCATATCCAGTTGGTAAGATTGATTTGGAAGTAACCTTTGGAGATGAACATGATGCCAGGACGAAAACTTTGACGTTTGAAGTTGTGAGGATCCACAGCCCGTACCTTGCTTTCTTTGGCAGGCCAGCTTATGCTAAGTTTATGGCAAGGCCATGTTATGTTTATTTGCAGCTCAAGATGCCGGGTCACAAGGGGAATATCACAATGCATGGAAGTCGCACCATAGCTTTGGAATGTGAAGAAGGCGATGCGACATACACAGAGTCGGTTTGGGCCACAGAGGAGCTCAAGTTTTACAAAGATAATGTTGACCCTACAGATATGACATCTTTAAAGAAACCAACTACACAGCATGACCCGTTGCTGAAGTTTAAGTCGGCAGATCACACCAAGATGGTTGACTTTGTTCCTGGTGACTCATCTAAGCAGTTCAGTACCAGTGCAAATTTGGATCCGAAATAGGAAAGCACGCTCATTGAGTTCATCCATGAGAACCGGGACATCTTTGCATGGAAGCCTTCAGACATGCCGGGTGTACCGAGAGAACTCGCTGAGCACACTCTTAATATTGATCCGAAGTATAAGCCGGTCAGACAGTTTCTTCGCCGTTTTAATGAAGAGAGGGAAGGCCATTGGTGAAGAGGTGGCCCGGCTCTTGGCGGCCGGGTTCATCGTAGAAGTTTTTCATCCTAAGTGGTAGGCTAATCCGGTTTTTGTGCTTAAAAAGAATGGCACGTGGCGCATGTGTGTGGACTACACAGACTTAAACAAGACTTGTCTTGCTGACCCGTTCGCCCTCCCTCGTATTGATCAGATCATTGATGCTACGGTGGGTTGTGAGCGCTTGAGTTTTTTGGATGCATATTCTGGATATCACCAGATCAAAATGGCGGTTCAGGACGAGGAGAAGACGGATTTCATCACTTCGTTTGGAGCCTTCTGCTATGTATCTATGCCTTTCGGGCTTAAGAGTGCCCAGGCGACTTACCAGAAGTGCGTACAGAACTGCCTGCATGGTCAGATTGGGCATAATGTTCATGCTTATGTGGATGATATCATGGTCAAGTACAAAAAGAAGGAGACTCTGATTGATGACTTGAAGGAAACGTTCGACAATCTCTGGGTGTATAAGATGATGCTTAACCCGGCCAAGTGTGTTTTTGGTGTTCCAGCAGGCAAGCTATTGGGTTTTCTGGTCTCTGAGCGAGGCATCGAGGCTAACCCGGAAAAGATCAAGGCCATCACCTCCTTGGCAAGGCCAAAATGTATCAATGATGTCCAGCGCATGGCAGGCCGGTAGCAGCGTTGAGCCGGTTCATAAGCCGCTTAGGTGAGAAGGCTATTCCTCTATACCAGATGATGAAGTAGACAGATGATTTTGTCTGGAGTGAAGCTACTGATGAAGCGTTCGAGGCACTCAAGAAGCAATTGGCTGAGCCGCCGATTCTTGCAGCCCCCATTGACAAAGAGCCTTTGTTGTTATATGTTGCTGCAAATAGCAAGGCTGTCAGTGTGGCCATTGTGGTGGAAAGAAAGGAGGCTGGTAAAGAGCACCTGGTTCAAAGGCCGGTTTACTACATCAGTGAGGTTCTCGTCGAGTCTAAACAGAGATATCCACATTGGCAGAAGCTGGTTTACGGAGACTTTATGGCAAGCCGGAAACTCAAGCAGTATTTCTTGGGTCATCCCATTTCGGTGGTGAGCTCTACTCCCTTGGGGGACATCATCCAGAATAGGGAAGCTACGGGACAAGTGGCCAAGTGGGCCATTGAGCTTGGGCCTCATAATTTAAAATATATGCCTCGAACAACCATCAAATCGCAAGCACTAGTGGATTTTATCAATGACTGGACAGAGCTGCAGACGCCTGAGGAAAAGCCGGATAATACATATTGGACGATTCACTTTGACGGGTCCAGGCAATTGGAGGGCTCGGGGGCTGGAGTTGTTTAACTTCCCCGCAAGGTGATAAACTTTCTTATGTCCTCCGGTTAATGTTTCCATGTACTAATAATGCAGCTGAGTATGAGGCCCTGCTCCATGGTCTTCGGATGGCTAAAGAGATGAACTTAAGCTGGGTAAGATGTTTTGGCAACTCAGATTTGGTAGCTCAGTAGGTTTCTGCCACCTGGGACTCCAAGGATCCGCTCATGGTGGCTTATCGCCGAGAGGTTGATGTTATTGCGGGTCACTTCAAGGGTTACCAAGTTGAGCATATCGATCGAAGGAAGAACGAGGCAGCTGACGCCTTGAGCCGGTTAGGATCTCAGCGTAAGCCGGTACCCCCCCCCCCAATACATTGTTGGACGTTTTGCTTAACCCGTCTGTCAAGTTGCCTACAGAGGAGGACCTTGCTATCCCTAACCTAGAGGCACAGTTAATGGCGGCTCTTCATGTCATACCATATTGGACAGTTCCATATTTGGCTTATATGACCCGGGGTGAGTTACTTGAGGATGAAATCCTAGCCAGACAGATAACCCGGCGGTCTAAGTCGATGACGATTGTCAACGGAGAATTGCACCACCGCAGTGTTAAATGCGTGTTTCAACATTGTGTCTCGCCTGAGGAAGGCTGTGAGATCCTGCGAGAGATCCATGAGGGAAATTGTGATCATCATGCCGATTCTAAATCTCTGGTAGCCAAAGCTTATTGTCATGGATTCTATTGGTTAACGGCTCATGCTGATGCTGAGGACTTGGTCAGTAGATGTGACGGTTGTCAGAAATTTTCACGGCGTGCTCACGTTCCGGCTCAAGAGTTGAGGATGATTCCCATAACCTGGCCGTTTGCAACCTGGGGGATCGATATGGTAGGACCTTTTAAAAGATCCAAAGATAAGAAAACCCACCTGTTGGTGGCAGTGGACAAATTCACCAAGTGGAACGAGGCAGAGCCAGTTAGCAAATGTGATGCAGAAACAGCGGTGCACTTCATCAACAAGGTGATTTTCCGGTTTGGTTTCCCCCATAGTACCATAACAGACAATGGCACTAAGCTATCTAAGGGTCCTATGAAGGAGTTTTGTCAGTGTGAGCATATCCGGCTTGATGTATCTTCTGTGGCTCACCCCCAGTCCAATGGTCAAGCAGAGCGGGCCAACCAAGAGATTTTACGAGGGATAAAGCGCCGGCTCATGGTTCCTCTGAAGAGAACGCCAGGTTGTTTGGTGGAGGAGTTACCTTCCGTGTTATGGAGCATTAATACAACACCCAACAGGTCTACATGATACACATCCTTCTTCGTGGTCTACGGAGCAGAGGCGGTTCTTCCTAGCGATATCCATCATGACTTGCCCCGAGTGGCGGCTTATGTGGAAGCTGATGATGAGACGACACGTCATGATGCGTTGGATCGATTGGATGAAGAGCGTGATCTCATGACGGCTCGTTCGGTGATTTATCAACAATATTTACGACGATATCACAGCCGGCAGGTCAAGACCAGAACCTTTCAAGAAGGCAACTTAGTTCTCCAGCTCATCCAAGATCAGACTGACATGCATAAACTTTCGCCGCCTTGGGAAGGACCTTTTGTCGTCAGCAAGAATCTGCACAACGGGTCATACTACTTGATCGATATTCGAGAGCACAAGGACTCACGCACATCAGAGGAGGAGACTAATCGGCCGTGGAATATCGCTCACCTCCGGCCTTACTATACTTAAGCCTCCGGCTCTCCTGATGTAATTCGATGATGTAAATATCAATACAATATAATAAAGCCAGCATCCCCGCCAATTTGGGATCTCTGCCATTTTTTCAAAGTTGAGTCTTTATTATCATCATACATATTTTCTCAAGAAGCTTAGTACCCAAATCAAAGGAATAGTGAAGAGTTGGATGCATAGCACAGCTCCAACATAAGCTCTTGATGAGAATAATCAGGAAGTATGTCACTTGGGGGCTTCCTGTTCAAACATAAGCGTATTCGACCTAAGATAACACAACATTACTACCCATTTGACCGGGTTATGTTCAAACATAGGCATATTCGACCAAATAGGACATAACATGTGGGTCATCCTATGTGTACCCAGCTGCTTCAACTCCATCAGGTCATCCTGATTGACCCGGCGAACTCTTGGCAATCAGTCTTAATGGCGTATTCGACCAAGACCTGAGCTTGCTAAGGTTCAAACGTCAGTTGTCACTTCAAGAGCAAAATGCTACATATAGTCAGGATAGATCCAAGCTCAAAATGCCGCCTTCTTTGAAACTTGGATAACTCGGCCTATGATGCAAGATGCAACTATGACCCTGCGTACTCTAGGCAAGTCTATCTTTAAAAACAAAGACATGCACTTGTCTAGGTTCAAATGTTGATTCGGTACTGTGAGAGCCGGCTCATAGCACGCACGTACCTTCCAAGGGCCAGCAAGGCTAGTTTCATTGAAGAAGAACCTTTGGCTTGGTGGCCTGCAAAAGCCTCGAGTGTTTTCACTTGTTTTTTCTGATTCTCTTTGCTTTCTTGTAAGTTTTCGTTTTGATTTGCGTTCTTTGCAAGATCTGCCTAGCTGCCTCCCTTCATGGCTCATATTTGAAGCCTCTTCGGGTCTCTACAACCCAATCTAATGAATGGCTCTAAGCCGCCGGAGAATAACAATCTTATTTCTAGAATTATACCTTTACAAGGTTATGACTATAGGGAGATTGATTAAGCCGGCAGTCCAAATCATATCTTCAGGTATGACTATGTTTATAACAATTAAATCGGCCCTGGTTCTGGACATATGTCCACAGTGGCACTGGTTAGGCACAATGACCCGCCCGGCGGTAAACCACCAGGGCATTTGTTTTCTATTTATATGTAGGATATAGTTTATATTGATCTGCGCACACCAATACCATCATAAGAATAAAGTAAGGATTTCAACATTCGGTGATCCATAATGTCATCAAAAGACAAGAAGTGTGCACGATGGCGCGACAGTTGGTACAATAAGCCGGCAGGAAAAATGTTTCACTATCCTACTACAAGATGTTGTGAGCCAGACAAAAGGTTCAAAGGTTTTTTATCATAGGTACATGAGCTGCCCGGCGGTTCATTCTCCTTGGCCTTGCTGCTTTGATGATTACGGGTCATCCTTTGCCAGTTCTTTGTCGTCCTCTGTTTGAAAATTCTGCGCCAACCAATCCAAGCCAGCCAGAGCTTCAAATTTAGCCGCCTCATCAATAAGATCAGAGGGATCAATTTCACGGGCAAAGATATGCTTACTAATTGGAGGAATGAGATCCATCACTTTATAAGACGGAATGGACATCTTCTGGTTCTCCATATCATAAGCCGGCTGATATTTAGACAAGTTCGTTTCATTCGCAATCAAACTGGCCAATGGGCGGATGTCCTTGACACAGGCAGCGAAGTCTTAATGGACAAAAGCTGAGCCGTCTTCTTTCAAACTTGGGTACCCAGTATCCAAGTCGGATGGATCCAGCTCTAGAAGGCACGCCTTAGCCCGGCTCAAGGCCGTTATAGCACCGGCTCTTGCAGATGACCGCTTGATTTTGTCTATTCTGGCAGGCAGAACGGAGAGTCTTCGTAAGATATCCACAAACAACTTTGGTGCTTGGCTAAACGGAGAGACAGTAGTCAGGGCACGCTGCGCTCGAGTATACAGTTGTTCCACAAGGGTGTAGACGGCTTTTAGCTTTACAAGTGGATCTCTGCCAAGAATACTACTTCTCCTACCTACATGACCATTAAGTTGATCAGTAACGGGTTAAGTTACCCCAAGATTTTATTTTAAAAAGTTACAACATGGCAGCTTACCAAAGATGGATGCAGTCATTTCTGAGACACGATGTTTTAAGCCAGTGAGCTCAATTGTCACCTCTTCAAGAGACGTTTCGGCTTGTTCAGCTCGTTGCACTAAGGCAGCCTTTTCTTTAGCCCATGCAGATTCCTCGGACTTAAGTTTAGCCTTCAAATCGTTTGCTTCAGACAGGCTAAATTGAAACTTTAATTCAGATTTCTGAGTTTCCGATTCTTGGTGCTTAAGCTGCTCCCTGACATCCTTTAACTGTGTTTGTAATTCAGCAGTGGTTTCCTGAACATGCAAAGTGAGCATGAGATGGATTGATTACCAGTTTAACCAAGATTGAAGCCCCAAGCCTTTTGCAAGTAACAACACTTGGCACTTGGGGGCTAATGGAGGCTAAAGTTGTTCTTTTCTGAGCCGGATTCATGTTATTAAAGTCTCAAGCACTTTGCAAGCAAGAGTACTTGGCCCTTAGGGGCTAATGGAGGCTGAAGTTGTTCTTTTCTGAGCCATATTAATGTTATTAAAACTCTCAAGCACTTTGCAAGCAAGAGTACTTGACCCTTGGGGGGCTAATGGATGCGGAATTTTTCAGAAAATAATAGTTCATGAACATAAAAGTCTGAAGCACTTTGCAAGCAACGTCACTTGGCACCTGAGGGCTAATGTATATCGCTTATGTATTATCAGCCCAGCGGCAACATGGTTATTACCACCGGCTCATGGATGGTGTGCAGGCAAGTTATATGCAATAGTAATAAGGACCGGCTCATTCAACCTGATTAAGCCGGCCCTTGGGGGCTACACATGCAATGTTCCTCAAGGATGGATTTTTCGTTAAGTGGTATGCCGATTTAAAAGGTGACAATTGTTCTAAAGTCTACAGTATATTCAGTTTTATCATATCCACTAGACTTGGGGGTTGGAAGGATAGTTAGAAATTGGTCAAGAATGTTACATTAAATTTCTGGTGCATCTGCTTCACCATATCAATTTCAAGATCGCGATCGTTGTGGACCTGATTGAGAAAACCAGAAAAGACTTCGCCAGTACTCAGCTGTGCATACTGAGACATGTCAAACCTCACTCGTCGATTTTCAACAAGTTCTTGCTTGGCGGTGTGTTTGGCTAACACGGTTGGGTTTCCCGGCTCTCTAAAACTAGTACCAATAAATGTAACGTCTTCAGGCCGGTCTTCTGCTGGCTCAGATGGGGCAGGCGGTTCAACAGGTGCAGAATCAACCTTGGCAGGATCAGTGGCGTCATCAGGTATCTCAGGAGGAGCGTCATGGGTGGTTTCCTCAGTTGGCCTATGAGCATCTATTGTCGACGCCTGCAGCGCCGGTTCAATGAACTTGGGGTCAGCTGCCGGCTTATTTTCCCTGGCCCTCTTGACAGGTTTGGCTGCACCTCTGCATGAATTAAAGTAAGTCGCTGCAAGGTTATAAAGATTTAAGGATAAGTTGAACAAGGAAGAAGTCATTTACCCAGGGGCGGTCTTGAAAGCCGGAAGTTGACTTTGAGATGAGTCGCCAGAGGATGAACGAGAGGTTTCCTGTTAATTTGAATAGGACGAGTTCAGTGGTTGTTGTATAAGACCCGCTAGCGGATAATGAGAGTTTATGAATGGAAATACCTCATTCCGGCGTTTTCGACGAGTCGGGGTATTGGGTAAGCCGAAGGACAATTCCTCTTCTCCGGAGTATCGAGTCTGACGCCGACTCTCGTGTTGCTGTTGCTTCAAAAGAAAGTGAGGATCTAAATGAGCTAAAGGGTGTGAAAATCTTACTTTCCGGATAACCCGTCGAACTTTTTGTCTTGGCAAGGATTCTGAGCCGGAGGAAATAGTAATTACCTCTTCATCTGCGGCATGACTGGCCTCCGTGTCATCCTGGCAATCATCAGTGTCAATAAGATAGTTGAAGTAAGAACCAAGAGAGTCAAGGACTACCTCCGACTCAATGTCGTAGTTTATTTCAAACAGTTCGGAAGCACGGGTTTTCTTCTTGGTCTTATTAATAGCTCTTTTGGCGGCTTTCTTGGTGGTTCTCGCTCTCTTGGCAGCTTCATGATCATAAAATTTCTTCCAAAAGGCCGACTTAGCCTGTGCGAGGTGGCAAATTCAAGATTGGCAAGGGAACTATAATTATGACATGACGACAGTTAAGGTTAAGACTTACCTCTGGTGTCGAGTTAGATTTGCAGAAAGGCAACAGGCCCACTTTGCTGCAGTCAAACAATGATTCATTTAAAACGGTTTTTTTCATATATGCGATGACATTCTCCTCCAGATCCTTAGAGCTATGACGCAAAGGGTCATTCTTTTCTCCAGTATACTCACACATTAAACCGGACCTGCGGCTTAGAGGAATAATTCGCCAAGCGAGCCAGCACCGGGCTAAGTCAATTCCAGTCAATCCGTTTCCCAGTAGGGCCTTCACCTTTTAAAGAGTGGGGGCAATTGACTTGCATTCTGCAGAAGTGGGCTTTTCAGCAAGAGGGTGATTGGTGTCTAAACGTTGAATACGGAGACCCGGCAATGGATGCTCGTTAGCCGGAGAAGTGTCTTTACAATAAAACCAAGTTTTATTCCAATCTTTCGGATGACTCGGCAGACAGGCATAAGGAAAAATAGAGTCTCTCCTTCTTTGGATGGAGACAGCCCCAAGCTCCAAGCTAGGGCCATTGGTAAATTCATTCTGGCGGTTTAAATAAAAGAACTCCCTAAAAAGCAAGATGATGGGCTCCTCTTAAAGATATACTTCACAAAAAACCTGAAAGTTGCAGATATTTGACACGGAATTGGGTCCGATGTCTTGGGGATGGAGGTGGAAAAAGTGCAGAACATCCCTGAAGAATTTAGAGCCAGGCAATGAGAAACCCCGGTTCATATGGTCAGTGAAAACAATAACTTCATCATCTGTGGGTGCAGGTCTCTCTTCGCCCGGGTTAGGACCACGATAAGGCATAACTGGAGCATTTGGCAGATATCCGACTTTGACAAAGTCGGCTAGTGTGGCTTCAGTTACAATTGAAGGGACCCAGTTGCACGTGGTGATTGTCTTTGGTGGCATTGTGAACAAGCAAACTTAAAGAAGGAAAGATTATTGCCGGTTCAGAATCAGTTCGTTAAAACCGGAAACAAATGTTATACTACAAGTTCAGCATGGCGGCTTAAATGGGGCCTAATGGCACAAGAATAATTAAAAGTCAGAAAATTAAGCCGCCATGACAGATGCGAGTATTCGGAAAATGCAAATTTTACTAAGTCTGGGAAAAACAGTTTTTGCAAGTTGTGGCGGTAATTTTGGATCTACAGTTGTTCGAAAATCCAGATTAAAATGACGAGTAGGTAAACCTAAAGTTCAAGGTCATACATTTTCTGAGGATGAATCTACTTTACCAGAGATGAGATATCATGATGTTTTATAAGGAGAAATGAACAGCATCAGCGCATAAAGAAATACCAAGATCAGAAGAGAAGCTATAATGGCGGAAGGAAGATGAATGGCGAGGAACTTCATAGGAACCCTAACAGATCTAAGATGAAAGAACAAGAAGAACATACCTGGTCAGATGAGCGGCGGTGGTGCACGGAAGAAGCCCGATGGCGTCAGGCGGATGCTGCAGAGGCTGATGAAGGCAAAGCAGAGGTCGGCGGCGCCGGTGAAGCTCAGAGACAGAGAGTCACGAGGAAGAAGACGAGACGGAAGAAGCGAGGGGAGAATGGGAAAGGCTTCTGGTCCTATTTATAAGCAAGATGGATGAGGGTCACGCGCGAAAATCGAGGAGGCAAGTAAACAGAAACTGACGATACAGGCGCCTCATTTGTCGGGATCCTATCAATGCGGAAAGATTTGAGCGGATTTGTCACGGCAGATGTCGTGGAATTAACACGGCAGATGTCCGGTTTATCGGACTTGATGATGGAACCGTCGCACGGGTTAGCTTGAAAGGATTCATGGCACACAAAGGACACAAAGGATTTATACTAGTTCGGCCCCTTCGAGAAGGTAAAAGCCTACGTCTAGTTGGTTTGGTATTGCTTGGGCGTCGGTTTACAGGGAGCGGATTTGCTTTGCCTGCGTCTCGACGGATTGATTGTTTCTTGTCCTTGAACCGGTACCGGGTCGTCCCTTTATATAGAGGTGACGCCTGGTCCGGTTTACAGAGTCCCGAGGCCGGCTCATAATCGTGTCCGCCTCGGTCTCTGCCCCTTTCTTTCTTATCTCTCAAGTTACATCTCTTGGCGGTTTACAAACCGTATCTCTATACATGGGCCCTGAAATCTCATGGGCCGTAATCTCTAAAATAATAAACCAAGTACAATATAACTAAGCCGGTTTACAATACCCGGTTTATACCTACTAACCATATCCCTGACATTAGGCCCCAGAATGATTTGAACTTGTTCATATCAATCTCCGTCGTCTCATATAATTCTGTTCTGTCTTCATCTTATTGTAAACCGGCTCTGACGTCATCCTCTGAAATCATTAAAGTCTGACAATGACATCATCTCCGCATTTAACGCTGTGAGCTGTACTGTAGCGTATTTTAAGGGTTATCCCGAAGATCGAGGCATCACGGGATCTTTATCCGATTTCTGTCTCCTCGATTCTCGCTCCTGTCGTTTCAGACCTAACCTCTGGCTATAAATACTGCCCCGTTCCGTTCGTTATCTTCTTCTCCCTTCATCCTCTTCCTGCGTCTTCCTCCTCCATTGCTGCTCGAGCTCAAACCGCCGCCGACGACCGCCGGATCTCCAGTCCTCGACCGGCCGCTGCATCAACCTGAGCCTTGACCAGATTCTCTCCGCCGCCGATTCTCGCTGTCTCTGGTACGTTTACCCTCCTCGCTGTAGATCTGCGTCCGCCATTGCTTCACCTGTGTTCTTCCGCCCTTTAGATTTTCCAATGAAGCTTCGTCTCTTCGTAGATATGTTTCTCATAGGAGTCTTGTGATCTTTATGCCCTAGACAGTAGATCTTCTGCTTAGTATTAGATTAGATCTTACCGTCATAACGCTGTAGATTTATCCTTCCGCCATTAGAGCTCTCAGCAAGCTTTGCATTGTTCGTTCTTTGGACCTGTGACTCGTAATAGTCTTATTTATCGATCTTCTTCCATTTTTACTCCGTTGTAGATGCGTCGAATCTTTATTGCACTTATCTGATATGTAAATCTGTCCCTTTGGTATGAAGTCTGCGTAGCTTTCCCCCTTAGCAACTATTACTCCGCTGTAGATTATTTTCCTTTCCTCAGCGTACTCAGATCTTTCTCCTTTAGCAATTGTTTAGAAACCTGTTTTTCTCCTCGGTAGATTCGCTAAGTATGTTCCGGTTTAAATTGTCGTGCCATAAACAGGAAATGATATAGACTGATGCAATGACTTAAACTATTCCTCTTCAACTGCCATCTTAAACCGGAAATGATATAACTTGTTTTATGATTGCCGGTTTAACCTTGCCAGCTAGTTCTCCGTTTCAACCATTGTACAATATGAATAGGTCCCGGATCATTTGTACGTTCATAATCCGTCTATGTACTTTCTCTTCTTCAGCACTTTGTTCGAATGGCTAAGCAGTACGTTTCGTGCGATTGGGTCCGTTCTGTCGTGACTGAGGAAGACTTAGTCAAATTGTCGAGCATCGGCACCTTAGGGCCTCGGGCCGAGCTAAAATGGCGTGCTCCGGGTAACGAGTGCCCTCCTACTCCTAGATCCGGAGAAGTCATCGTATTTCTGGATCATATTTCCAGAGGCTTCTCTCCCCCTGGTTCAAGATTTTTCCGGGATGTTCTTGCCACCTTCCAACTGCACCCACAGGACATCGGACCAAACTCTGTTTCCAACATTTGCGATTTTCAAGTATTTTCTGAAGTGTATCTGCAAGAAGAGCCTTCAGTTGATTTATTCCGGGATTTCTTCCATGCAAACCGGCGCACTGAATTCACCAGCGGGCCTCACCAGGAGCTTGGCGGGATTAGCATTCAGAAAAGGAGGGATGCAGTTTTTCCTCACGCCTCCTTACACACTCACCCTAAGGACTGGAACAAGTCCTGGTTTTATTGTGTAGACACATCTCCTGAAGGTGAAAATCCTTTGCCGGGTTATCGTGAAACTCGTATCCCGGCAAATCACCCCTTGCCACAACGGTTAAGTGCTGCTGAACGGATCCAGTTTTCACCACAGCTCTCCAAGCTAAGAGCTTTCATGGCAAATGGTCTGATTGGCACTGATTTCCTTCGCTGCTGGCTATCTTGGAGTATCCTTCCCTTAAGCCGGCGCCCTGAGCTGATGTGTAAGTACTCCGGTAAATCGGATGATCCTCAGAGGTTTTCTAAGGAGAAGCTTTCTGAATCGGAAGTAGTTGAGTCAGCCAAGAAGATTGTCAATCCTGCTTTAACAGATTGCTCTAAAGTTGGCTTGGCCCCATACTTCAAGAAGAATAAGCTGCCTGAAGTGAGTTTGTCTTTAACTTGTACTTTATAAACCGTCCTCTTTGAACCGTCTTTTACTTGCCTTTGCTTTTTTCATTCAGGCTGATGACCCCTTCTGGAGGAGAAAACCTCAGGAAAAAACTGTAAAGCAGGCTCGCCGGAAAACCCCTGCAAACAAGAAAAGGAAGGCAGCCGTTGATGCCGGTTCTCCTTCTGAGGATGATGATCCGGACTCTGAGGTATGCCTTGCTCCGGTTTAAGTTTTGCTTTTATGTACTTGTTAACATATCTAATGATACCCTTTCACAGGAACCACTTGAAGGTGATAACCCGGCTGAGATTGAGGTAACCCTTATTTCTTCTGATTCAGAACCTCCTCCTCAAAAAAGCCGTCGGACTGTCAGAAAATATCAATTTTCTCACCCTTATGCTAAGTTGGATCCTAATTTTACTTTGAAGAAGCAACAGCACGAAGCTTTGCGCCGGACCACTCGCCATAGTGGCTTGGCAGTGGAGTTCTCTGGAATCTCATTAACTCCGGTTTGAAAACGCCGTGCTGAGGTGATACTCTCTCCGACCCTTCTTCATCCCAAGGCCGGACTTATCCGAAAACCACTTAAACCGTCTGATCCTGATTATCAGGAAACTCCACTGTCTTCTTCTGGCGAATCAACCGCTACACAGCTTCCTCCTTTGAAGACTGTCCCGGGGTAATTCTCTTTACCTCTTCCGGTTTATGACACCCCTTTCCTTTATAATGCTAACTTATTTTGCTTGTTTTTCCAGCAAACCGAAACCTAGCAAAAGAGCCAAGGCGAAAAAGCCTGTTGCTGATCCTTCTGCTGATGAACCGGTGATTGATCCGTCTACCGCCGTTCCTCCTGAAGGTACTCCTGCCGCTCCGGTTGACGAACCCGCTCTTGAAACTCCTGCCGCTGAAGATGTCCAAGACCCACCAAGTCCGGCCCGGGTTAATTCTCCTCAAGTTAACCCGGCGTCTCCTGATCCGGCTCAAGCTGAAGTTACTCCTCCCAATGCACCCACTTCCCCTGATGTCGTGGTTACTGGCACTGCTTATGTTGCGCCAGCCGAACCCACCGTTTTAGCAAAACATACAGCTAAAGCGGAAAAGATGACTCAGGAAAAGGGGAAGTGGAGTACTGATATATCCAGTCTTTCAAGTATGAGTGCTCAAGATATCTATTCCGGATATTTGAACCGGCTCCACAGCAGCCGGGATTATGAAGCCAGCCTAGTAAACCTGATGAGAGAAAAATATGAAGTAAGTTTTCCTCTTCTGACTTTGCCTTTTTTGACGCATCTTTATCTTATAACAGCCCCCAAGTTCCGGTTGATCTGCTTTATTGAAGGTAATCCGGAACTTTGTAGTTTTGAACTGCTGATCCATACATTAGCCCCCAAGTATCAAGTAGATAACTTGGTTATGTAGTTGATACTTGTAATTTCAAAATTGTCTCTGATGCATTGCTTCAACTGCCATTAGCCCCCAAGTGTCAAGTATACAACTTGGTTGTGTGCTTGAGACTTGTATTTTCAAATTGTCTTTGCTGTATTACTTCAACTGCCATTAGCCCCCAAGTGTCAAGTAGACAACTTGGTTGTGTGCTTGAGACTTGTAATTTCTAACCTTACTTTTGAACTTTTGTTTACAGGCTGAGCTGAACCGGAATGCTTTGGAAATCAGTGAACTTCGAAGCCGGCTTATAGAGACTGAGTCAGCCGCTTCAAAGGTTAAAAAAGAACTCCAAGTGAGTTTAAAGACTGCTGAAGACTTGAAGAGGTTCTTTGACGAGGAGCGGACTACTTTTGAAGTCCAGAAAAAAGATCTGGAGAAACGTGTTCAGGATGCCGAAGGAGCACTTAACCCGGTTACTGAAGAATTGACCGGGTTAAAGCGCCAAATTGACTTGATGACTTCTGCTCTCTTTGGTAAGCATAGCCTGAACTCCTGTCTTTTACCTTTGCAACCTGTGACCTACGCCGGTTTAACTTTTATTGTTGTATGTAGGACGCCGCGTCTCCCATCTTGGGGATGATGTACGGAAAAAGCTGAAGGCCTGCTATACCTTGGTTGAACAATTATACTCTGGAGCACAAAGGATTATCAGCGACACTTCCTTTGGTAAACCGGCTCCTTCAACTATCAAGGATACTTTGAATAGTTTGTCCATTCTGCCGGCTCGTCTTGAAGAGGTGAAGAAATCGGCTGCTCGAGGAGGTGCTCTTCTGGCCCTTACAAGAGCTAAAGCTTGGGTCCCGGACATTGATCCGGCAGAAGTGTTAACCGGATTTCCTGATACCAAGGAGGACGGTTCAACGTTTAATGAAAAGGATCTTTATGTTCTGACAAAGGAAATGCGTCCCCTCGCTAGCAAGATTGCGGTGGTATCTGACTTGTCTCGATATCATCCATCATATAACCTGCAGAACGAGCGGGAGGATCGGCCGGTTTACGATATTGCAAACTTAACTCCACCGGTTCGTCCTCACACCTTTGCTCCTGATATTGACCCTGCTGAGCTGATCAACGATGAAGTATATTTCCGTGCCTTGGCCAAGATTGATTGGCGTGCTCCAGATTTCCCGCCGCTTCACGAGGAGGAAGACGTTCCGGAACAAGACGGTGGCCAACCTTCTCAGCAAGGAGAAGCACAATCTTGAATGCTACTGTTGTAATCATGATCATTATTCCGTCAAACAATGCTTCCAACTATTTGGCTTTTATGCCTTGTAATAGGTTTAGCTGAAAACTTAAAGCGCCGTGATCCGACATTTGGTCTTTATGAAATATTCGTTCGCTGACTTGTTTGATTGATGCGGATGCCTTGCTCTTCATCAGTCTTCATCAATTCTAATAAACCCTAAAAACTCTTCGGTTCATCTTGTCGATAAATCTTTCTCATCTTGGTTCAGAAATTGTAACTTGTACCTGATCGTGTACCGCCGACCTGTCGGTTCATCATGAAGTCGATCCGGGTTATGATGAACGCCGGTTTAATTCTCGCTGGTGTCCCTGACCCAGACTGATAACATTATAGATAGGAGGTCAACTTCTGGAGCTGTTCCACTCAGTTAAAAAGGTTTATGGAACACAAAAAGCATCAAACAACACACAATTCTTGTAAATCAAACCATGTAGTCGAGGCTTTTTCAAAGAGCTGCCAGGCTCAAAACAAAGTTCGGCCAATCAATGGGACGTGGGCAAACCGACTGTCCCAAGGATCCTAGCCAATCACTGAACGTGAGCGTATCGACTGTTCAGAGGGCTGATAAAACTATAAACATAGCCATCATTGGGACGTGGGCAAACCGGACTGTCCCAAGGGGCCTAGCCAATCATTGAACGTGAGCGTATCAACTGTTCAAGGGGCCGATAAAACTATAAACATAGCCATCATTGGGACGTGGGCAAACCGGACTGTCCCAAGGGGCCTAGCCAATCATTGAACGTGAGCGTATCAACTGTTCAAGGGGCCGATAATCGTAACATAGCCAATCA
>LR738712.1:144225261-144297895 GCA_902687465.1 Secale cereale | reverse complement strand
GGGCCGGGCCATCATTGAACGTGAGCGTATCAACTGTTCAGGGAACCCAAAAAATCGTAACATAGCCAATCATGGGGACGTGGGCAAACCGGACTGTCCCCAGGGGCCGGGCCATCATTGAACGTGAGCGTATCAACTGTTCAGGGAACCCAAAAAATCGTAACATAGCCAATCATGGGGACGTGGGCAAACCGGACTGTCCCCAGGGGCCTCTGACGTTCCTCCTAACCCGGTAGGTTTTTTCTTTTTATGGGGTTTTTCTCTTCTTGAACCGGATATAATCTCTTGTTCCCGAGAGTTCTACCGCTCCTTCACATACCCTGCAAAAATTAGTTTCTAAAACCAGCCAACATTTGTAATTTGATCCTTGATAACAAACTGATATGATTATTTGCCGCAAAATTCATATATATAGAAAAAAGGCTGAGCCCCCGGTTTACCGAGGGTGCCGGTTTATTCATTATTCATAATATATACATAGGATACATTGGAGCCCATGGCTCAAGTGTAGTATGGCCGTAGATGAGCAATGTTCCACGGCCTTTTCGTCTCCTCTTCTGATGTCCGTGAATCCTTGTGTTCTCGAATGTCTATCAAATAATATGACCCGTTGTGTAAGTTTTTGCTGACCACAAAGGGCCCTTCCCATGGCGGGGATAGCTTGTGCATATCTGTTTGATCTTGGATAAGCCGAAGTACCAAGTCACCCTCCTGGAATGTCCTGGTTCTAATCCGGCGGCTGTGATATCTGCGCAGATCTTGCTGATAAATCGCCGACCGTGCTGCAGCTATATCACGCTCTTCATCCAACCGATCCAAACCGTCTTGTCTTGACTCCTCATTAATGGCTTCCACATAGGCCGCTACCCTCGGTGAATCATGGCGTATGTCACTTGGAAGAACTGCTTCTGCGCCATAAACCATGAAAAAAGGTGTATAACCTGTAGACCTGTTGGGTGTAGTGTTAATGCTCCAAAGGACAGACGGTAATTCCTCAACCCAACACCCTGGGGTTCTCTGCAAAGGTGTCATAAGTCTGGGTTTGATTCCTCGCAAAATCTCCTGATTTGCCCTTTCTGCCTGACCATTGGATTGGGGATGAGCCACAGAAGATACGTCCAAACGAATATGCTCTCGTTGACAGAATTCTTCCATCTCACCCTGAGATAAGTTGGTGCCATTATCTGTGATGATGCTGTGTGGAAAACCAAACCGGAATATTACTTTTTTGATGAACTTAACCGCTGTTGCCGCATCACACTTGCTTATAGGCTCCGCTTCAATCCACTTCGTAAACTTGTCTACTGCTACTAGTAGATGAGTTTTCTGATCTTGGGATCTCTTGAAAGGACCAACCATGTCAAGCCCCCAAGTTGCAAAAGGCCAAGTTATTGGTATCATCCGGAGTTCTTGTGCCGGAACAAGGGCGCGTCTTGAGAACTTCTGACAAGCGTCACACTTGCGGACCAGGTCTGCCGCATCTGCATGCGCGGTTAACCAATAAAAGCCATGTCGGAAAGCTTTAGCCACTAAAGATTTTGATCCGGCATGATGACCACAGTCCCCTTCATGAATCTCCCTTAGAATCTCACAACCTTCCTCAGCTGAAACACACCGTTGAAATACTCCAGAAGTGCTACGATGGTGCAGCTCCCCGTTGGCAATTGTCATAGATTTGGAACGCCGGATTACCTGCCATGCTTCATCTTCGTCCTCTGGTAACTCTCCTCGGCTTAAATATGACAAATAGGGTAACGTCCAATCCGGAATAACATGGGTTGCTGCAACCAACTGTGCCTCTGGATCCGGAACGGCTAGGTCGTTCTCTGAAGGTACTTGAACCGAAGGATTGTGCAATTCATCCAAAAAGGTGTTAGGTGGTACCGGTTTACGTTGCGACCCTAGCCGGCTTAAAGCGTCGGCTGCTTCGTTCTTCCGCCGGTCTATATGCTCCACCTGATATCCTTTGAAATGTCCTGCGACCGCTTCAACCTCTCGTCGATAAGCCGCCATGAGGGGATCCCTTGAATCCCACTTGCCCGAAACCTGCTGTGCCACTAGGTCTGAATCGCCCAGGCACTTAACCCGGCTCAAATTCATCTCTTTTGCCAATCTCAAACCATGAAGCAGCGCCTCATATTCTGCTGCATTATTAGTACAAGGAAATAATAACCGGAGTACATAACAAAATTTATCACCTCTGGGGGAAGTTAAGACAACTCCGGCCCCCGAGCCCTCCAACTGCTTTGAACCGTCGAAGTGGATCGTCCAATAAGTAAGATCCGGCTTCTCCTCAGGAGTCTGTAATTCCGTCCAGTCATTGATGAAGTCGACCAGTGCCTGAGATTTTATAGCAGTACGTGGTACATACTTCAACTCATGTGGACTGAGCTCAATGGCCCACTTGGCTATTCTGCCTGTTGCTTCTCTATTCTGGATTATATCTCCCAACGGAGCTGAACTAACCACAGTTATTGGATGCCCTTGGAAATAATGCTTCAGTTTCCGGTTTGCCATGAACACCCCATATACCAATTTCTGCCAATGAGGGTATCTTTGTTTAGACTCGATGAGTACTTCACTCACATAGTAAACCGGGCGCTGAACCGGATGTTCCTTCCCTGCTTCCTTGCGCTCAACCACAATCGCAACGCTGACTGCCCGTGTGTTTGCCGCAACATATAACAGCAAAGGCTCTTTATCGATAGGAGCGGCTAAAACCGGCGGTTTCGCTAGTTGCTGTTTCAGATTCTCGAACGCTGTATTCGCTTCATCACTCCAAATGAACCGGTCCGTTTTCTTCAACATTTGATAAAGCGGGATCGCCTTTTCTCCTAAGCGACTGATAAACCGGCTCAACGCCGTGATCCGGCCAGCTATGCGCTGAACATCATTAATGCAAGCCGGTTTTGTCAAAGATGTGATGGCCTTGATCTTCTCCGGGTTGGCTTCTATTCCCCTGTTCGAGACCAGGAATCCCAAAAGCTTACCAGCCGGGACACCAAAAGCACATTTCTCCGGATTAAGCATCATCCTGTAAGCCCGAAGATTATCAAAAGTTTCTCTGAGGTCTTCTATCATTGTCCTTTCCTCCTTTGACTTAACCACGATGTCATCCACGTAAGCATGTACGTTCCTTCCTATCTGCCCCTTCAAACAATTCTGAACACAACGCTGATAAGTTGCCTGTGCACACTTGAGCCCAAAGGGCATAGACACATAGCAAAAAGCACCAAAAGGGGTTATGAACGCTGTCTTCTCTTGATCTTCAACTGCCATCTTGATCTGGTGATACCCTGAGTACGCATCCAGAAAACTCAGCCGCTCACACCCTGCTGTGGCATCAATAATCTGATCAATGCGAGGCAGAGCAAAAGGATCAGTCGGGCAAGCTTTATTGAGGTCTGTGTAGTCCACACACATCCTCCACCTCCCATTCTTCTTTAGAACCAGCACCGGATTAGCCAACCATTCCGGATGAAAAACTTCCACTATGAACCCTGCCGCCAAAAGCCTGGCCACTTCTTCTCCTATAGCCTTGCGCCTCTCTTCGTTAAAGCGGCGCAGATACTGTTTTACCGGTTTAAACTTCGGATCAATATTTAATTTGTGCTCAGCGAGTTCCCTCGGTATACCTGGCATGTCAGAAGGTTTCCATGCAAAGATATCCCGGTTCTCACGGATGAACTCGATGAGCGCGCTTTCCTATTTAGGATCCAGGTTAGCACTGATGGTGAATTGCTTAGACGAATCTCCAGGCACAAAATCAACCTGCTTAGTCTCTTCCGCTGATTTGAACTTCAAAGCCGGATCATGCTCGGTAGTTGGCTTCTTCAGCGGAGTCATATCTGCCGGATCAACATTATCCTTATAAAATTTTAACTCTTCCGTGGCACATACCGCTTCTGCATAAGCTGCATCACCTTCCTCACATTCCACTGCTATCTTACGACTGCCATGCACCGTAATTGTGCCTTTATGACCCGGCATCTTAAGCTGCAGATAAACATAACATGGCCTAGCCATAAATTTAGCATAAACCGTCCTCCCAAACAAAGCATGATACGGACTTTTAATTTTGACAACTTCAAAGGTGATCATCTCCGATCTGGAATCATGCTCATCCCCAAAGGTAACTTCTAAGTCAATCTTACCAACTGGATAAGCTGACTTACCTGGGACCACCCCGTGAAACACTTTGTTTGATGTCCTTAACTGTTTATCTGTCAGACCCATACGGCGAAAGGTCTCGTAATATAATATATTGATACTGCTACCTCCATCCATGAGGACTTTAGTGAACCTGTATCCTCCCACCTGAGGTGCCACCACCAAGGCTAAATGTCCCGGATTATCTACCCGTAACGGGTGGTCCTCTCTGCTCCATACAATGGGCTGCTCTGACCATCGTAGAAACTGTGGCGTCGCCGGTTCTACCGCATTAACAGCTCGCTTTAAAACCTTCTGGTCCCTCTTACATAAACTTGTGGTGAAAACATGATATTGACCGCTGCTCAACTCCTTCGGATTACTCTGGAATCCGGATTGCTGCTGTTGCTGCGGACGCTGTTGCTGCTGGTTTCCTTGGTTATTGTAACTCCCTTGACCCTGCTGCTGATTATTCTGATTGTTGTAGCCACCTTGATGATGCGATGGATTTCCTTGACCATTGTAACCACCTTGATGATGTGATTGATTTCCCTGACCATTGTAGTTCCCTTGACTACTTTGGCCGCCTGGCCGGGATTGATAACCGCCGTTGTTCCCTTGATAGCCGCCGTTGTCCCTGTATCCTGATCCGGAGTTGTTTCCTTGATAACCCGGACCATAAAATCCGGGCCCTGAACCGCCGTACGGGGGCCGGTTAGGAGGATTAAAATGGCCGTTCCCTTGTTTCATAGGGGACAGGCATTCTCTTATAGAATGTCTTGCAATCCTCCCTCTTCCACTATGCTTCAGACAGGGTTGGTCCAAATCCTGCTCCCAACCCGGGTTTCCACAGCCGGTTTGGAGAGTGGAACCCTGCTGATTAACCTGAAGACCGCCTTGAGCCTGCGTACTGGCAACAAAATTGGAGCTGTTTTCTGCCTTTCGTTTGCCCAAAAAGCTGGAAGTAACCGGATTAACCGGCGCCGGTTTACCAGACTTGCTGGCCTTTCCTGTTTTATCTCCTTCTGACTCCGGATACTTGGTATTATCTAAGTCTCCGTACTTTACCAGGGCGCTCATCAAAGTCCCCATGTCATTGCACTCCCGTTTGAGCCATCCGAGCTTTAATTTCAAAGATTCAAACCGGCAATTGTTCTCCAATGTTACAATTGCTGTGCTCGGGTTAATGCCGTTTGAGGAGTGCAAGATCTCTGCTACTCTGCGTACCCAAGCTGCTATAGACTCCTGTTCTCCTTGCACGCATGCTGCTAAATCTATCACCGACATAGGTTGCTTGCACGTATCCTTGAAGTTTTTGATGAACTGACTGCGCAGCTCCCCCCATGATCCGATAGAATTCGGAGGTAGTGCTTTTAGCCAAGTCCGGGCCGTGCCCTCAAGCATCATAGTGAAATATTTGGCACAAGCCGATTCATCCACGTCCAGCATCTCCATGGCCATCTCGTAACTCTCCACCCAAGCTTCGGGCGGTAAATCGGCTGTGTAATTAGGCACCTTGCGAGGTCCTTTGAAATCCTTGGGCAACTTAACGCTCCGCAGGGCGGGGACGAGACATTGTATTCCAAAACCGCTCGCTGTAGCTCCTGTCCCTGTAGCGCCTGTGTGAACCGGCGTCGACTGACGAACTTCCTCCCTGGCCTCCGATCTTGGCCGGTTTCGATCCGAGGCTCGCATCTCCGCCCTTGCCGGATTATCCTGCCTGTGCTGATGTCTCCTACGTTCACTGCTAGACACTTCTGGCTCCTCCCAATGTCTAGAGGAACTTCGGTTGGGACGCGGTGTCGAATGCAACCTTTCCCTGCTATGAGAGTATGCTTGCTGCTGTATCAACGCCGTATTGAGCAGTTTCTGGGCCCTGCGCGCCTCTATCGCCACCGGAGATGTTTCTTCCACAGGTAAAGCGGCCAACCGTGCTGCCGCTGCAGCAATATTATCCACAGGGTTTGAGTAGTGTCCCGGAGGGACGGGAACATAAGGCGCCGATGTAATCCGTCGCTCCCGTTCTGCGGCGGGCTGCTGAACCGGCTCCTCCCGGGCCGGTGGGCTTCTCCGGTTTAGGACCGGATTATTACTGGCCCCAGCCCCAGGTGTTTTGAACAAATTCGCCGATTCGTAACCCGGCGGTAGGCGGGATCGATACTTTCGCCCCCTTACTGCTTCCACAGAAGCCTGCTCCATCCTCAAGTGAAAAGCTTGATCATCCAACTCTGCCTGTCTTATGGCTAACATCTCCCCTTCTGCCTTTAAATCCTCCTTTAACTGATCGATCCGGGCTTTCAACTGAAGAAGCACTGCATCATGTTGCGCCTTGTCTGCTGGAGCTACGACCTCCACTGCCTTAGCTGTGAACTCCTCGATCAAGGTGGATAGAACTGCAGTAATGGAGGGATTTGAACCGCTTCCCCCTGCACCAGCCTCCGTTGTTGTTCCGTTCGTCGGGGGTTGTGAACCGGCCATGAAGACCGCCACCCGGTTTGGCGGGCCGGAGGGGTCCGGAATACTGTTTCCATCGGACTAGCCCTCAGACCGGCTGTCCCGCAACTGATACAGAGATTCAGTTTCCCCGGATGAAGACTCGTCATCTGAATAGACGACGGTTGCACCATCAGATTCCGACCCGTCCTCGGCTTGGCCTCCGTGAATCGCTCCAACGAACACATGCTTCATGGCAGGCTGAATCCGGGCCGATCTCGCACGCTGAGCCGGCTCGACGATGTTGGGGAAGGTGTCCGGCTCAGGTCCCGGTTCTCCAATTTTGCCGATGAAGACTTGGATGCTGCCGAAGGGGACCCGGTACCCGTATTCAATTGAATCGGCCTCCGGTCCCCAACCTGCATCGTCGATGTATATCCGGCCAGGACGACTCTTGGCCATCCAGCCGACTGCGTAACCCTTTAACCCTTCGAAGCCGCCTTTCAAGAACTCGAAACCATCGTGCGCAGGCCCCACGGTGGGCGCCAACTGTCGTGGAATTAACACGGCAGATGTCCGGTTTATCGGACTTGATGATGGAACCGTCGCACGGGTTAGCTTGAAAGGATTCATGGCACACAAAGGACACAAAGGATTTATACTAGTTCGGCCCCTTCGAGAAGGTAAAAGCCTACGTCTAGTTGGTTTGGTATTGCTTGGGCGTCGGTTTACAGGGAGCGGATTCGCTTTGCCTGCGTCTCGACGGATTGATTGTTTCTTGTCCTTGAACCGGTACCGGGTCGTCCCTTTATATAGAGGTGACGCCTGGTCCGGTTTACAGAGTCCCGAGGCCGGCTCATAATCGTGTCCGCCTCGGTCTCTGCCCCTTTCTTTCTTATCTCTCAAGTTACATCTCTTGGCGGTTTACAAACCGTATCTCTATACATGGGCCCTGAAATCTCATGGGCCGTAATCTCTAAAATAATAAACCAAGTACAATATAACTAAGCCGGTTTACAATACCCGGTTTATACCTACTAACCATATCCCTGACAGCAGATGTCCTGGTGAAAGGACTTAGTCGTGAGGCCAACGCATCTATGTGGTAGCTTGAGAGGGGTTGAGTGGAATCGAGAGACGCAACGTAAGACAAGGGTTAGACAGCTTCGGGCCCCGGGAAACATCATCCGGTAAGAGCCCTACATGCTGTTTGAGGCTAGGTCATTATGATCCTCGTGGTGTCGTCGGTAAACCGGCGCTTTGTGTCTAGCCCTAGAGATTGTTTGTTGTTTGCTTGTCCCTCTTTGGGGAGCCCTGCCCCTCCTTATATATGTTGAAGGGGCGGGTTACATGACTAGTCCTAGTAGGATTAGGATTGCTCTATTACAAGGAGTCCTAGTCTTGCTTCCTTCGTAGAAGAATATTCCTTGTGCTTTCTTCATAAACCGGCCCACCATAACACGAGTCGGCCTTCTGGGCCTTGGGCTTTGTCATCCGTACGCCCTGCGCCGGGTTACCAGTAAATCATACTAACCAGGAAGGTTTCTTGTAAACCATTTGATCAGGGCGGGTCGCCAGTGAATCACCAAATGTAAACCGTCAAGTCCAGCCGGGTCATACCTCCGGTCGGGTTACGCCGCGGGGTGTATCCCCGACATTAGCCCCCAGTTTAATTTGGATTTATCCATGTTAAACTTAATCCTTCCTGCATACTTAAATGTGAGAACAAATTTGATAGGTAACCGGCACCTGATCATCCTTAAATCCTTGTCATTTCCTCCTTGATATGTATCCATGATCTCATAGCAAATCTCCTTAGCAGATATGTTCAAACATTACCAATGCAAAAATGCAGGCACTTTTTCTGAAAACTTCAGGTCAGTAGAACAGCTTCATAATCAATTTGCTTGCATAAGAAATATTGTAAATCAAGAATCCATTTGAATCGGCCTTCAATGCTCCTATTTGACAAAAATATTGGTCTTCAAATATTCAATTGATATCCAGCCGGCTTGAAGATGCCGGTTTATGATTACCACCATTGCCAGGTTATAAAAACTGATAATTCCGGATCATGATTGTTTATAGATGCCGGGTTATGATCGTTGCCAACACCGGGTCACACAATTAATCTTCCAGATTTGCCCCAAAACTAAGAATTTGGAGATGTTCCTCCTTTATATGCATATTACCTATAGCCCCCAAGTCTTAAGAGGAGAACATAGTGATAACTTAAGACTTGTTTCAATATAAATGTTGCCACCTTGAAGAAATCCAGATTGTTCATCCCAATCACTAGTAAAAACTGAATATTCCACATATGTAGCCCCCAAGTGCCAGGTTGTCATGCTTGCAGCAGCCTGGGACTTATAAATGCATTATGCTCATAAAAACTTCAACCAGTGTAGCCCCCAAGGGCCGGGTCATTATGCAATAATGAGCAGGGACTTTATAAATATGATCATGTAAATTTGAACAGCAACGTGTAGCCCCCAAGGGCCGGGTCATTATGTAATAATGAGCAGGGACTTTGTATATACTTCAGCGAAAATAACAATATATAATGTAATTCCCATCATGGGGTTTGAACCCATGTCCACAAGGTTAAGAGCTTTGTGCTTTACCAACTGAGCAGTGGACCCTTCAATATAATGGATTAATACTTGTGTACCTTGATTTGTTGAGAGGAGCAATTGGTAGCCCCCAAGGGCCGGCTTATTCCAATGGGATGAGTCGGGTCTTCAATAAGGTGAGCAAAAAATGATTTTGCATTAGCCCCCAAGTGTCATGGTGCATGCTTGCAGCGACATGAGACTTGTGTATTTAATGTAATCTCAATATGAATAATGTAGCCCCCAAGTGCCGGGTCGTAAGCCTGCAGCGACTCGGGACTATTCCTTTGTAGTATAAATCATACCCATCGATAAAATAATATCCATTGCGCTAAAGCGACTTTGAAAACCTGAATCATAATATTGGTATTTGATAACCATAATAAAAATCCAGCCATGTTGGCTATTTAAAGATTTGAATAATATAATCCGGTTTGAAGACCGGTTCCAGTAATATTTGATCACACGGTTGGTTTTACCAAACTAGTGTAGTAAGGATGATAACCCAAAACTTGAACATTGGTGACTATCATTGATTGCCGGCTTACAAACAAAACCAGGCCGGGTTAATAAACACCGGTCATTATCTTATCTCATACTGGCGACTTATAGTCAAAAGCCAGGTCGGGTTAATAAACACCGGTCATTATCTTATCTCATACTGGCGACTTATAGTCAAAAACCAGGCCGGTTTAATAAACACCTGTCATTATCTATATCTCATACTGGCGACTTATAGTCAAAAGGCCAGGCCGGTTTAATAAACGTCGGTCATTATCTTACCTGCTTCTGCATAAAACAATGTTTAAAGTGTCCTGGCGGTTTATTGCCGGACGGGTCATACTGCCCAAGCACGTGATCTAAGTTGATGACTTGAACTGTGTACAAAATATAAAGTATGTATCATACTTGTGATTAAGTGTGTCACGATTAACCTTAATCCGGTAGTCAAAGATAATGATCCAAGGCACAAGTGTTGATGACTCCCTTGATTATTTGCCGGTTCATTATGAAACCGAACCGGGTTATGATCAACTCCGGTTTAACTGTAGTTAGTACTGGTGTTTGTAACCCAGACTAAGGCTCTGTAAGTGCAGGTGTAGTGGCAACTTATAGTCATCCACTCCCCGAATCGATGGACTTGGTTGAAAAACCAATGACCTTGAAGATGAAGATTTGTAAAAACATAAAAAATGAAAATAAGGTTTTTGGGCAAATAAGACCATGTAGTCGAGGCTTTTTACGAGCTGCCAGGCTCCAAATTTGAGGCTTTTTATGAGCTGCCAGGCTACTATCATTAACCATTTTAGCAAAGCCTGTCAAGATGCTCCGCAATCCTTAACCAAATCATCGATGCCCAGCTACCCAATGTTTCAAAATCTCGTAAAGATTTTTTATTTAGGTAATCAACTCGATGATCATCAATTTAACGTGGCCAAGTTCAGGGTCCCGAAGGATTGACTTGTGGCAGGTTCGACGGGTCATACCAGGTTTACCTGGACGGCGTGATTTACTTGATGCAGGCAGGTTAATCCAGGGTTTTAGGTGCATGCACCAAGCTTCCAAGCCATGTTCACTACAAGGGTATTCAACTCTCTGCGAGCCCCCAGGTAGTGTGTGAGCCGTTTGCTCATCGGGGCATATGTTTGAGCTGGGTTAGGCACCAACACTCTCTTTTACCCCTCATCATCATGTGGAAATTGCCGAAGCAACCAGAGCAGTACTCTTATGATGGGCTTCATACCGCCACCGGCTCAAGAAGCCATGGGAAACTCCCTTGCCCACAGAAGCCCCCATGTGATTCTTGTTTGTATATGAAAGATGGCCGATTCCTTGATTTGTCAAGGGCGCCGGTTTAGGAGGCCATGGAAAGCTTCTTCGGAAACTCCCATGTGATACTCCTTTGTACAAAGAACACGGCTGATTCCTTGATTTTATTAGGGGCGCCGGTTTAAGAGGCCATGGAAGGTTTCTTTCGAAGCCCCCATGTGATACTCTTTCTATGGAAGACACGGCTGATTCTCTGATTCTATCAGGGGCGCCGGTTTAAGAGGCCATGGAAGGTTTCTTTCGAAGCCCCCATGTGATACTCTTTTGGGAAGAGATGGCTGATTCCCCGGTTTACCGGGGGCGCCGGTTTAAGAGGCCATAGGAACTCCCTGGCATGCAGAAGCCCCCATGTGACATATTCCTGAGCTGTGCTCGCCGAGTACCAATGTTTGAGTTGTGCTGTGCAACAAACTCTCATTGGTCCCTTTAATAAATAACTGTCCTGCATATCAAAATATACGGATCAAAGAACTGCTTTCTTGATGAAAACAATATATACAAAGAAAATAGATTTAGATGGATATCACCTGATGTATTTGGACCTTATGATCCTCATCGGTGTCTGTTAGTCAAACTGGCATGTTGAGTAGGTCGGACCGCAGGGCGGACAGTAAAACGACCACAACATCAGGGGCGGCCCAGACACATGAGTCGGCTGCAGTGTTATAAGTTAGCGTAGATGAGCAAGTTGTCCTCTGCGTTGTAAATCGGTGCATGAACCGGCCGCGAGGGCGGCGGGCGGATCAATAATTGTCCTGCATCAAAAAACATCGCAGCCGGAGTAATTGTTTTTTGACAAAAGGAATATGTGCTAAATTTATACTTAGAAGAATATCACCTGATTCGCCCGGACAGCAAATGAGTTGGCCATGGCATTATATGCCGGTGCGGACGGGCAAGTTGTTCTCCACATTTGTAAACCGGTGTAGACGCGTGAACCGGACGTCCGTTCATCAGGTAATATGACACGGAGGAAAACACCGTTGTAGAACGTTGCCAGTGCATGCTTTATACCCGCAGTATAACAATACTTTTGTAATGAATAATTTACCTGCGTATAATAACACTATAGGGCAGAGTGGTTGTTTTCACAAAAAATTAACAAGTATTGATAAAAAAGTAAACTGGACGGACATCACCTGATAATGTCAGGCCAGAAAATATTCCCCATGGAATTGATGGTCATCACGGTGAAGCTGAAATTACTCTCGTTTGAGTCGGCCGCTGTTTTTATAAACCGGTGTCGACGGGCGAGTTAATTGCAGGCGCAGACAGCTGAATCGACCACGTATTGATGCAGCAACGGGGTTAACGACTCGCACGTGTATCCGCTGGGCCGGTTTATGAGAACGGGTGCGGCACCGGCGTGTTAATGTAGACCGGACCGCGGAAGCAGTGGCGTGCGCACGTCCATTGGCGAGGGAGTCGGCCGCGGTGTTGGAGACCAGCGCGCGTGGGCGCGGACAGACGAGTCGGCCGGCGTGTCGATGAAAACCGGACCGCGACACGCATGTTCGTGAAGCCGTGCGACACAGCTGACCGTGCATCCGTGGCATACCACCACCCCTTTTTCTTTTAATACTCGTCCTGCGTAAAAAAATATCACATGCGAGAGTAATTGTTGTCGGATGAATTAATATGTACTAAAAATAAATAGGATAAATATCACCTGGGTTTGTTCGGACGACGAATGATCCATAAGTGGCATCCGTAGATAACTTTTCAGTCTTGTTGCTGAATTCGGTTTGATCCTCATAAGCATCCAACGAATTTGTGTTGACCCCCTCGAGGGTCGTGCCAAATGCTGCCACACCTCCCTGTTTTATATTTCCACGTGGGTACTCCTTGGAACTACCACTTGATTCATCCTTGATTCCTTTGCGTAGGGTCAAGACCCATGTGAGACTTTATGAATTTCGTGCATGGACCCAGCTGTCGTTATAAAATATGTATGCTACTTGCGATCTGACACATAGATGCTCTGCGGCAGCGCGTACAATGTCCCCTTCCTTTTCTTCTTGCTCTGATTGACGAACAGATGCTTCATGTAACACAATAGCTAGCACTGTAATATTACTTGCAACCATGTAGCAGATCGTCTTCACACAAGTAGTAGCAACAGTGATCTATCAAATCTCCTCATGAAGTGGTGTGTTGCCCTCGCTCTAAAACTTTAACCAGCGAAAGTTGTATAGTAGCGTAACCGGATAGGTCTCGAACTTCCATGCTGTGGGAAGAACAGTCAGAGTTAACAATCCGGTCAGACTGCCCGGTCGCATGCAGAATCGGACTCGACGGATCGCCCATGAGTTGTATAGTAATAGATAAACAATAAACTTATCGGCTCTGCTTGAGATTGCCCCACACCAGGTTCTCTTGGGAGCTTGTGCCTATACCTCATGAAGTATTGGCTCTGTCGGATTACCTTTTCCTTTCAGATGGATTTGACGCGAAGGCCGTGCACACCAGCTGCCACTTCCATGAATTAGATAATAACATGGCGGCAACTCGATTAGCTGTCGGTCTACACCACAGAAAACGATCGGTCAAATCGCCAAAGGACTTTCGCCGGCTATGCCTCTGACCCAAATTCTTTCGATCTTAATCACGTATGTGCCTTTCCCACTGCTTGTTGATGGCGTAGACCCTCATCACGCCGACTCTTGCTTCATCCGATCAATCACTCCTGCCAATCGCGAGCTTCTCAATCCCTTAGAAAGATCCCTCCAAGAACTCAACACCACCGTGCGCAGGCCCCATGGTTGGCGCCAACTGTCGTGGATTTGTCACAGCAGATGTCCTGGTGAAAGGACTTAGTCGTGAGGCCAACGCATCTATGTGGTAGCTTGAGAGGGGTTGAGCGGAATCGAGAGACGCAGCGCAAGACAAGGGTTAGATAGCTTCGGGCCCCGGGAAACATCATCCGGTAATAGCCCTACATGCTGTTTGAGGCTAGGTCATTATGATCCTCGAGGTGTCGCTGGTAAACCGGCGCTTTGTGTCTAGCCCTAGAGATTGTTTGTTGTTTGCTTATCCCTCTTTGGGGAGCCCTACCCCTCCTTATATATGTTGAAGGGGCGGGTTACATGACTAGTCCTAGTAGGATTAGGATTGCTCTATTACAAGGAGTCCTAGTCTTGCTTCCTTCGTAGGAGAATATTCCTTGTGCTTTCTTCATAAACCGGCCCACCATAACACGAACCGGCCTTCTGGCCCTTGGGCCTTGTCATCCGTACGCCCTGTGCCGGGTTACCAGTAAATCATACTAACCAGGAAGATTGCTTGTAAACCGTTTGATCAGGACGGGTCGCCAGTGAATCACCAAATGTAAGCTGTCAAGTAAACCGTCAAGTCCGCCCGGGTCATACCTCCGGCCGGGTTACGCCGCGGGGTGTATCCCCGACAGTACCCCTCATGCCCATCCCGGTGTCAGCCAAGCAATTGTTTTTATACTTTACTTTTTCGAACCTTTTCAACTCTTCACGCGATACATGAGCGTGAGCCATGGACATTGCACTATGGGTGGAATAGAAGGTGGTGATAGACAAAAGTAGGGAGAAAGTCTCACATCGACTAGGCAAATCAATGGAGTATGGAGACGTCCATCAATTGATATCAATGTGAGTGATTAGGGATTACCATGTAACAGATGCACTAGAGCTATAAGTGTATGAAAGCTCAAAGGAAAACTAGTGGGTGTGCATCAACTTGCTTGCTCATGAAGACCTACTACTTCTCGGGCTTGCGTTGTATTCCCTCGAAGAGGAAAGGGAGATGCAGCACAGTAGCGTAAGTATTTCCCTTAGTTTTTGAAAACCAAGGTATCAATCTAGTAGGAGACCACGTGCGAGTCCCTCGCACCTGCACAAACAAATAAGAACTTCGCAGCCAACGCGAAAAGGGGTTGTCAATCCCATTACGGTCACTTACGAAAGTGAGATCTGATAGATAGGATAGTTTGATATTTTGGCTATTTTTGGATACAAGAACAGAAAGTAAAAACAACAAAGTAAAGTAGATTGTAGATTGATATGTTGAGAATAGACTCGGGGGCCATAGGTTTCACTGGTGGCTTCTCTCATGATAGCAGATTTCTACGGTGGGTGAACGAATTACTATCGAGCAATTGATAGAAAAGCGAATAATTATGAGACTATCTAGGCATGATCATTATATATAGGCATCATGTCCGAGACAAGTAGACCGAAACGATTCTGCATCTACTGCTATTACTCCACACATCGACCGCTATCCAGCATGCATCTAAAGTATTAAGTTCATAATAACAGAGTAACGCTTTAAGCAAGATGACATGATGTAGAGGGATAAACTCAAGAAATATGATATAAACCCCATCTTTTTATCCTCGATGGCAACAATACAATACGTGCCTTGCTGCCCCTACTAGCACTTGGAAAGGACACCGCAAGATTGAACCCAAAGCCAAGCACTTATCCCATTGCAAGAACTATAGATCTAGTAGGCCACACCAAACTGATAATTCAAAGAGACTTGCAAGGATATTATAATCATACATAAAAGAATTCAGACAAGAACCAAATATTTCTCATAGATAATCTTGATCATAAACCCACAATTCATCGGATCTCGACAAATACACCGCAAAAATATTACATAGAATAGGTCTCCTCGAAGACCGAGGAGAACTTGGTGTTGAGATCCAAAGAGAGAGAAGAAGCCATCTAGGTACTAACTATGGACCCGAAGGTATGTGGTAAACTACTCACAACTCATGGTGAGGCGATGGTGTTGATGTAGAAGCACTCCGTGGAAGATCCCCCCTCCGTCGGAGCTCCGGAACAGGCCCCAAGATGGGATCTCACGAGAACAGAAGGTTGCAGCGGTGGAATTAGGGTTTTCTCTCTTGCTTCGATGTTTTCAGGGTACATGGGTATATATAGGAGGAAGGAGTGCACCGGGGGAGCAATGTGGGGCCAATGATGCAGGGGGCGCGCCCAGGGGGAGGGGGCGTGCCCCCCACCCTCGTGGACACCACGTGTGCCCTATTCTGTGGTTCTCAAGTCTCCCGTGAAGGTATCGCTCCAAAAATATCTCTCCCGAAGGTTTCATTCCGTTTGGACTCCTTTTGATATTCCTTTTCTGTAAAACCCTGAAATAGGCAAAAAAAAAGCAATCTGGACTGGGCATTTGGGTTAATAGGTTAGTCCCAAAATAATATAAAAGTGTATAATATAGCCCATTAAACATCCAAAACATCATATATAATAGCATGGAACAATCAGAAATTATAGATACGTTGGAGAGGTATCAAGCATCCCCAAGCTTAATTCATGCTCGTCCTCGAGTAGGTAAATGATAAAAACAGAATTTTTGATGTGGAATGCTAACCAACATAATTTTCAATGTAATTCTCTTTATTGTGGCATGAATGTTCAGATCCGAAAGATTCAAGACAAAAGTCTATATTGACATAAGAAATAATAATACTTCAAGCATACTAACAAAGCAATCATGTCTTCTCAAAATAACATGGCCAAAGAAAGTTATCCCTACAAAATCATATAGTCTGGCTATGCTCCCTGTTCATCACACAAAATATTTGTATCATGCACAACCCCGGTTTCAGCCAAGAAATTGTTTTGATGCTCAATTTTTTCAAACCTTTCAACTTTCACGCAATACATGAGTGTGAGCCATGGATATAACACTATGGGTGGAATAGAGTGGTGGTTGTGGAGAAGACAAAAAGGAGGAAGATAGTCTCACATCGACTAGGCATATCAACGGGCTATGGAGATGCCCATCAATAGATATCAATGTGAGTGAGTAGGGATTGCCATGCAATGGATGCACTAGAGCTAAAAATGTATGAAAGCTCAACAAAAGAAACTAAGTGGGTGTGCATCCAACTTGCTTGCTCACGAAGACCTATGGCATTTGAGGAAGCCCATCGTTGGAACATACAAGCCAAGTTCTATAATGAAAATTCCCACTAGTATATGAAAGTGACTATACATGAGACTCTCTATCATGAAGAACATGGTGCTACTTTGAAGCACAAGTGTGGAAAAAGATAGTAGCATTGTCCCTTTTCTTTTCTTTTTTTTCTTTTTCTTTTTTCGGCCTTTCTTTTTCTTGGCCTTTCCTTATTTTTTTTCTTTGGGACAATGCTCTAATAATGATGATCATCACACTTATATTGATTTACAACTCGATATTACAACTCGATACTAGAACAAAGTATGACTCTATATGAATGCCTCCGGCGGTGTTCCGGGATGTGCAATGAATCAAGAGTGAAATGTATGAAAAATTATGCATGGTGGCTTTGCCACAAATACGATGTCAACTACATGATCATGCATGGTAATATGACAATATGAAGTGTGTCATATGAACGGGACGGTGGAAAGTTACATGGCAATATATCTCGGAATGGTTATGGAAATGCCATGATAGGTAGATATGGTGGCTGTTTTGAGGAAGGTATATGGTGGCTGTTTTGAGGAAGGTATATAGTGGGTGTATGGTACCGGCGAAAGTTGTGCGGTACAAGAGAGGCTAGCAATGGTGGAAGGGTGAGAGTGCGTATAATCCATGGACTCATCATTAGTCATAAAGAACTCATATACTTATTGCAAAAATTTACGAGTCATCAAAACAAAGAAATCAACGCATGCTCCTAGGGGGGAGGTTGGTAGGAGTTAACCATCGCGCACCCCCGACCTCCACACAAAGGATGACACTCTACAAATACCTCATGCTCTAACTTCGTCACATAGCGGTTCACCATACGTGCATGCTACGGGAATCACAAAGTTTAACACAAGTATTTCTCAATTTCATAATAACTCCACTAGCATAACTCTAATATCATTATCCTCATATCTCAAAACAATCATCAAGTATCAAACTTCTCATCATATTCAATGCACTTTGTATGAAAGTTTTTACTACATTTATCTTGGATGCCTATCATATTAGGACTAGTTTTATAACCAAAGCACATTACCATGCTGTTCTAATAGACTCTCAAAAGGATATAAGTGAAGCATAAGAGATCAACAATTTCGACAAAATAAAATCACCACCGTGCTCTAAAAGATATAAGTGAAGTACTAGAGCAAAACTATTTAGCTCAAAAGATATAAGTGAAGCACATAGAGTGTTCTAACAAATTCTAGGCCATATTTATCTCTCTCAAAAAGGTGCGTCGAGCAAGGATGATTGTGGCAAACTAACAAGCAAAGACTCAAATTATACATGACGCTCCAAGTAAAACACATATCATGTGGTGAATAAAAATATAGTCTCGAGTATAGTTACCGATAGATAAAGACGAAAGAGGGGATGCCTTCCCGGGGCATCCCCAAGCTCAGGCTTTTGGTTGTCCTTGAATTTTACCTTGGGGTGCCTTGGGCATCCCCAAGCTTAGGCTCTTGCCACCCTTTGTTCCATAGTCCATCAAAGCAATACTCAAAACTTGAAAACTTCACAACACTAAACTTAGACAAAAATCTCATGATCTCCGTTAGTATAAGAAAACAAACCACCACTCAAAGGTACTGTAATGAACTCATTCTGTGTTTATATTGGTGTTAAATCTACTGTATTCCAACTTCTCTATGATTCATATCCTCCTATACTACTCATAGATTCATCAAAATAAGCAAACAACACACAAAAAACAGAATCTGTCAAAAACAGAATAGTCTGTAGTAATCTGTAACTTTCGCATACTTCTGTAACTCCAAAAAAATTGAAATAAATTGGTAAATATGAGGAATTTGTCTATTAATCATCTGCAAAATGAATCAACTAAATAGCACTCTCCAGTAAAATCTAGTGACTTTTCTAGTGAGCGCTAACGTTTCTATTTTTTACAGCAAGATCATATAAACTTCACACAAGTCTTCCCAAAGGTTCTACTTGGCTCAAACACTAATTAAAACACAAAACCACATCTAAACATAAGCTAGATGCAATATTATTCCTAAACGGAAGCAAAAACAAAGAAAATAAAATTGGGTTGCCTCCCAACAAGCGCTATCGTTTAACGCCCCTAGCTAGGCACGATACAAGGATAGATCTAGGTATTGCCATAATGATAAGATATATCACAAAAACTCATCTCATATTCCCTATGTTCAGCACCAAGTTTTATTTGTGGCAAGCAGAAGTAATCAAAAGGGCTAAATTTAATGGGACAAAAGTCCCCCATATCAACCTCAGGAGGTATAGGTTCCTCCTTTGGCCCTTTATAGTGTACAACCAATTCATCATTATAGGCATTCTTTTGGCAGAAGGTCATGAGCCTTCGCTCGAAGGAAAAACCTAACCCATTGTTTTGAATAGAAAAATTATCATTCAATTCAGATATTCTATCAACCAAGACATCGGTAGGAACCTTTTTTCTAAGGTTTTCATTAAAAGCAACATGGTCAGGAGATCGCAACCGCATTATGTCTTCTTGATTAAATAAGATAGCCTCTATGGGAGGTCGACCAGCATCTACCCCATAATGAGCAAAGATTTCTTTGGCTTCCTTCATGATAAATCTGAATTCATGAGCCAAAAAGATAGTAGTTGCACGCTTAACAGAAGAATGCTCAATATTGCAAATTCCAGAAAGATTCTCTCAATACGAGGATGCATATGGATAAATTGCCTTTGGATTTCAACTACAATCATAGATATGGCGTCCACAAGGCTACTAGTTCTATACAGAATAGACCCACCCATAGTAGGCAAAGCACCGGCACAAGTGAAGAAGTCTTGAAGAACTCCTTTTCCATTAATATTACCACTGCCAACCCGAAACTTCTCAATATATAAAGTGGTAGTTTCTTCCGGAGGGTCAACATAGATGTTGCCCTCAACATTACTACCCTTCTCAATAAAATCTTCCCCCATCTCAGACATGAGGGCAAGCGAACGATAAACACACGGCAAAAAGAAGGGCAAATCAAACGGCAAGTGTGAAGTGGGGGAGAGGAAAATGAGAGGCAAATAAATGTAATGCGAAGGATAAGGGTTTGTGATAGGTACTTGGTATATGACTTTTGCGTAAGTCTGCCCGGCAACGGCGCCAGAAAATATTCTTGCTACTTCTCGACCTTGCGTTGTATTCCCTCGAAGAGGAAAGGGAGATGCAGCACAGTAGCGTAAGTATTTCTCTCAGTTTTTGAAAACCAAGGTATCAATCCAGTAGGAGACCACGCGCGAGTCCCTCGCACCTGCACAAACAAATAAGAACTTCGCAGCCAACGCGATAAGGGGTTGTCAATCCCTTTACGGTCACTTACGAAAGTGAGATCTGATAGATAGGATAGTTTGATATTTTTGGTATTTTGGGATATAAGAACAGAAAGTAAAAACAGCAAAGTAAAGTAGATTGTAGATTGATATGTTGAGAATAGACCCGGGGGCCATAGGTTTCACTACTGGCTTCTCTCATGATAGCAGATTTCTACGGTGGGTGAACGAATTACTGTCGAGCAATTGATAAAAAAGCGAATAATTATGAGACTATCTAGGCATGATTATTATATATAGGCATCATTTTCGAGACAAGTAGCAAAACGATTCTGCATCTACTACTATTACTCCACACATCGACCGCTATCCAACATGCATCTAGAGTATTAAGTTCATAAGAACAGAGTAACACTTTAAGCAAGATGACATGATGTAGAGGGATAAACTCAAGCAATATGATATAAACCCCATATTTTTTATCCTCGATGGGAACAATAAAATACGTGCCTTGATGCCCCTACTGTCATTGGAAAAGGACACCGCAAAATTGAACCCAAAGCCAAGCATTTCTCCCATTACAAGAACTATAGATCTAGTAGGCCACACCAAACCGATAATTCGAAGAGACTTCCAAGGATATTATAATCATACATAAACGAATTCATAAAAGAACCAAATATTTCTCATAGATAATCTTGATCATAAACCCACAATTCATCGGATCTCGACAAACACACCGCAAAAAGATTACATCGAATAGATCTCCTCGAAGACCGAGGAGAACTTGGTATTGAGATCCAAAGAGAGAGAAGAAGTCATATAGGTACTAACTATGGACCCGAAGGTCTGTGGTAAACTACTCACAACTCATGGTGAGGCGATGGTGTTAATGTAGAAGTACTCCGTGGAAGATCCGCCCTCCGGTGGAGCTCCAGAACAGGCCCTAAGATGGGATCTCATGGGAACATAAGGCTGCGGCGGTGGAATTAGGGTTTTCTCTGTTGCTTCGATGTTTTCAGGGTACATGGGTATATATAGGAGGAAGGAGGGCACCGGGGGAGCAACATGGGGTCCACGAGGCAGGGGGGCACACCCAGGGTGAGGGGTGTGCCCCCCACCCTTGTGGATGCCACGTGTGCCCTATTCCATGGTTCTCAAGTCTCCCATGAAGGTATCGCTCCAAAAATATCTCTCCCAAAGGTTTCACTCCATTTGGACTCCGTTTGATATTCCTTTTCTGTAAAACCATGAAATAGGAAAAAAACAGCAATCTGGGCTGGGCCTTTGGGTTAATAGGTTAGTCCCAAAAATAATATAAAAGTGTATAATAAAGCCCATTAGACATCCAAAACATCATATATAATAGCATGGAACAATCAAAAATTATAGATATGTTGGAGACGTATCAAGACCTAGGGCAATTTGAGGAAGCCCATCGTTGAAATATACAAGCCAAGTTCTATAATGAAAATTCCCACTAGTATATGGAAGTGACAACATAGGAGACTTTCTATCATGAAGATCAAGGTGCTACTTTGAATCACAAGTGTGGAAAAAATATAGTAGCATTGTCCCCTTTTTTCTTTTCTTTTTTCTTTTTTTGGGCCTTCCTTTTTTTCTATTTGGCCTTTGAAAGGATCGAGAAGAGTATGTCTAGAGGGGCGGTGAATAGACTCCTAGCAACAAAAGTGGCAGCTTTTAATTTTCTTGAAGTTGGAGTGGAGTTTTAGCACATGCTTAAATATTCACAATACCTCACAAGCATGCATAACAAGAGTATATAGGTATTGGAGAGTAAACATGCAACTTTGACTACTTGACAAAATAAAAACCTAGCCTTTTCCCAATTTTAAGTCTTGGCAGATTTTAGCAATTAAGCACAAGTCAAGCAATCAACCTACACATGCAATTCTAAGAGTATAGCAGCGGAATGTAAAACAATTGCATATGAAGGTAAATGGAGGAGTTTGGAGAATGCAAACGCAAGTGAAGACACGGATGTTTTTGTCGTGGTTCCGATAGGTGGTGCTGTCGTACATCCATGTTAATGGAGACTTCAACCCACGAAGGGTAACGACCGCGCGAGTCCACGAAGGGTCCACGAACAAGCAACCTTGTCTATCCCACCATGGCCATCGCCCACGAAGGACTTCCTCACTAGGGTAGATCTTCACGAAGTAGGCGATCTCCTTGCACGTACAAACTCCTTGGTTCAACTCCACAATGTTGTCGGAGGCTCCCAAGTGACACCTAACCAATCTAGGAGACACCACTCTCCAAAAGGTAATAGACAGTGTGTTGATGATGAAATCCTTGGTCAAATGCTTCAAATGATAGTTTCCCCAACACTCAAAGAGTTCCTCACAGATTTGGATATGGTTGAAGAATGATTTGAGTGGAAAGCAACTTGGTGAAGGCTAGAGAACAAGATTCATATGGTAGGAATGGAATATCTTGATCTCAACGCTTGAGTAGGTGGTTCTCTCTCAGAACAGTGAGTAATGGAAGTGTAGGTATGTTCCGATGGCTCTCTCCACAAATGTAGAGTGGGTGGAGGGGTATATATAGCCTCCACACAAAATCCAACCGTTACACACAATTTACCAAACTCGGTGGGACCGATTCATAGAAATCGGTCAGACCGATTCAGTTCATAATGTGACCGTTAGGCATTTCGGTGGGACCGATATGATCAACTCGGTGGGACCGATTTCATTAGGGTTAGGGCATAACGTAATCTCGGTGAGACCGATTACACAAACTCGATAGGACCGATTTTGGTAATGAGCACACAGAGGGTTGGTCGAGCAAACTCGATGGGACAGATTCGCTCGTTTCGATTGGACCGAAACGTTATGAAGGGGCAACAGAGAGTTTGCAATGTTAACACGGTGAGACCGATTATCACATCTTGGTTGGACCGAAATGTTTCAAATAGGAAATAGAGAGTTTACATTCCCATCTCGGTGAGACTGAGATCCCTATCGGTGAGACTGAAATGATTAGGGTTTCTGCAGTGGCTATGTCAAATGAACTCAGTGGCGCCGGATAGAACTTTTCGGTAGGGCCGAGTTTGACATTTGGTTTGGGACATATGTGGATGTGATAAAGTGGTTGAGGGTTTTGGAGCATATCACTAAGCACTTTGAGCAAGCAAGCCATTAGGCAACACCTCGTACCCTTTTAATAGTATTGGCTTTCCTATGGACTCAATGTGATCTTGTATCACTAAAATAGAAAGAAGTAGAGTCCTGAGCTTTGAGCTTAAGCCAATGCTTTGTCCTTATCATCTTGAAGGGGTTCCACATCCTCTAGTCCATGCCACTCCATTTGTTGAACCTACCTGAAATATACTAGATGAAAGCATTAGTCCAACAAGAAATATGTTGACATTAATTACCAAAATCACCCAGGGAGCACTTTTGCTTTCAATCTCCCCCTTTTTGGTAATTGATGACAACATACATCAAAGCTTTAGATAAAGATACGAAGAATAACGAGTAAAGCTTTGGAAGGACATGTAACATGCATAGGTCCCCCTACATGTATGCAATCATGTAAATATGGAATATAAGAGCATGTGAAAGCGTAGACATGGCAGAGCAAGCAATGAGTTACATGTATCTTGGCTATATGCATCAAAGCAAATGATATGAATATATGCAGTGTATCCTCATGTTCATGATTCCTTCTTGCAAACAATATGTACATTAGCAAGAAATCTTCATGCACATGAGTGTGATGCTTATACTTACCTTGTGGTCTTGAGCTGGCTTATGAAGGAATGAACCTAAGTAAACAAGGTTAGATAACACAGGTGCATCAACTAGACAGAGCAACAAAAGAGCCACAAGAGTACCAAGATTGGGATAGCATGTAAAGAGTGAGTACTGGGTACTCTTGAACAAGGACATGTTCCCAAGAGTAAAAGATATGCAATGAATTCGAAAGACTTTCTTTCCCTAGCAGTCTTTCTCCCCCTGAATCTCATACTGGATAATGGAAGAAAGTAGTTAAACAGAATCATAGAAAAACATATCAGATCAATAACATAGAAATGTCTTTCCCCTCTTAAAGACATGTGACTTCTCTCCTCTTGAACACCAAGCATCTGGCGCATGTGATTCTCTCTCTCCCCTTAAGCTTTGATGTGAACTCTCTCTCCCCCTTTGACATCAATTTCCAGGAAGGGATCTTCTGGAGTGTGAGTCAAACTAGGTTTGGTCCTTGAGTCACAGAGCAGAGCAGTATAAAAATGTGATGCTGGTAGAGGAAAAGAATCATTGAGTGGAGCTGGAACAAATAAGTAGGATACAAATGACAGAGTCTCTCTTCAGTAGTGAAATCGGTAGCACCGAGTTGTTTTCTTCGATGGCACCGAGATGGTTCGGTTTAACCGAAAGAGGCAAATCGGTGAGTCCGAGTTCAACACAAAGAGAATAATTTTTCATCTCAGCTCACTAGGCAAATAAGATCCCACAAAGATTTGCAAGGAATTAACTGAAGGATTTACAATGAATTGGATGCAGAAAATTCGGAACAAAATAGATAAAAGAGAATCTAGATGAAGTTTTTTTTGTTTAAAAGAAAGGAACAAAATGCAATGGAACAAATGCACAAACTCAGAGAAACACTAGAGAACTTCATCTAGAATTGGTCAGCGACAAGGTCACCTATGTTAGAGTATATTGACTTAGGATTCAAGTGAGGACACTTGATCATAGGTCATACTCATTGTTTAAGCTCAAAATGGGGTTGCCAATTTTCGTTTAAGCATTTGATGTATTCCCATCTTGTTGAGTTGCTTTGACCCATGTCTTGGGGTAAAGCTTCTCTAGGATGGAATGACATACCTTGGGTGGTGGTTTTGATCTTGATCATGTAGTTGAACTTGTGTGGTTTGCTCAAGGTTGATGTAGCTCATCAGGAATTGGGAGCACCACTTGTAGTTTGAGTTCATCGTACTACATGGGTTAGTCTTGCAAGGAAGAGCACTTGTGTATCCAAAATGACAATCATGATAACTTGATACCAAATGAAATTTGATATATAGAAATTGTCAAAGGATATATTGAAGGGTTTCATGCTTCCTTGTCTTCAACCACCACGGTGTGGGGACTTGGTGATGTAGAGATTGCTCAATATGTGAGTGAGTTGCAATCCCATGGATTTGATTCATCCAAGTGCCTACAAGGGTTAGATAGCATGCAAGGGTACAAATATATCCAAGACATATGATCAGCATCTTAAGAGAAAAAAACAAGGATTAGTCAAAGGCTTATGCCTTGCATGTATCCAAAAAGAGTTCCTACTCCAAGTTTGAGGCGTCAATAATGTTCAATTCACCTATCAACCTGCAAAACACTTTCTCATCAAGTGGTTTAGTAAATATATCCGCTAATTTCTTATCGGTGCGAACATGTTTAAGATTGATATCACCCTTAGCAACATGATCTCGAATCAAATGATGACGAACTTTGATATGCTTAGTTCGAGAATGTTGCACGGGGTTGTGAGCAATATTAATAGCACTTTCGTTGTCACAAAGCAATGGAACATGTTTCACATAGATCCCATAATATTTAAGAGTTTGGGTCATCCAAAGTAATTGAGCACAACATGAACCAGCGGCAATGTATTCCGCTTCGGCGGTGGAAAAGGATACCGAGTTATGTTTCTTAGAGGACCAAGACACAAGATATCTACCAAGAAATTGACAAGTACCCGAAGTGGACTTTCTATCAACCTTGTCACCGGCATAATCCTATTCGGAGTAGCCAACAAGATCAAAAGAGGGCCTCTTAGGATACCAAATGCCAAAATTTGGTGTATGAATTAAGTATCTCACTATCCTTTTCACAGCCTTAAGATGCCATTCTTTAGGAGCCGCTTGATATCGTGCACACATGCACACACTTAGCATAATATCGGGACGGGAGGCACATAGATATAACCGTGAACCATTCATAGAGCGGTAAACTTTTTGATCAACCGGTTCGCCATTCTTAGTCAAGTCAAGATGTCCACTAGTAGGCATGGGTGTAGTCATACCTTTGCATTCTTGCATGTTGAACTTCTTGAACAAGTCCTTGGTATACTTTGTTTGAGAAACAAAGTTACCCTCCTTAGTTTGCTTGATTTGCAAACCAAGAAAGAACTTGAGTTCACTCATCATCGACATCTCAAACTTTTCCGACATTAGCTTTCCAAACCTTTCACTAAAATGGGGGTCAGTAGAACCAAATATGATATCATCAACATAAATTTGGCACATAAATAATTCACCATTAAGCCTTTTTGTAAAAAGAGTGGAATCTATTTTTCCAATCTCAAAGCCTTTTTCAATAAGGAACTTGGTTAAGCATTTATACCATGCTCTAGGAGCTTGTTTAAGACCATAAAGAGCTTTGTGAAGTTTGTAAACATGATTGGGTAGGATTAACAAAGCCGGGAGGTTGTTTAACATAAACTTACTCCTCAATTTCACCATTTAGAAAAGCACTTTTGATGTCCATTTGGTACAAAGTGATATCATGGTGATTAGCATAAGCAAGTAAGATGCGGATGGACTCAAGTCTAGCAACGGGGGCATATGTCTCACTGTAGTCCATACCTTCGACTTGAGTGTAGCCTTGGGAGATGAGACATGCTTTGTTGCGGACGACTTGACCATCTTCATCTTGCTTGTTGCAAAACACCCATTTGGTACCAATGATGTTGTGGTTGTTGTCGGACTTTTCGACCAATGTCCACAATTGATTTCTCTCAAAGTTGTGTAGCTCTTCGTGCATAGCGTTCACCCAATCCGGATCATTAAGAGCATCTTCAACCTTCATAGGTTCAAGGTTAGATATGAAGGAGTAATGTTAACAAAAGTTAGCTAGATGAGATTTAGAGCGAGTGATTCTCCCGGTCTGGATATCATCGTAGATTTGCTCTACGGGATGATCTCTAGCAATTCTTGCTCTTACTCGTGAAAGCTTTTGCTTGGTTCGGGGTGGAACATCCTCTTCATCTTCTTCTTCCTCTTATCCTTCTTCATTGTTGTTAGTGTTGTTGTCCCCTTGTGGAGGTGGAGAAGGAGGTCGATGAGGTTCATCTTGATGCACCTACTCGTTTCCTTCATCATGGCGTGTCCCACTTGTGTATGCCTCCAAGCCAACTTGTGGTTCACCTTGTCGTGAGATAGAAGCTTCCACATGGATGGATGACGTACTCTCTTTCACCTCTGTTGGACGGATCTTGCCAATAGACAAGTCTTGAATTGCTTCTGAATGATCTTTATCTCCTACATCAATTGGTAATTGCTCTATTTGCGAGCCATTAGATTCATCAAACTTCACATCTACCGTCTCTTCAACCTTTCGGGTGAAATTGTTGTAGACACGGTAAGTGTGAGAGTTTAAGCCATAACCAAGTAGGAAACCTTCGTGAGATTTAGGAGCAAATTTAGAACGATGATGCTTATCAAGAATGTAGCACTTTGATCCAAATACTCAAAAATATCCAACTTGGGGTTTGTTACCAGTGAGAAGCTCATATGTCGTCATGCCGAGAAGCTTGTGAAGATACAAGCGATTTGTTGCATGACAAGCTGTCTCAACCACTTCCGCCCAAAAGTGTCTTGGCGTATTGTACTCATCAAGCATCGTTCTTGCCATCTCGATAAGGGTCCGGTTCTTCCTCTCAACAACTCCATTTTGTTGAGGCGTGTACGTAGACGAGAACTCATATGGAATCCCTTCTTCGTCAAGAAAGGTATCCACATTTGCGTTCTTGAACTCCGTTCCATTCTTCATCTTCACTTCAAATTGATTTTGGGCCTTCCTAGCGAAGTTTTTGAAGATCTTTTGGACCTGCGATTTATCATCAAGAAAGAACACCCACGTAAATCTTGAAAAATCATCAATAATAACTAATCCAAAAGAGTTACCACCGAGGCTTTTGTAAGCATTGGGACCAAAAAGATCCATATGAAGTAGCTCAAGTGGTCTTCTCGTAGGCATGATGTTCTTCACGGGATGACTTCCTCCAACTTGTTTTCCTACTTGACAAGAACTACAAAGTCTATCCTTGTGAAATATAACATCTTTAACACCAAGGATATGATCACCTTTAATAAGCTTATCAAGATTTCTCATACCGACATGACCTAACCTTCTATGCCACAACCATCCTTTAGAAGATTTAGCAATAAAACAAGTGTGAGGTAGGGCTTTCTTAGTGAAGTCAACAATGTACAGGTCACCTTTACGAATGATGGTAAAGACCATATTATGATTATCTCTACGAAATACTTGGCAATCAACATGAGTGAATAGCACCTTTAAACCAAAATCAGCTAGTCTAGACATGGAGAGAAGATTATATCTGAGAGATTCTACAAGCATGACATTGTTAATTAAGCTATCATTGGATATGGCCACCTTACCAAGGCCAACAACTTTACCCTTAGAATTGTCACCAAAGGTAACATACTTCCATGGACCATCATTTCTAGCAAGCTCATCAAACATGTCCTTACCTCCGGTCATGTGATCCGTGCATCCACTATCAAGCACCCATTCCTTTCCTCCAGCTATGTAACCATGAAGATTTGCCATAAGACCAAGATGTCTCATTTGTTCATCAAGCTCATAGTCACTATCATCATCCTCATCATAGTATCCATGATCCACATCGTCATGTGATGGATCAATTCCTAGAGAGAGTGAACCATTAGAAGTATGACCGTAACAATGTTCATCTCTATGAATTCTACTGACTTTGGAAATGATATTGCTAATGATTCCAACATCTCCTCTGGCACGCATGAGATAATGAAGCTCAAATAAACATTCACAAAATTTGGGATCACTAGAGTTCATCTTACTTAAAGCAATGGACTTTTGAAGAATCACATCTAGATTTTTCAAAGAGTAGTCCGGAAATCGTTCCTCATGGAATCTCCATATAGTATAAGCACATTCAAAAGTTGGCAAACATACAAGCAAGTTTCTAGGCAATCCTCTAGTGATAACATTAACAGTTCTAAGATTTCGAACCATGTCAAGTTTCTCATTGAAAGTAGGATTCGAAGCATCAATGGGGGGCATACAAGGATTTTCAATATACTTGTTCAAATGATATTCATTGAAGATCTCAAGCACCTCATTTTCTCATTCATGAAAGTACTCTCCATCAAGCATAGGAACTCTATGTCTAATGCTCCCCAACGTAGACTCATCCATCTTCCTCCAATGGTGATTAAACGAAGCAATGGAGACCAATGCTCTGATACCAGTTGAAAGGATCGAGAAGAGTATGTCTAGAGGGGAGTGAATAGACTCCTAGCAATAAAAGTGGCAACTTCTAATTTTCTTGAAGTTGGAGTGGAGTTTTAGCACATGTTTAAACATTCACAATACCTAAAAAGCATGCATAACAAGAGTATATATGTATTGGAGAATAAAGCACGCAGCTTTGACTACTTGACAAAATAAAAACCTAGCCTTTTGCCAATTTTAAGTCTTGGCGGATTTTAGCAATTAAGCACAAGTCAAGAAATCAACCTACACATGCAATTCTAAGAGTATAGCAGCAGAATGTAAAACAATTGCATATGAAGGTAAAGGGAGGAGTTTGGAGAATGCAAATGCAAGTGAAGACACAGATGTTTTTGTCGTGGTTCCGGTAGGTGGTGCTATCGTACATCCACGTTGATGGAGACTTCAACCCAAGAAGGGTAACGGCTGCGCGAGTCCACGGAGGGCTCCACCCACGAAGGGTCCACGAAGAAGCAACCTTGTCTATCCCACCATGGCCATCACCCATGAAGGACTTGCCTCACTAGGGTAGATCTTCACAAAGTAGGCGATCTCCTTGCCTGTACAAACTCCTTGGTTCAACTCCACAATCTTGTCGGAGGCTCCCAAGTGACACCTAACCAATCTAGGAGACACCACTCTCCAAAAGGTAATAGATGGTGTGTTGATGATGAACTCCTTGCTCAAATGCTTAAAATGATAGTTTCCCCAACACTCAAACAGTTCCTCATAGATTTGGATATGGTGGAAGAATGATTTGAGTGGAAAGCAACTTGGGAAGGCTAGAGAACAACATTTATTTGGTAGGAATGGAATATCTTGATCTCAACGCTTGAGTAGGTGGTTCTCTCTCAGAACAGTGAGTAATGGAAGTGTAGGTATGTTCCGATGGCTCTCTCCACAAATGTCGAGTGGGTCGAGGGGTATATATAGCCTCCACACAAAATCCAACCATTACACACAATTTACCAAACTCGGTGGGACCGATTCATAGAACTCGGTCAGACCGATTCAGTTCATAATGTGACCGTTAGGCATTTCAGTGGGACCGATATGATCAACTCGGTGGGACCGATTCATTAGAGTTAGGGCATAACGTAATCTCGGTGAGACCGATTACACAAACTCGGTAGGACCGATTTTGGTAATGAGCACACTGAGGGTTGGTCAGGCAAACTCGGTGGGACCGATTCGCTCGTTTCGGTTGGACCGAAACGTTACGAAGGGGCAAGAGAGAGTTTGCAATGTTAACTCAATGAGACCCATTCTCACATCTCGGTTGGACCGAAATGTTTCAAATAGGAAACAGAGAGTTTACATTCCCATCTCGGTGAGACCGAGATCCCTATCGGTGAGACCGGAATGATTAGGGTTTCTGGCAGTGGCTACGTCAAATGAACTCGGTGGCGCCGGATAGAACTTTTCGGTAGGGCCGAGTTTGACTTTTGGTTTGGGACATATGTGGATGTGAGAAAGTGGTTGAGGGTTTTCGAGCATATCACTAAGCACTTTGAGCAAGCAAGCCATTAAGCAACACCTCATCCCCTTTTAATAGTATTGGCTTTCCTATGGACTCAATGTGATCTTGGATCACTAAAATAGAAAGAAGTACAGTCCTGAGCTTTGAGCTTGAGCCAATTCTTTGTCCTTATCATCTTGAAGGGGGGTTCCACATCCTCTAGTCCATTCCACTCATTGTTGAACCTGCCTGAAATATACTAGATGAAAGCATTAGTCCAACAAGAGATATGTTGATATTAATTACCAAAATCACCCAAGGAGCACTTGTGCTTTTATCCTTTCTCTTTTTTTATTTGGCCTTTTTTCAAGGGACAATGCTCTAATAATGATGATCATCACACTTCTATTTACTTACAACTCGATACTAGAACAAAAATATGACTCTATATGAATGCCTCCGGAGGTGTGCCGGGATGTGCAATGATCTAGCATAGCAATGACATCAAAAGACGGACAAGCCATGAAAATATCATGCTAGTTGTCTTACGATCATGCAAAGCAATATGACAGTGATGGTGCGTGTCATAATAAACAAAACAGTGGAGTTACATGGCAATATATCTCGGAATGGCTATGGAAATGCCATAATAGGTAGGTATGGTGGTTGTTTTGAGGAAGGATATAAGGTGGTTTGATGCACCAGCGAAAATTTCACGGTACTAGAGTGGCTAGCAAGGTGGAAGGGTGAGAGTGCGTATAATCCATGGACTCAACATTAGTCATAAAGAACTCACATACTTATTGCGAAAAATCTATTAGCCCTCGAAGCAAAATACTACGACGCATGCTCCTAGGGGGAAGATTGGTAGGAGTTAACCATCGCGCGCCCCCGACCTTCACGCAAAGATAAACAATCAAAATACAATGCGCTCCAATTTGGTTACATAGTTAGGAGACCATACGTGCATGCTTCGGGAATCACAAACCTTAACACCAATATTTTTACTAAACCAAAATCATTCACTAGTACCTCCCACATATTAGCATCTCTATATCGCAAAACTATTGCAATGAATCAAACATATCATATTCAGCGATCTACAAGCTGATGTAGGATTTTATGACTAACCATGTGAATGATCAACTCATGTCAACTCTCTAAATAGATATAAGTGAAGAAAGAGATTTTAAATCTTTCTACAAAAGATATGCCCACGCTCTAACAAATATAAGTGAAGCAAAAGAGCATTCTTCAAATGGCGGTTTTTTATGTGTGGAGAAACAGGCAATCCAAACTTCGAATGATATAAGTGAAGCACATGAAGCATTCTATAAATTCATACTCAAAAGATATAAGTGAAGTGCAAAGAGCATTCAATCAATCAACCAAGGATTGTCTCATACCAGCATGGTGCATTTATTAAAAGGAAAAATAAAAAGCACACGACGCTCCAAGAGTTTACGCATATCATGTGAGCGAAACGAATCCGAAAACATACCGATATTTGTTGAAGAAATATGGGATGCCTTCCGGGGCATCCCCAAGCTTAGACGCTTGAGTCTCCTTGAATATTTACTTGGGGTGCCTTGGGCATCCCCAAGCTTGAGCTCTTACCTCTCCTCCTTCTCTTCACATCGAGACCTCTTCGATCTTCGAGCACTTCATCCACACAAAACTTAACCGAACTTTTAGTGGCGGGGTTGGTACATATGATCAATGAAATCCCATCATGTACTGCTCTAACATTATTGTATAATTATGAACAAACATTACTCACTGTATTCTATGAAAATTCTATGGCCCCAAGTCAAGGAGGCTTCAACAAGAATTCAAACATATGCAAATAATGAAGCTATAACAACAATCTGTGAAAACAAGATAGTCTGTAGTAATCTGAACATTAACCATACTTCTGCAACTCTAAAAATTCTGGCAAAATGAGGAAAAAATAACAATTTGTATAGAAAGACTGTGCAAAAAGTTTCAGATCCTTTCTACGATCCAGTAAAAATATTAAATCATGCACTACAGCCAAAGTTTCTGTTTTTGCACCACACAAACCAACAAGCAGTTTAATCATCCTAAAGGAAACTCTTGGCACATTATTTTTATAATACAATGGAATTGTACAAGGGGATAATTATTTTTGTTGAAAAGTTTCTGGAATCAAGGTTCACAAAGTTTCCATGGGCATGAACAAAGTTCAAGGCTAGCTCCCACTTTAACAATGCTCGTCTTTCTCACTTTCGCTTTTCTTTTTAAAAAGTTTTTGGTTCCCCTCTTTATTTTATTTTTGTTTTTGAACTTTATAAAAGCACACAACAGAAATAAATGACTCTCTAAAACTTCCGGGTTGTCTCCCTGGCAGCGCTTTCTTTAAAGCCATTAAGCTAGGCATAAAGTGCTCAAGTAATGGATCCACCCGGATCCCAAGGTATATCAAAGCCAATTTTAATTAACAATGATTTGTAATTTAGTAGTGAGCACAAAGTAACATATATCATGCAAAAATGAAGTCCGACTCTCTTCCTATGCATCGGCATGTCATAGATGAACAATTCATGCACACATAGTAAAGGCCAATGCATAGTATAAACAGTTTCTTGCAATTTTATCAAATTGGAAACATAGAGAGGCGGAGATGTAGTTCCTATCTCATAATAATTGCAAGTAGGAGCAGCAACCACATGCATATTATATCTATTAAAATCATCATGTGTAGTAGTGAGACGCAACCCATCAATATAATCCTTAATGAGGGAAAACTTCTCCGATAGTGTAGTCGGGAGAATTCAAAAAGATAATAGGTCTATCATGTGTGGGTGCAATAGCAACAATTTCATTCATAACATAATGAACTATAGCAAGTTCATCTCCATAAGCATAATTCATATTGGCATCTTGGCCACAAGCATAGCAAGCATCAAGTTCATCCAAAAGGGATATTTCAAACGAATTCAAGGGATCATAGCAATCATCATAGCATTCATCCTTCGGTAAGCATGAAGGGAAATTAAACAATGTGTGAGTTGAAGAGTTACTCTCATTAGAAGGTGGCCACGGGTAGCTAATCCGCTCTTCCTCCTTTTGTTCTTCGCTCTCCTCCTCATCTTTTTCATCTAATGAGCTTACAGTGTATTCAATTCCTTATTCTATAGTTTCCTGCAAAATATTAGTCTCTTCTTGGACAGCAGAGACCATCTCAATAAATGCATCAATATCGACATTGTATTTATAATTCAAATATCAATATTTCAATATAGCAAGATTTTCAGATCTATAAACAACATCATCATAATTTTCATACTCTTCAAACAAACATTTAATTTCACAAGCACCCTTAAAAGCAACAAATTCTTCTATTTGTTCAACATCATAGTAATCATATATACCATTAGCGTAAGATGCTAAGGTTTCATTAACATTAAATTTGCATGAAAAGGGAAGGTGTGGAGCCTTCATCCTAGAGCAACAAGTATAATCATATCTCAAGCATAATTCCCGAGCATACCAATGCAACATATAAATTTGATCCCATAATAGTTTCCCTTTTTGTGTCAAGCGATAATCCCTAAAGTATTCACGTTGATCCAATGTTACTCCCATTATATAGTTGAATGGGGTTTTCTCAGGATTATCAAAGTAGTACATAATATCTTTCACATAATGAACATCGAGAGTTTTGGGTGATTCCCCATCTCCATGAGTAGCAAGTACACCTAATTTTTTTGTATTTAGTGTTCCATATCCATAACTAATGATAACCCACAAGATTTTTTTGTATTTAGTGTTCCATCTCCATGAGTTTTGGGCGATTCCCCATCTCCATGAGTAGCAAGTACACCTATGGGTTTTGTATTTAGTGTTCCATATCTCAAGCATAACTTAGAACAACAAATAAAATCTACTTAGTGATAAAGCTAACAAGCACACACGAGAATATTCACCCCACGCTATTGTTCCCCGGCAACGGCGCCAGAAAAAGGTCTTGATAACCCACAAGTATAGGGGATCAATTCTAGCCTCTTCCGATAAGTAAGAGTGTCGAACCCAATGATGAGCTAAAGGTAGAACAAATATTCCCTCAAGTTCTATGGACCACCGATACAACTCTACGCACGCTTGACGTTCGCTTTACCTAGAACAAGTATAAAACTATAAGTACTTTGTAGGTGTAACATGATAGGTTTGAAAGAATATAAAGAGCACATAAATAAAAACTAGGGGCTGTTTAGGTAAAGAAGCAATAAAGTTAGTATAGCGAGTGTGGAAAAGTGGTGGTAGGGGTTGCGAAATTGTCCCTAAGCAACTGACTACGTTACTAGTCCGATAGCAAGTTTTATGTGGGAGAGGCCAGTGCTAGCATGTCATCCCTGACTTGGAATTCAATGCACTTATGATTGGAACTATTAGCAAGCATCCGCAACTACTAATGTTCATTAAGGTAAAACCCAACCATAGCATTAAGTTATATTGGTCCCCCTTCAATCCCGTCTACATCAATTTCTATGATAGGTTGAAGCTTCTGTCACTTTTGCCCTCCAATACATAGTCCTATCAAGATACAACTATCCCTATGGTGTGATCCACGCGCGCGCTCATATGATGGGCACCAAAGGACAGCAACATAACCACAAGCAAATTAAACCAATCATAGCAATTCACCAATTACCGATAGGACAACGAAAATCTACTCAGACATAATAGGATGGCAACACATCATTGTATAATAATATGAAGCATACATCACCATGTTCAAGTAGAGGGTATAGCGGATTGCGGGAGAGTGGACCACTGTAGATAGATGGGGGAAGGTGATCAAGATGTCGGCGAAGATGACAGAGGTGTTGGTGTAGATCGCTGTCACACGATGATGGCCCCAGCGGTGTTCCGGCGCCACCGGCAGAGAGGGGGAGAGAGCCCCCTCCTTCTCCTTCTTCCTTAGCCCTCTCCCTAGGTGGGAGAAGGGTTCTCCCTCTGGTCCTTGGTCTCCATGGCATGGGAAGGGCGAGAGCCCCTCCGAGATTGGATCTGTCTCTCTATGTTTCTGCATTCCAGATTCTGGCCTTTCACCGTTTCTTATATTCCCGGAGATCCGTAACTCTGATTGGGCTGAAATTTTAACATGATTTGTATTCGGATATTGGCTTTCTTGCGGCGAAAGAAGGGCACGAATTACCTTACGGGGTGGCCATGAGGGTCAGGGGCGCGCCCCCTACCTTGTGGCCCCCTCGGGCATCGTCTCGCGTTGATTCTTCTTCCCAAAAATCACGTATATTCCAAAAAAAACTCCATACATTTTTACCCCGTTTGGACTGCGTTTGATATGGATATTCTGCGAAACAAAAATCATGCAACAAACAGGAACTGGCAATGGGCACTGGATCAATATGTTAGTCCCAAAAATAGTATAAAAAGTTGCCAAAAGTTTGTAAAAGTTGTAGAATATTGGCATGGAACAATCAAAATTTATAGATACGACGGAGATGTATCATTGATCATGTCCCAAATACCAAAAACCGACTGAAAGAAACCAAAGCATCACAATTCTAGATGATGTCACATCGAATCTTGAGTGAGTCATCACATCAATCCCTCACCTTGAATTCCAAAATTTGTCCAATGAGCCGGGGTTATTAATACGTTTAACATATCTATAATTTATAAAGTATTCATGTCACATGGAGCAGTACTACCGCGTAGGGTGCGGAAGTAAAAAATTACTTTCGCTTGTACTACCGCGCAAGCCACCATTCTGGGCCAGAGGCCACGGTACTACCACATGCGAGGAGCGGTACTACTGTAAGGTGCGGTACTACCGCTGCCATGGGCGGTACTACCGTGGACCTCTATGGTACTACTGCTCCCTTGAGGAGTACTACTGCATTTCACAGAACAGTCATACTTGGGAGCCAACATCTTCGCAACGACAAGGAAAATGACCAGTGCTCCAAAGAAGCGAAGGAAAGGTGGTGCAAAGGAACAAATGTGTACGTGTTGATTCCTCCCTAACCTTTCCGAAGTGTACCCCCTCTTAATAGTATGCCTTTCCTACGACTCAATTCCACCAAAAAGAAACATAGAGAAACGTCGTCTTTGATAGGCTCCGAGGGGCAACGAATCGTCTTGTGCCTAGACATGAGAAATATGAAATGCTCCATGCAAACGAGTAGTACGCAAATGCATTTTCATCAATCACCAAAACCACTTAGGGAGAAATATGCCCTTACAATCTCCCCCTTTTTGGTGGATTGATGACAATACGCACTACTAGAAAAAAGGCTATAGGTAATATCACTATTAGTGGCGCACCAGAGATGTGGTGCGCCACTACTATATAGCAGTGGCGCACCACAAACAGGTGCTCCACTAATAGTGACATTACTAGTGGCGCACCAGGTGTGGGGTGCGCCACTACTATGTTTTTGAACAGTAACCAGCCATGCCCAGCCTTACCAGAGGCGCACCAGGGCAAGGTGCGCCACTACTATTTTTGATAGTAGTGGCGCACCTTGCCCTGGTGCGCCACTGGTAAGGCTGGGCATGGTGGTCCAAAAAAAAACATAGCAGTGGCGCACCCCTTCACTGGTGCGCCACTAGTATTCCTGGCTACTAGTGGCGCACCAGTGAAGGGGTGCGCCACTGGTAACCTGGGAGCAGTAGCTACTTAGGCAGCCACACCTACCACACACACTCACTTTCCCCCCTCCACCAAAACAAATCTGGTCGTCTTGCTCCTCCTCCTCACCTCATTTGGACCATTGATTCACCCAAATTAAGTGGTTAAATTTCCTTTTTTTGATAGGTAAGTAAGGGGAAAGCTTTCTTTATGTTCTAGATCTACTTTTCTCTCCGTCTCCAACAACGTACACACTTTTTATGGCCTAGAGATGTACGTATGTTTGTGGTGTTGCATATGTTTGTGTTTGCAGGTACCGGTATTTGAAATGCGATAGTTGCCAATATTTTGCCGGAATGTTGATTCATTTCCGTTTCGGCGAGAATTTGGCACTATGTGCATTCTTTTTGGTCCTATTTTTAGGCAAAGTCATGCCAAATTTTTTTTTGTTCTAAAATATCATTTTGCTCTACCCCGCAGGCGACCATGGTCCGCACGATGACCGAAGGCATCGTAAATAGGTTTTTGAGCTCCGCGAAGGCCGAGATGCTTCAAAAGAACGAGACGGAGATAAGATGTCCGTGTCGAAGATGCAAGCTGAAGAGCCTTATTGCGGACCCGGATTCCGGGCAGGTGCAGGACCACTTGCTCTTGCGTGGTTTCATGGATGGCTATCGGTGGCAAGGTGATGAAGATGACTATGAAGTCATCCATGGGGGCCGGGCAAGCAGAAAAAAGGAAGGGCAGCAAGACAATAGCGGCGAGGGCGGGCGAGAAGACGAAGAATCTCCAGGACATGATCACGAAATAGATGCAGGACACGGTCATCATGTAGAAGATGCCGGACATGATGATGAGGAAGATCAAGACGAAGGGCATGATCATGAAGATGAAGACGCCGGAGCAGACGACGATGGACCATCGATGGGCTGGGTGCATGACCCTCATATTCAAGAGCTGCTTCGCAAGCAGACGGGTAACGCAAGAGCTGCCGCCTGAGAGAAAGCCAAGCTGGATCAACTGGAGACAGACGCGGTTACTCCATTGTATGAAGGATGCAGGCCCGAGGATACCCGCCTGAAAGTAACGCTCATGGCTCTGGAGATGAAGGTAAAACACAAAATGACCGACGCATGCTTCGACGAGAACATGTCATTCTGGCACGAACGTCTTCCGAAGGGGAACAAGTGCCCGACCAGTTTCGAGGAGGCGAAGAAAATCGTGTGTCCTCTGGATTTACCGCACGTGAAATACCATGTGTGCATGAACGATTGCATCATTTATCGGGACGAGCACGCGGAGTCTACCATATGTCCGGTGTGCGGCGTCAGTCGATACAAGAAGAGGAAGAAAGCTCCTCGAAAAGTGGTGTGGTACTTTCCGATCACTCATCGTCTGCAGTGGTATTTCGCGGACCCTAAGCTAGCAAAGCTCCTGCGTTGGCACGCGGATAGGGAGGAGAAGAAGCGAGAAGATGACGGAAATGATCCGGAGATAAATAAAAAAGACAAGATGCTGAGTCACCCTAAGGACGCGAGCCAGTGGCAAGCGTTGAACTTCGAAGACACAGAATTTGGGGACGATCCAAGGAACATCGTGCTGGGCGCGAGCACCGATGGAGTCAATCCGTTTGGCAGCCAGAGAAGCACACATAGCACCTGGCCTGTGTTTGTGTGGATGTACAACCTTCCCCCCTGGATGTGCATGAAGAGGAAGTACATTCACATGAGTATGCTAATTGAAGGGCCGAAACAACCAGGGAACGACATCAATCTGTATCTGGGGCTGCTGAAAGAGGAGCTAGACACGCTGTGGAAAACGCCAGCCAATACGTGGGACGCCGCAGAGAAAGAATATTTCCCTATGAGAGCCGCACTGCTCACGACGGTGCACGACTATCTCGGTTACGGATATGTCGCGGGGCAGGTGGTCCACGGATTTTGTGCATGCGTCAGGTGCATGGATGACACAACGTATCGCCAGCTAGATAGAGATCCCGGGTCTTCGAAAACCGTGTTCATGGGACATCGAAGGTGGCTTCGCGACGATGACGCATGGAGAAAACGCAAGGATCTGTTCGATGGTGAAACCGAAACCCGAAGACCCCCACGTACGAGGAGCGGCGAGGAAATAGACGAGCTGTTGAAAAATTGGAAAGAGTGCCCACTGCCGGGAAAGAAGCGAAAGGCGCCAGAGCCGCTGCTGAAGGTATGGAAAACGAGGTCTGTTTTCTGGGACTTGCCGTACTGGAAGATCCTCCGTGTGCCTCACAGCCTTGATGTCATGCATATCACGAAGAACGTGTGCGAGAGTCTGCTTGGTACCCTCCTCAACATGCCAGAGAGGACCAAAGATGGGCCGAAAGCAAGGGCAGACTTGCAAAAAATGGGCATCAGGGAGGAGCTCTGGCGCCCTAATGATGATGATGATGATGATGAGGCGAAGGACAAGGAAAGTCATCGCAAAGGCAAAAAGGCCAAGAAGATCGAATATGACTACCCTCCCGCGTGCTTCACTCTAAGTCAGAAGGAGATCGAGCAGTTTTTCACCTGCCTCGTAGGAGTAAAACTTCCTTACGGTTACGCGGGGAAGATAAGCAGATACCTAGACTCAGCGAAGCAGAAGTTCAGCGGGATGAAGTCTCACGACTGTCACGTGCTGATGACGCAGATACTTCCAGTTGCAATCCGTGGGATCATGGACGCGCACGTCCGTGACACGCTATTTGGCCTATGCAACTTTTTCGACGTCATCTCTCGGAAGTCTGTTGGCGTGAGGCAACTCAGAAGGCTACAGGAAGAGATCGTGGTGATACTATGCGAGCTTGAGATCTACTTCCCGCCCGCATTCTTCGACGTTATGGTGCATCTGCTGGTCCATATCGTGGAGGATATCATCCAACTGGGGCCGACGTTCCTGCACAGCATGATGCCGTTCGAAAGGATGAATGGTGTCATCAAAGGATACGTTCGCAACAGGGCACGTCCAGATGGAAGCATAGCAAAGGGCTTTCTGACCGAAGAGTGCATCTCCTTCTGCACGAATTATCTAGGCATCGAGAACCCCGTTGGTCTGCCCGTCAACAGGCACCTCGGCAGGCTTGCTGGATGGGGTCACCGCGAGGGTCGCCGCGAAATGCATGTCAACTTCATGGGTCGACTCGCCGACTTTGAAAGAGCAAACCTAGTCGCGCTACAACACATAGACGTGGTCGATCCTTGGGTGGTAGAGCACAAAATCTTTATTGAGAAGACGTACAATGACCGAGGCCAACAGAGGACGGAGGGAGCTATAATCAAAGAGCACAACTCATGTTTCACGCGTTGGTTCAAGGAGAAGCTTCTGTCGTACCCTTTACATGAGGATTCTTCCGCGGAAGAAAAACTCATATTCGCCTTGTCACAGGGCGCCGAGCACAACCTGATGACCTATGAGGCGTACGATATCAACGGCTACACATTCTACACCGAGGAAAAGGACATGAAGAGCGATTATCAGAACTCCGGGGTAACGATGGAATCCTACACCGGTAACGACAAGGACAGATACTACGGAAGGATCGAGGAGAGCTGGGAGCTGAGCTACGCTGGAGAGAAGGTCCCGATGTTCCGTGTCAGATGGGCCAAGAGCGTCCTAAAAGAAGACCGGTATTTCACCACCATGGTTATACCAGAAGCCAAATCCAAGACCGCGGGCGCAAACGTCACCGCGAAAAATGAGCCATGGGTACTGGCTTCCAAAGTGGACCAATGCTTCTTCATTACCGACCCGTCAAAGCCCAGTCGTGTTGTCGTGAGGAGAGGCAAAAGGAACATCATCGGAATGGATGGAGTCGCCAATGAGCAAGACTTTGACAAGTACGGCGACCCGAAGATGGAAGATGACGACGACGATGAAGTACCATACACCACAAGAAGAAGCAGGACCACCCTACCTAAAGGACGTCCGTTCAAGAGAAGATCAATTCAAGGGGTTCCGGGGCTAAATTATTCAACCGCGAGGAAGAAGGGCAAGAAGATTGTGAAAAGATAGCTAAGATTGAATCACGACGTGTCGGCCGCGTGTGTGTGTGTCAGTGGCAAGCTCAATTATTACATGCAACTAAATTATTACATGTATCACTTGATTTCAACCATGTCATCTAATTCTAAATCTTTGCACAATGGTTTTATCACTCCATTTGCATTTTCCTATTCTTTTATCTCAAATCTTAAATTATCACAATGATTCAAATCTTAAATCTAAACACATAAGCCCACGTATATTGTCCTAAAAGATGTACATATATTTAATAGGAAATATTCAAATACATTAAAATGTATGTTGTTTAACAATATTTACATTCAAATGTATGTTGTTTAACAATATTTACATTCAAATACATTCAAATATTCAAATACATTCAAATATATTTAATAGAAAACTAAAAAAGAACTGACAAAAACAGTAAAGAAAAAACACAGAAAAAGGTAAAAAAATGTTTAAAGACCGGACTAGTGCAACCAATAGACATATATACATCAAAAACATTTTTTTAAAAGATTGAAAAAAATGGGGCCGCCAGGATTCGAACCCTGGCTGGCTGGGTTATGCATCAAGGGTCCAACCACTAGGCCATGGCAGTAGTTCTATCCATAACACAGACGCAGACAGTTTTAACCTATTACTACGAGTAGTAATGGCGCACTACCAGAGATGCGCCATTGAAATGCTCTGTTTATGGCGCACCTGCGAGGGGTGCGCCATTGTTAGCGCTGCCATCCCTGGCCTGCTCCGGCCGCGCCTCCCTCTCCTCACTCTCCCCGCACTTGTCCCTCTTCTTCCTCTCCTCTTCCCCTCCCCTGTCGCCGCCACAGCCCCCCATCCCCTGCGGCGCCGCCCCCTCCGACGCCACCGCCGGCCGCTGGGTCCCGACCCCGTCTCCCCCGCCGCCTCCCCTCCCCTGCTGCCCCGCCGCCGGTCCCCCACCGCCGCCGCACCCCACCACCACCCCACCGCCTCCCTCCTCCGCTCCTTCTCCTCCCAGGTAACCCCCGCCCGCCCCTCTCTCACGCGCCGTTCCTCTGCACGGGAGCAGGGGAGGCTGAGAAGCTCGCCAACGCCGTCGGCGTCACCCTCGGCCCCCGAAGCAGGGGAGGCTGAGGAGTACGCCGAGTTCCTCCACGCCCCGCGGAAGCGCTTCTCCGACTTCGGTAAGGGTTCTTGCTTTTCTGCTTGCTTGCAGCCCAGCAGCCTATATTCACAATCAAACCGACCAGAGCAATAAATTAAGCACTCAGTTATAGAAGGCAAAAGAAAACTACTAGTGAAACCTGCTGGTGGTGCTTGGCACCAAGAACTACCCACAGGACCAAAACACAATAATGAACTAAAAATCTTAAGCTGCCATCCACAATAAACACATGATTTATGACCATGGTGCAGAGCATGAAAATCCACAATACACACAATAAAAAATTAGTGCTTCTTTGTCTCAAGAACATTACTAGCAGCAAGTGCTTCTCCATTGTCTTGGTAACATTACAGGCATAAAAAGGAACAGAGTCACGTAGGTTTACTTACTTAAACTTAAATGATGCCAACCCTCCTCCATGTGAGAGTTCGATGTTTAGCAGATAACCTGTACAAGTGAGCCCTCCTCCATGGCCTGATCTCACACTTAGTTTCAATATGTGTGTCTAAAAACATAAAAGTTCATAACCAATCAATGCTTTCTTCTCTGCTGAGTGATGACATTGCATACCAGTATTCACAGATCAATTCCATCACACGTTAGCAACGACCAACCCAGCATCTGACAGTCATACAACAGCGGGTAACCAGCACACAATTACATCATATGCCCATTCTTGGCTCATGTGAATCTGAAATTAGCCGGCAGTTCCCCTTTACAAGCAGCATCATAGTCTTCTTCAAGCTGTGGTGCAGCTTCCTTATGAGGGCATACGAACTTGTCCCTGAATGCCTTTTCGGTCTCCGTGAAAACAGTGCTGTAGCTCGGGTTGCGCTTGAGCAATCCATTCTCGTTGAGAAACTTTACAGCATAGTATCGGGGCCTGAGACGCCTCTCTAGGCTGAGACCAAGCATTACGGGTCGATGAGCAATGTACGCCGATTCGAAGCCCACCTCGGAGATGAGGAACTCAAACTTGCGCTGCAGCGATTCCTTGGACTTATTCAGCTGCCTACAGGTATATAAAAATTCATCAGAAAACTTTCCTAAAAGTGAGAGTGGCAGGGCCTTGGGCTCTGCGGCTTCATCAAATAGCATGCATTCCAGGTCACCTCTTGTGATACTCATACCTGCTGGAAGATCCATTTGAACTCTGGTTATGCTCCACAGTACTTATCCTAGTTGAAACAAGAGCAGTTCCGTTACTTATGAGGTCCCTAGCTACAACAAATTAACTTCCTGGTATTTTTAGCATTGTTGTTTCTTTTGTTATATTTTCTGATGAACTCAAAGTAAGTTTAATTGCACTGATAAAATCATCGTGAGAGCAACACACATATTCTCTCTTTGTTAAGTCTGATTTACTATTACCTTCTGTTTTTCCTTTTCTGCTTACTTTCTTAGTGTTCGTTTGTTTACAGAGATCCTGCTTATATATACTGATGATGAGTCTTGTTGAAACCTTACATATGTTGGTTCCTGCTTATTTGCTCCAATGGCACAAACTTGAGCTGCTAGCATAAAAAGTGTTGCAGGCGACAGACAGTGAGGAGCTACTGTCAAAAACTTGAGCTACTGTCAAAAAATTCAGTTAGGTACAGTTAGCATCATGTAAGAAAATGGCCATAATGTGCCCTGATAATGATGTATTTTGTCATAAAAATATATAGTGGACTGCCATGATAATGACATGCTGCTAGTAGTTACTTCCATGAGTTGTTTTATTGACATGGCACATTTGCAATGGAGTTTTATATATCTTTAGCCACTGTTCATTAACAGCAAGTCAGTTTTGTTTATAGTTGAAAGTAAGTGTGTTACTCACCTGGGATCTTAACTGTTGGGGGGTAGTATTGTAACTAGAAGACCATGTATTTTCAGAATTGAGCTAAAGATTTGGGGGGTAGTATTTCTGATTTTAGAGCACCTTTGCTGGATGTATTTTACAGCAGCTGTTGGAATCAAAACAATGCTTGTGGGTTGTCCTGTTAAGTTGAGTGAGTCATTAGAGGGCAGATAGAGTCACCCACACCAATTAATGTTTATGAAGAAGAAGAATAAACCTGCTGCTGCTGCTGTTGTGATCTTCTGAAATGACCCATTGGCGACTTCATTACGCGGGGATAATGATTTTGCAGGTACCCCGAGAGGCCCTTGAGTTTGCCGGAATGTCGATTAACTTCCGTTCCGGCAAGTTCGGGTACTCCATATGTCCTATTTTCAGCAAAGGTCATGCTGAAATTTTCCGTGAATTTTAGCATGACTTTGCTAAAAATAGGACATATGGGGTACTTGCGACTAATGCATGGGCCGGGGTATCTTAGTATGCCTCGGTGTCGACAAACCCTAAGTGATGAGACCATGATAATTCCTCACAAACCCTAAATGATGAGATCTTGTTCCTTGACAATAACCAACTTTTTTACCAAACTTTTTTCCTATTTAGAGCGAACATGGCCGACAACGATGAGGCCGGCGGTTCGGGCGGCGGCAAGCCATTCTAGGAGCTGTCCCAGGAGATGGAGGAATACCCTCACCGCTATGAGGACGCCGCGGAAGACACCGATCCCGACTACACAACCCCTAGTGGCGTCGGGGATGACACCACTGATGGTGCCGCCGGGGATGCCACCACTGATGATGGCAGCGAACGCACAGATGGCAGCCAACCGAAGAGGCAACGGAAGGACCGGCGCCCGAACGTGCTCGGCACCTCAAGGAGGAATTTACTGAAGTGTCCTCCAGTGGGCATCCAACGGCGCCCAAAGAATTAGTCAGTGGGTACGCGGGACAACTCGGGTGCATTGTCCGGAGCACCGTCACGATCAACACCGAGAACCTAAGGCAACGTGAACGAGGGAATTTGCGGATCCTCCTCTTCACGAAGCTGCACGAACGATACAAGTTCCCCGGTGACTTCGCAAACACACGCCTCTTAGGGAATAAAGTGAACAGTGCCGCCCTCACGAAGATGAGCACGGCCCTGGCTTCTTGGAGAGCCCGGGTGAAGAAAATGATTGAAAGAGGTGATAGTTATGAGAAGATCAAGGAGAAAAATCCTTCGATCAGCAAAGCTGACTACCTGGAGTTCAAGACCAAGTGCGAGAGCAACGCATCCGTGGAATCAAGTCAGTGGGGGAAAGAAATGCGGGAATTGAACTTAGGGGTCCACACACTCGGTCCCGGCGGTTACAGAGTGGCGGAACCTAAATGGGACAAGGAGGACGCGGAGCGTGTCGAGCAAGGCCTACCGCCCCTGTTCGATAAATACCGCCATGAAAAGCAGACCAGGAACTTTATCAGAGCCCGGTACAAGGAGGACCCGGTAACAAAGGAGCTTACCACGGATCCGAAGGTGAAGGCTCTTGAGCTTGTTCTGGTAAGGAATACACCCCCGCGTAATTAGCTCCATATGGTTGCATTCTAATTAATGAAGCCAAATTTCTAAATGGTTCACGTTACTTCCGCAGGAAACTGAAAGCAGTAGCGCGGGGTCTCAGAGCTCCCCGTTTGCCCCTTGGGACACCACTTTAAATAGGGCGTTGAATGTAATGAAACAGAAGGATAAGTTAGCTAAGCCGACGTCAGCTGGTCGTGTGGTCGGCGAAGGCTTGTCCACGAAATGGTCGGAATACTATAAGACTGGGCGAAAGGAGAGAAAGACCAGCTTGGAAAGCCAGGAGGTTAAAGAACTCAAGGCAAAAGTGACGCAGATTCCTCAGATAGTCGAAGAGCAAGTGCGAGACCAAGTGCGAGACCAACTGGGAGCGACGATCACCGCCATTATGCCTACCTTGGTTGAGGGGCTGCGGGGGTGGTTTGCGGGCGGCCAACAGGGGCCGCCCCCGATTCCCAGCTTGACGGGCAGCAACTCGCACAACGCGCCGGCAGTGGTGTCTCCGGCGGAGGCGTCATTGGTGTCTCCGGTGCCGGCGCCGGCATTGGAGCTTGATGCACCCGGGTGTGGGAAGAATACGCCGGCCGGCACCTCGGCAGCAAGCGGCCCCTCCGTCACTTGCACGCCCGCCGTTGGTGGTGCCTCGACATTAGCCGAGCTCGACGCCATCACGGTAACTAAGCCTCGGCCGATGACTTCATCTCCTTGCCTTTGACTGGGCATCCCTGACGCCCTACATGTTTTCGCAGGGCGCCGCCAATGAAGTTCCATGCACTCTCCTGCACTTCGTGGACGGCAAGTTGATCGATGTCGCCAAGGCCAAAATCGTTGAACCGGGCAACCGCGTGTTCCACCATAATCCGATGCCACCCACAGTGTATAGGGTTCAACTGGTTCGGGTGCTGCGGGGCTGCGACGACTTGTTACCTCCGTATCGACCCCATGGGGCCGACGAAGACGATGTGATGACCCTCGGCGCCTGCTTCAACTGGCCATTGCTTTGGCCGAAGAGCCAGATTCGTTTGGGGGCGGGGGTCACCACCCCACAGACAACACCGCCAGTCCTGCCGGCGCCAAGCCATGGCAAGACCGCCGCAACGCTACTGCCGTCAGCTGATCCGGGCATGCATATGGCATAGGATCCGGACGTCGACGACGGTACATTTGTCAACGTCGATGACTACTTCAACGAACATGGTGGGTACGGTGACGAATTCTTGGCGCCTCCTTCTCAAGAACCCAACCCTGCAAAAGTCGATCGCGATCTAGCTGGTACCGCGGAGAAACCCAATTGCAACAGGCGTCGTCTGTTCGGTTCTCAGGAGACGCCTCCAGCTGCCGCCTTCACCGAGACTCAAGCAGCCGAGGTGGGAAATATTATCAGCCCCACCACACTCAAGAAGGTGGTCTCTAAGCAGACCTCGATCCCATTACATCAGCAGAAGCCAAAGAAGGGACGGAAAAGAAAAACTAACAAGGGTGCGAGCCAGCCGGCACCGAGTACGATCCGTGCTCAGGACGGGCCACCAATACCTAAGGATATCATGAGGGCGGTGCATGTGGCGGGTAGGCCGATGCTACCGGCTAATCTGTTCAAGGCTGCAACCGGTGCTATGCGGAGTCTGCATGACAGTGTTCTTTCTATGGAGAAGCGGCGTCTCTCCGAGAAAGATGACTCATACCCGGTTTTCGTGGCCAAGGTGCCAGAGGGCAAGGGCTTTGTCGATGGCACCATCGGGAGTATGATCGTCCTGCGGTTTGATGACATCTTCGCTATGTTTAACCTTCATCCGCTGCACTACACCTTCATTCGGCTATTTTCGCTCAATATGGAGATGCAGATCATTAGAGACAAGACCCCGGACATCGTGATAGTCGACCCCTTCTACATGCGTGCCAAGCACTTGGACAGCGCTGGGGACCGGCAAGTCGCGAGTTCATACCTCGAAGGCGTCATTATGGCGAACAAAGATAAGGATACCTTCCTCGAGCCTTACTTTCCCGAGTAAGTCATCCCCTCACCGCCCCGTAACATATGATTTCTTAGATTTCGATCGTTCTTTTTTTTTTCCTAACATTCCGTGTTTTGTGCAGTGACACACGTTGCACACTCATCCTCTTAAGCCCGAAATATTCCACGGCCACGTATTTCGACTCGGACCGTCAGTCGAAGAAAAACTACACAAATATCAAGAAAGTTCTTGATGATGCTCTCCCCGGCTACGCCAAATCTGGAGGCACCTTCAGGAAGGAAATGTGTAGGTACGGCAAGCACGTGTTCACCCACGTAACGACGTTCCCCTGCGTCAAGCAGCCGCCTAGCAGTCAGAAGGATGCCTACTACGCCCTCCATCACATGCGGGCGATCGTACGGGAGCATAATCACCTTATGCTACCAAAGGGTCTCCAAGATTGGGCCGCACGCTTGTCGGCAATCCAGGACATGGACATCAGACAAGAATTCTTTCGCATCCAGTCGGAGTTTGCGGAAATCATCTATCAAGATGTCCTTCGTACCTCGGGGCAGTTCCACCTCAAATATCAACCGTCCAACAGTGAAATAGAAACAACGCTACAAATGCAGGCTGACAACGACCGCACATTCATGACGCCGACGGATGACGGCGGCTTCATCCACGCTCCGGTCCCTGAGTCGAGTCGAAGAAAGTATTGATGGTATGTAGTTCTGAAATGTCGATTAGCTCGTGTTGTAATTAAACTTTAATGAACTTGTATGTCTCTTTAGTTTGGACAGTCGTTCAACTTATATGTAATCGATGCTATTTATTAGTAGGACCATGAACCGTGCTATTAATGTGTTGCTTTTCTCTTCCGATCCTTTTGTTTGTCTAGTGCATAGAGATGCCGTCGTACGTCGTGTACAAGGGTAGGGTTCCCGGAGTCTATGACGACTGGGAGGAGTGTCGGAGACAGGTTCACCGTTTCAGCGGTAACAGTTACAAAGGGTACACCACTAGGGTGGAGGCGGAAGCTAGATACGAGCGCTATCTAGAGGGAGAGAGGAGGGAGCGAAGGAGGAACCGGATGAAGACTAGTTTCATCGCGATGATGCTCATCGTGACCGCAGCTCTCTTCTATGTGATGGTAGTTTAGATGATATCAACTTTGTAATGTGACGACAAACTCGCTACTCGGTCTCGAGACCTAAACTTGTGTAATATTTGAACTTTGTTCGCTATTTCGAATTCGGAGACTAATGTGATGAATTGTATTATGTGCTGTTTATATTCTGTGATGTATTGTATTTTGTAACCTGTGCAAATACCAGAAATGCAAAAAGAAATTCCTAGAATTAATAGTAGTGGCGCATCATATAGCACATTAGTGGCGCACCCAGTTAAATAACAGTGGCGCACCCCATAGGGATATCAGTGGCGCACCCCATAGGGATACCAGTGGCGCACCCCATAGGCATACCAGTGGCGCACCCCATAGGGATACCAGTGGCGCACCCCATAGGCATACCAGTGGCGCACCAGTGGTGCGCCACTGTTATTGGGATTAACAGTGGCGCATCATAGGTGCGCCATTAGTATTCCTTATTAGTGGCGTGGTATTAGTGGCCCACCCATGGTGCGCCACTAATGGCAATAATGGGTGCGCCACTAATAGCCTTTTTTCTAGTAGTGACGGGATTTGCACAAACGAATGAATAAGAACATAAGAAAACCCAACATTTATAAAATATAGACATGCTCCCCCTAGATGTGTGCATTTTTAGATAGGTGATTTGGACTGCACGACGCACATACTAGGATCAACACTCCCCCTATATTTTATAAACAAAACAATCCTTGAAACTAAGTAAATGACACTAAGCATGTATGCAAGGAAAAGAATGTGAGCATAAAATAAAGGGCACATGAAAACATATGCTCACACTCTACTAAACAAACTAGACATTAAGACAAGAGAATAAGATAGGCTAGAGTACATATTTCGCACACCATATGATAGTCTACTGGTATCACACAAACACACTACAAACCAACAACCAAAGCAACGAGAGAGTTCAACGAAAGCAAAGTGAAACACAAGACTCGACTCACAAATCCTACACTCTCTCCCCCTTTTGCATCGAAACACCAAAAAGGAAAGAGAAGACACCTACGACACAAGTGGTAGCTCCCTCTGCAGTGATCAGCTATCAATCTCCTCATTGGTCTCAGCAGCGGGAATGGACTCCTCCTCTGACCCAGTCCACTTGTAGCCTTGCTTGGCCATCCAGTCGGCCTCCGGAATGATGCTCTTCTCGGAACCGCTCGAGACATTCTCGCCGAACATCCTCAAGATCCTCTTGTCATGCCGGCGACTCTCCTTCTGAGCCACATGGGACTTGTACTACCCCTTGGCCTGCATGCAGAATAGTGCCTTCGTCTTGGCCTTCAGCTTATTAGCCCGCGAGGGCTCAGAAGAGGGAGGGGCCTACCTCGCAGAACTGTCCTCAGCCTCCTCCTCCTCAAACTCGTCCTCATCAACATCCATCCTAGAAGCCTCAACCTCTGCCCGGGTAGTGGTATTAGCCCACTTGTTCTTGTGATGTAGCTTGATGGGCTCATGGCGGACCTAGTTAGGAGCAACAAATTCTTCATCTGGGAAGAGCTTCTCCCAAGTATTCGAGATCAAGAGATGCAGATATGGTCCATAGATGGGAACTTTGCGATTGAAACCCGCAAACCGGAGCTCAATCCACATGATGTGAGAGACATCAAGTGGGCCAGGACCTTGATGACGCGCCTCCTCACACAGAAGCATCATATCCACGAGATAAGCATGCACCTTGTCCTTATCCTCAATGCGCGGAAAGAGAGTGTTGCGGAAGATTCGATGCATGACGTCAAGGAAAGGGTTGAGCACCCAAGATGACTTGCCACTAGCTAACTTCTTCTCCACAGGGTACGGCTAAAGCTTGTTCTTGTTGGTGGACTCTGGGTTGGCATGGGGGCGAACACAAATGGCTGCATTTAGCCCCTCATCACGAACGTGCAGCAACTCCATTAAATCCTTCCACTTAGCAGACATCCTCCTCCCGTTGGTCATCCAAGCCATAGTCCTGTCCTCATATGTGTGGAAGTGGACGGAGGCAAAGAATTGAGCCACGAACTCCGGGTCAACTTCCATTTGGAAAGAGACAAAATCTTCAATGCAAAACTGCTCCAAAAAATCCAACGACTCACCAAAGTATGCCCGGTCCTTCTTCATATGAGCCAAATCAATCCACTGGACCGGAACATAGATATTCTGCTCGGATTTGATCACATCGAGGAATATGAGATTTTGTTGCTTTGTCCAGAATAGTTCATTGCCTCTGACCAACTCACGGGGCTTCACATAGGTTTTCAGTCTTCTTCAAGAAACAAACTCAACAAGAGGCATCTCATCCATGCTCATAGTGGGCTCCTTGAACTTGCAGCTGTGGTCTTGACGTGATGTTGGGGGCATTGGACCCCTCTGGAGTGTCTTGGTTGCGGAGCCGCTTGGAGCTTGTGTCACGGATGGGATTAGAGCATCGGACATTGGAACTGGAGCCACCACCTATGACACACAACACAAACACGAGAAGAACCAACGAGGGTTATTGCAAAGACTAGGCCAAAACCAAAAGAAACAAGTGGAAATGAGATTTGTAGGATGGAACAATGGAATTCTGATCATCACGGTAGTACCGGTCCTGGGGCGGATGTAAAATTTTACATCCGCTCGAGCCGCGGTAGTACGATGCCAGGGAGGCACGGTAGTACCGCGCCTGGGGTGGAAGTAAAATTTTACTTTCGTGCCCCGGGCAGTAGTACCGCTCGGCGGAGCAGTAGTACCGCACGGGGGTGGATGTAACACTTTACTGCCGCTCGAGCCGTGGTAGTACTATGCCAGGGTGCGCGGTAGTACCGCGCTTGGAGCGGAAGTAAAATTTTACTTCCGCGCACCGAGCGGTAGTACCGCACGGATTCGAATCGCACGCGAATCCCATCTACGGATCTAAAGACATCCACAAAAATAGATCGTACTACCGGTGATCAAAACTACACGGTTTCATCATAGCAAATAGCATTTCTACTGCACTAGTACTCTCCTACAATCTTCTCTTGCACAGATTTAGCCGAAAGTCACATGAACTACGCATGCATCTCCCCAAGACCTAGAAGCACAAAATAGAAGAAAAAAGGAGAGGGACTAGGGGAGATACCGGGGTCCATGGCAAGAGGGTGAGATGGCGAATGATCCCACCGGTCGGAATGTAAGGAGAGCGGCCGGAGATGGAGATTCAGCGAGGTCCTCCGGCGCCGTTCTTGGGCAGGAGAGAGAGAGAGACGGGGTGGGACATAAGAGATGAATGGGTATGGGGAGTTGAAACTCCCCCTGCCCGCTCTTAACCCCCACCCACTCGCAACAGCGCGGTAGTACCGCGGGTCATCGCGGTAGTACCACCCGAGCGGAAATACCGCACTCAGGGCGGTAGTACCGCTCTTTCAGCGGCAGTAAAAAATTACTGCCGTGATGGAAGCGGTAGTACCATGCCTGGGATGCAACTGTGCGCTCATGGGCACCCCAACTCCTGTGGTAGTACCGTGGCATGCCATGGTAGTACTGTAACCCAAGAAAGTACAAGTTTCATATAAAGCAAGAAGAACGAGGCCTTTGCAATGCAACCTTCAAGCAACCGGACATGCAAATGAACACACACGAGGCAACTCAAACACAAACGCGGCTCAAAGAGAAAGCAAGGGACAACAAGGACCAAAAACACAACTCAACCTCTCCAAAGAGAGGGCGGTGGCCGGAGCCACCTATGTTTGAGTCAATTGGTATGCACCACAAAGAATTATCCTTGGGCCCATGACCAAAACTCGTCTTTGAAGCACAAGTACCATCGAAAATGGCTAATGTGAAAGAGTTGATCAATTTACGCATAATGGGGGGGAGGGAGAGTTCATTGAGAGAACAGCATTCCCCCTATGTTCATGCCTACTTCTAGACAAGAAAACATGATGAGTGAGGTGGGGTGTGCAAGGTTTCAAGCCACATTGCTCAAATCGATGATATTTAGCTCATGCCTTAACTCGCGAAATCTTGCTTCATCCAAAGGCTTCGTGAAAATATCTGCAAGGTTGTCATGAGTGTTTACATAATGAAGATCAATCTCCCCTCGCCTAATATGCTCCCGGATGATATGATACGAATCTCAATATGCTTCGTCTTGAAGTGTTGCACCAGGTTGAGAGAAATCTTGATGGCACTTTCATTGTCACACTAAAGAGGCACTTTGTCACAAGTGACACAATAATCCTTTAAAGTTGGCCTCATCCATAAAAGTTGAGCACAACAAGTGCCGGCCGCCACATACTCGGCTTCGGTGGAAGAGATAGATACACAACTTTGCTTCTTGGAAGACCAACTCACCAAAGAGAAACCAAGTAATTGGCACCCTCTGGAAGTTGACTTCCTATCCACTTTGTCTCCTGCCCAATCCGAATCCGAGAATCCTACAAGATTGAAGTTTGCTCCTCTTGGGTACCATAAGCCAAAGTTTGGGGTAAGATCCTGAAGGAAATATGCCCTGGAGGCAATAATAAAGTTGTTATTTATATTTCCTTATATCATGATAAATTTTTCTTATTCATGCTAGAATTGTATTAACCGGAAACTTAGTACATGTATGAATAAATAGACCAAAACAGAGTGTCCCTAGTATGCCTCTACTAGACTAGCTTGTTAATCAAAGATGGTTATGTTTCCTAACCATAGACATGAGTTGTCATTTGATCAACGGGATCACATCATTAGGAGAATGATATGATGGACAAGACCCATCCGTTAGCTTAGCAACTTGATCGTTTAGTTTTACTGCTATTGCTTTCTTCATGACTTATACATGTTCCTGTCACTATGAGATTATGCAACTCCCGAATACCGGAGGAACACCTTGTGTGCTATAAAACATCACAACGTAACTGGGTGATTATAAAGATGCTCTACAGGTGTCTCCGAAGGTGTTTGTGGTGTTGGCATAGATCAAGAATAGGATTTGTCAATCCGAGTGACGAAGAGGTGTCTCTGGGCCCTCTCGGTAATACACATCATAATAAGCCTTGCAAGCAAATGACTAATGAGTTAGTCACGAGATGATGTATTACGGAACGAGTAAATAGACTTGCTCGTAACGAGATTAACTAGGTATGGTGATACCGATGATCGAATCTCAAGCAAGTAACATACCGATGACAAAGGGAACAACATATGTTGTTATGCGGTTTGACCGATAAAGATCTTCGTAGAATATGTAGAAGCCAATATGAGCATCCAGGTTCTACTATTGGTTATTGACCCGAGATGTTTCTCGGTCATGTCTACATAGTTCTCGAACCCGTAGGGTCCGCACGCTTAACGTTCAATGATGATTTGTATTATGAGTTATGTGATTTGATGACCGACGTTTTTTCGGAGTCCCGGATGAGATCACGGACATGATGAACAGTCTTGAAATGTTTGATACGTAAAGATCGATATACTGGAAGGCTATATTCGGACATCAGAAAGGTTCCGACTGATTCGGATATATTTCGGAGTACACGAGAGTTACGGGAATTCGCCGGGAGAAGTATTTGGGCCTTATTGGGCCATACGGGAATAGAGGAGGCACGCCAAAGGGAAGGAGCCCCCCCCCCGTGGGTCCGAATTGGACTAGGGGGAAGGGGGTGGCACCCCCCTTGCCCTTTTCCTTCTCCCTCTCTCTTTCCCTCTTTCTTCTCTCCTACTCCGGAAAGGAAAAGGGGAATCCTACTAGGACTTGAGAGTCCTAGTAGGACTCCCCACACTTGGCGCGCCCCCTCTAAGGCTGGCCTCCTCCTCTCTCCTTTATATACGTGGGCAGGGGGCACCCCAAAGGTACTCCAAGATTTGTCTTAGCCGTGTGCAGTGCCCCTCTCCACAGTTACACACCTCGGTCATATCGTTGCGGTTCTTAGGCGAAGCCCTGCGTCGGTAGCTTCATCATCACCGTCACCACGCCATCGTGCTGACGAAAATCTCCCATGATGCTCAACTGGATCAAGAGCTCGTGGGACATCATCGAGCTGAACGTGTGCTGAACGCGGAGGTGCCATACGTTCAGTGCTTAGACCGGTTGGATCGCGAAGACGTTCGACTACATCAACCACGTCACTAGACGCTTCCGCTTTTGGTCTACGAGGGTACGTAGACACACTCTTCTCGCTCGTTGCTATGCTTCTCCTAGATAGATCTTGCGTGATCGTAGGAATTTTTTTGAAATACTACATTCCCCAAAAGTGGCATCATGAGCCAGGTCTATGCGTAGATGATATGCATGAGTAGAACACAATGATTCGGCGGTATTGTTGGATGAAGCGGCCCAGACCGACATTACGCGTACGCTTATGCAAGACTGGTTCTACTGACGTGCTTCGCACACAGGTGGCTGGCGGGTGTTAGTTTCTCCAACTTTAGCTGAATCGAGTGTGGCTACGCCCGGTCCTTGTGAAGGTTAAAACAGCACATACTTGACGAAAAATCGTTGTGGTTTTTGTATGTGTAGGTAAGAACGGTTCTTGCTAAGCATGTAGCAGCCACGTAAAACTTGCAACAACAAAGTAGAGGACGTCTAACTTGTTTTTGCAGGGCATGTTGTGATGTGATGTGGTCAAGACATGACGAGTTATACGTTATTCTATGAGATGATCATGTTTTGTAAATTATCGGCAACCGGCAGGAGCCTTATGGTTGTCTCTTTATTGTATGAATTGTGAAGGCCATGTAATTGCTTTACTTCATCACTATGATTTAGCGATAGTCGTAGTAGCAATAGTTGGCGAGACGACCACGACGCTACGATGAAGATCATGGTGTCAAGCCGGTGGCGATGAAGATCATGACGATGCTTTGGAGATGGAGATCAAAAGCACAAGATGATGATGGCCATATCATGTCACATATTTTGATTGCATGTGATGTTTATCTTATTATGCTTCTTGTTTTTCTTAGTACGGCGGTAGCATTATAAGATGATCGCTTACAAAATTTCAAGGTACAAGTGTTCTCCCTCAGTATGCACTGTTCCGAAAGTTCTTCGTGCTGAGACACCACATGATGATCGGGTGTGACAGGTTCTACGTTCACATACAATGGGTGCAAGGCCGTTTTGCACATGCGGAATACTCGAATTAAACTTGACAAGCCTAGCATGTACAGACATGGCCTCGGAACACTGGAGAGCGTCAATCATATAGTAGATATGATCAACATAAGATGTTCACCATTCAAAACTACTCCATCTCACGTGATGATCGGACATGGTTTAGTTGATTTGGATCACCTGATCATTTAGATGACTAGAGGGATGTCTATCTAAGTGGAAGTTCTTTAGTAATATGATTAACTTTAATTTATCATGAACTTAGTCTTGGTAGTATTAGCATATCTATGTTGTAGATCAATAGCTCACGATATAGCTCCCCGTTTATTTTTATATGTTCCTAGAGAAATATAAGTTGTAAGATGTTGGTAGCAATGATGCGGACTAGGTCCATGATATGAGGATTATACTCATTGCTGCACAGAAGTATTATGTCCTTGATGCATCGCTAGGTGTCAGATCTATTGCAGGAGCAGATGCAAACGTTGTGAACGTTTGGCAAAGCTCAATATGATGTCTACCTAATAGTTTAGTGCATCATGCTTTACGGCTTATAACCAGGACTTCAAAAACATTTTGAATGCCACTGAGCATATAAGATGTTCCAAGAGTTGAAATTAGTATTTCATGCTCATGCCCGTGTCGAGAGGTATGAGACCTCTGACAGAACTTTGCCTACAAGATGAAGGAGAATAGCTCAACCAATGAGCATGTGCTCAAATTGTCTGGGTACTACAATTGCTTGAATCAAGTGGGAGTTAATCTTCCAGATAAGATAGTAATTGACAAAGTTCTCTAGTCACTATCACCAAGTTAGTAGAACTTCGTGATGAACTATAATATGCAAGGGATGACGAAAGTAATTCCCGAGCTCTTCGCGATGCTGAAATCGGCGAAGGTAGAAATCAAGAAAGAGCATCAAGTGTTGATGGTTAACAAGACCACTTATTCAAGTAAAGGGCAAAGGGATAGAAGGGGAACTTCAAGAAGAATGACAAGCAAGTTGTCACTCCCGTGAAGAAACCCAAAGCTAAACTCAAGCCTCAAACTAAGTGCTTGTACTGCAAAGGAAATGGTCACTGGAAGTGGAACTGTCCTAGATACTTGGCGGATAAGAAGGATGACAAAGTGAACAAAGGTATATTTGATATACAGATTATTGATGTGTACTTTACTAGTGTTCATAGCAACCCATGGGTATTTGATACTGGTTCAGTTGCTAAAATTAGTAACTTGAAACGAGAGTTGCAGAATAAACAGAGACTAGTTAAAGGTGAAGTGACGATGTGTGTTGGAAGTATTCCAAGATTGATATGATCATCATCACACACTCCCTATACTTTCGGGATTAGTGTAGAACCTAAATAAATGTTATTTGGCATTTGTGTTGAGCATGAATATGATTTGATCATGTTTGCTACAATACGGTTATTCATTTAAAGTCATAGAATAATCATTATTCTGTTTACATGAATAAAACCTTCGATGGTTATACACCCAATGAAAATAGTTTGTTGGATCTCGATCGTAGTAATACTCATATTCATAATATATTGAAGCCAAAAGATGCAAAGTTGATAATGATAGTGCAACTTATTTGTGGCACTGGCGTTTAGGTCATATTGGTGTAAAGCGCATGAAGAAACTCCATGCTGATGGGCTTTTGGAATCACTTGATTATGAATCACTTGGTGCTTGCGAACCATGCCTCATGGGCAAGATGACTAAAACTCCGTTCTCCGGAACAATGGAGTGAACAACTGATTTGTTGGAAATCATACATACTGATGTATGTGGAACGATGAGTGTTTAGGCTCGCGGTGGGTATCGTTATTTTCTGACCTTCACTAATGATTTGAAAAGATATGGGTATATCTACTTGATGAAGCACAAGTCTGAAACATTTGAAAAGTCAAAAGAATTTCAGAGTGAAGTAGAGAATCATCGTAACAAGAAAATTAAGTTTCTACGATCTGATCGCGGAGGCGAATATTTGAGTTACGAGTTTGGTCTTGATTTAAAACAATGTGGAATAGTTTCACAGCTCACACCACCCGGAACACCACAGCATAATGGTGTGTCTGAACGTCGTAATCGTACTTTATTAGATATGGTGCGATCTATGATGTCTCTTACCGATTTACCACTATCGTTTTGGGTTATGCATTAGAGACAGCTGCATTCACGTTAAATAAGGGCACCATCTAAATCCGTTGAGACGATGCCTTATGAACTGTGGTTTGGCAAGAAACCAAAGTTGTTGTTTCTTAAAGTTTGGGGTTGCGATGCTTATGTGAAAAATCTTCAACCTGATAAGCTCGAACCCAAGTCGGAAAAATGTGTCTTCATAGGATACCCAAAGGAGACTGTTGGGTACACCTTCTATCACAGATCCGAAGACAATATATTCATTGCTAAGAATGGATCCTTTCTAGAGAAGGAGTTTCTCTAGAAAGAAGTGAGTGGGAGGAAAGTGGAACTTGATGAGGTAATTGTACCTTCTCCCGAATTGGAAAGTAGTACATCACATAAACTAGTTCGAGTAATTCCTACGCCAATCAGCGAGGAAGTTAATGATGATGATCATGAAAGTTCGAATCAAGTTACTACTGAACCTCGTAGGTCAACCAGAGTACGTTCCGCACCAGAGTGGTACGGCAACCCAGTTCTGGAAGTCATGTTGCTAGACCATGATGAACCTACGAACTATGAGGAAGCGATGATGAGCCCAGATTCCATAAAATGGCTTGAGGCCATGAAATCTGAGATGGCATCCATGTATGAGAACAAAGTGTGGACTTTGGTTGACTTGCCTGATGATCGGCAAGCCATTGGAAATAAATGGATCTTCAAGAGGAAGACCAACGCTGACGGTAATGTTACTATCTACAAAGCTTGACTTGTTGCGAAAGGTTTTCTACAAGTTCAAGGAGTTGACTACGATGAGATTTTCTCACCCATAGCGATGCTTAAGTCTGTCCGAATCATGTTAGCAATTGCCGCATTTTATGATTATGAAATCTGGCAAATGGATGTCAAAACTGCATTCCTTAAAGGATATCTTAAATAAGAGTTGTATATGATGCAACCAGAAGGTTTTTGTCGATCCTAAAGGAGCTAACAAAACGTGCAAGCTCCAGCGATCCATCTATGGACTGGTGCAAGCATCTCGGAGTTGGAATATACGCTTTGATAAGTTGATCAAAGCATATAGTTTTATACAGACTTGCGGTGAAGCCTGTATTTACAAGAAAGTGAGTGGGAGAACTACAGCCTTTCTGATAAGTATATGTGAATGACATATTGTCGATCGGAAATGATGTAGAATTTTCTGGAAAGCTGATACGTCTCAAACGTATCTACTTTTCCAAACACTTTTGCTATTGTTTTGACCTCATTCTTGCATGATTTGAACTAAACTAACCCGGACTGACGCTGTTTTCAGCAGAGCTGCCTGTATGGTTTTATTGTGTGCAGGAAAACGGATTTTAAGGTATCTCAGAAAATTCCAAGAAAAAACACAGAAAATCCACGCACCCGAAGGACCCTTGTGCCAGAAGATGGGCCAGAGGGCAGCCAGGGGGGGCCAGGCGCCCTGCCCAGGCGGCCCCACCCCTGGCCGCGCCGGGAGGCCGCCTGGGCGGGTCCTTCCCCCTCTGGTGCCCTACTTTGACCCATATTTATCCCCGTGACGAGAAAACCCCAGAACAGAAGTCGTTTTTCCAGTTTCCGTCGCGGAGCCGCCGCCACCCTCTGTTCTTCTTCGGGAGGGCTAATCTGGAGGCTGATTTGGCCTCCGGAGAGGGGAGATCGTCGCCATCGTCATCATCATCACCACTTCATCCTCCCTCCATGACTTCTCCTTCCATGTGTGAGTAATTCCCTGTTCTAGGCAAAGGGGATGGTAGGGATTGGATGAGTTAGATCATGTAATAGTTTATCAGATTGTTGGGGGCATGTTGCCTATCATCTACTATGGTGTTTATCATCTTTGCTTCAACTTGTTGCTCTTAATGCTTGTCACTTAGGGCCCGAGTGCCATGATTTCAGATCTGAACCATATGTGTTTGCATGAATATATTTGTGTTCTTGATCCTATCTATGAGTTGTTTGCACCTATTACGGTCCGGAACCGGCGATCCCAAAAGTGACAGCTTGGGACACCAAAGGGGATGGTCCATAATTTGAGGATTCCATGTATCCATTGAGTTTATTGCTTTGTTCCGGTGCTCTTTGACAGGAGCACCTTAATCTCCATAAGTTCCTTTTGGCCCCGTTCATAGCGGGATGGTAGGACAAAAGATGTTGTGCAAGTTCTTATTGCAAGCACGTACAACTACTTGTGGGATACATGCCTAATGTTTGATATTTGCCTAGATGATCATTACTTTTCTGTGTGCCTTGCCCCAAGTTAGATTCATGATGTATCTCATCCATGCAGCGCCCAACCATCCATCTCCCTAGCCTACAGTGTTTTAATCCTGCTGGTTATTAGTTGTTACTTTTGTTGTTTACTTTTACTATCACCACCATCACTATCATATCACCGTTACCACTTATCTTTTGTTGCAAGTAAGTATATTTCAGGTGCGGTTGAATTGACAACTCAACTGTCAAAGCTTATAAATACTCTTTGGCTCCCCGTGTGTCGAATCTATAAATTGTGTTATTCTTACCCGCGAAGACTATCTCGATCCCTTACGGTTGAGGGTTATCAAGTACCATTTTCTGGCGCCGTTGCCGGGGAGCATAGCAATATTTACAAGTCTACTTGAAGCATCCTACCTGCTACACTTCATCCGCTATGGGTAAGAAAGGAGACCCCAAGGTTCCGATCTTACTATCCACTACAAGAAGAGGTACTGTTCTGAACACTAGTGCTACACTTGATTCACCTTCTGTTATGAGTAAGTTTGCCTCACCACCACCACATGATGCTTCTACTGAATCTGTTACTATGTCCGATACTTCTGATGATGCTTCTACTACTCTTGATGATATTGGTTCACTTGGTTATGCTCTTGAGAAACAGATCGCTCCTGCTGCAAAAAAATCTGGAATTGAAATTCCTGTTACTCGCTACCCCATTGGTGGAACTTATGATTATCCTGAATTGAGTAAACTCAAGGAGAGGCTCCTTGATGATGATTACATTATGCTTGATGATGATTTATGCAGGGAACTGACAGAGTTTGCCGGCTCTGACCCTGAAGCTATTAAGAAGCTGCTTGAAAAACACTCCTTGAAGAACAAGACTGTTCCTGATCCTGAATTTGCTACATCTCCTATATGCATCAATGATCATGATTATGATTTCTCTGTTGATCTTTCACTTATATCTATGGTTGAAGCTGACCCCTTTTATGGCAGAGAAAATGATGATGCTATTGCACACCTGACCAAACTCACTGAGTTGGGTGGCTTGTTTACCACGGATGAAAAGATACGAAACTTTTATGTGACTAAGCTTCTTTCTTTCTCTTTGAAGGAAGGTGCTAAAACATGGTATAATGCACTACCATGTGGTTCCATTAATAGTCCTCAAGACTTAGCTCACTCTTTTGTTGATAAGTACTTTCCTACTCATATGCAACATGCTGCTTTACAAAGAACTTATAACTTTAAACAGTTGCAGGTTGAGCAACTCCCTAAAGCTTGGGGGAGGTACTGTAGTCTGATCCGGGCTAGACCAGGACATGGAGTCCCTAAGAATGAATTAATCGATATATTTTATGCTGGTCTAACTGATGAATCCAGGTCCTATTTGGATAGTTGTGCTGGTTGTGTTTTCAGGAAAAGAACACCGGACGATGCAGAGGATTTGATGGGCAGGATTGCCAAAAACCATGAAGATTGGTCCGTCCCTGAACCACCTCCACCACCAAAGAAGAGGGGCATGTTTGTTCTAAGCCCCGAAGATATGCGAGAAGCAAAGAAGTCTATTAAAGAGAAGGGTATTAAAACTGAAGACGTGAAGAATCTACCCCCTATTGAGAAGTTGTGTGAGCCTACCACTCACCCTCCTATGGTAGAGGTACACTCTCTTTTAGATTTCAACGCAAGTGACATCCCTCATGGTAAGCCCCCTGATCAATGTTTAGATGAGCTTGATAATTTTATTATGAAACAAAATCATTTTAATGAGAGGATACAAAATCAATTGCATGATAATTCCCTTGCTATCAAAAGTTTGCTTGATGTTCTAGGTAGAACAGTTAATGATGTTAAATGTATTGTGAAGCATTTTCATATGGTTCAAACTCAGCTTGAACAAATTTCTAATGTGCAAAAAGATTTGCTTGCTAACAATGCCAAACAAGATGATTTGCAGGCCTTCGGGATTAAGACCCGAGGAGGAACTAGCACTCAAGATCCTCTCTATCCAAAGGGGCATCCGAGGAGAATCGAGCAAGATTCTCAAATGCAGGAAGAAGAAATTGTTGGCTCTCCAAAGAAGAAGAAGAAGAAACACAAGGAGGCTGACAATTCCAATGATCCTATTACAAGTGAAGAGCCAGCTATTGATCCAAACAGTATATCTACCTCCGATGTTGAGACTGAAGGCGATGCCGAACCTGAAGGTAAGGATAATGAAAAGAATGATCCGCCTGAAGTTCGAGAAGAAGAAGCACCTGACAAACGCAAGAAGTACACTAGAGAAGACTTCGTCGCAAGAAGACATGGGAAGGAAAGAGAACCATGGGTACAGAAACCCATGCCCTTTCCAGGTAAGTCTCTCAAATCTAAAGAATAAGAGCATTACAATAAGTTTTGTGAGTGGATGAAACCTCTTTTTCTTCAAATCCCTTTGACTGATGCTATTAAGTTACCTCCCTATTCAAAATATATGAAAGATATTGTTACTAATAAAAGAAAAATTCCTAATGAAGCAATATCTACTATGCTTGCTAACTACTCTTTCAGTGGCAACATTCCTGAGAAGCTTGGTGATCCAGGTATACCCACCATTCCTTGCTCCATAAAGAATAATTATGTCAAAACTGCTTTATGTGATCTTGGAGCAGGAGTGAGTGTTATGCCTTTCTCTCTTTACAAGAGGCTTTGTTTAGAGAAGCTAATCCCTACAGATATCTCTCTTCAGATGGCTGACAAGTCAACCGCCGTTCCGATAGGTATTTGTGAGGATGTTCCCGTAGAAGTTGCTAATTGTTTGATCCTTACTGATTTTGTCGTGCTTGACATGCCCGAGGATGGGAGCATGTCCATTATTCTTGGTAGACCTTTTCTTAACACCGCATGTGCTATTATTGATTGCAATAAAGGAAAGGTTACCTTCAATGTGAATGATAAAGAACACACGGTGTATTTTCCAAAGAAGACCGACAAGAGGCATGGCCTCAACTCTATAGAAAATATCGAGACCGTGAAGATTGGAGAATGGGACTGCCCACTACATGTGCACCACAAATACAAAACTATTATGGTGGGGACAATGTCCATTAAAGTAAAGGTGCAATGATCACTTCGTAAGAGGTGAGACTTTTTGCTCTATATATCGCCTGTTTGTTGGTAAGACTTGATCAACCTTACTAGTGAGCATGTTTTATATAGGTAAAAAGTTGAGCTTGTTATGTTTTCATTTGTTTTAGCTTTTGTTCTCCTTGCTGTACCAAGTGTTTATGTTTTTTGAAGCTTCACAATACTAATCACTGCTTTAAGTTTTCAGAAAGTTTTGCAGCTTTTTGAACTTCGAAAAAAATTCAACAGTGAAGTTTTCAGAAAAATTCCAGAAAAAATAAAAATAAAAATTTCCATGCCGGGAGTGACCCAGAGGCACCTGGGACTGACCAGGGGGGGCCACCAGTGGCCCAGGCGGCCAGCTGGCGCGGCCTGCCCCCTGGCTGCGCCCATAGGGCGCCTGGGGCCCACAAGTCCCTCCTCCAGGTGAGTCTTCTTCCTCTCTCTCTCTCTCTCTCTCCAAAAACACGAGTTCTGCACCTGTTCTTGCGTTCTTGCTGTTCTTGGAGGCAATTTTCGATCTCTCTCTACGGCCTATCATTCGAGCTGAGATTTTGAATAAATACTCCCTGGTATGTAACTCCTCCACCCCTCCAATTAGATTTCTGCTTGGTGGCTTCATTTGTGAGTATTTAGTAGTTCTTGGTGCTGTGTAGATGAGCTTGCATGCATGTGTAGAAATTTATTTTCCAAGTTTTGATGCAAGTTTATGCCTTAGGTAAGTGAGTTGAGTAGTTTGCCTTAACCCACTTTGTTTAAATCCTTGTTTTTGTAACTTGTCAAAAATTTCAGAAATGAGTTTGTTAGGAAGGGCAAAGGGGTGGCTTGGGAAGAAGAGGCCCGCGCGCTCCGATCGAGTTACTAGAGCCGCAGCTTCACCCTCGACTGCTAGGGTGAGCTACAATGAAGATCATGTGCCCCTAGAGTTGTTGGAAGACACAAGTCCAGCACGTGCTATGATGTTCCCATGTGATGAATTCCTTGAAGCTGTGGGAATTAAGGATGAGTTAATCTTTGTGCTAATGCAGGTCTGACACGGCTGGTCACGTGCCGTGTTACTCAGTATCAAAAACTCACCTCCGGTTTCATTAACAGTTTTAGATATAACCTTCATACTGGTTCTATTGAGTTTAAAATTTACAATGATCTTTTGACCATGCCCTTGGAAAAGTTTTGTGAAATAATAGGTGTGCCAAACGTTGGGCGTACGGCGAAGATGACCTCTCAGCCCTCCGAGCTGAAAACCGTCTTCAACTCTCTCTGCAGCATGGGTACGAGGGATATTCATCGGTCAAAAATCTCCAGCATCTTATTCCCTCACCTCAGGTATTTTGCGTATTATGTTGCTAGAGGAGTGTTAGCTCGTGACAACACGAGCAACACTTCTGCGCCGAATATTGCTATCCTGGCAACCGCCCTCTCAGGGAGGTTTGATTATAATTTGGGTGCCTTAATTACTCGACGCCTTGCTATGAACGGTAACAGGGGAGATTTATTTGGTGGCGTTTACGCCACACTTATCTTAGAGTATCTTAAAGGCACCCCACACCCTGATGATAAGCCTTTTACTTATTTAAGTTTTGATCTTGCTGCTATGAAAAGGCATAAGTTTGTTACCATGACTTCTGAGTTTGGTAACCTTGTTTATATCTTGCGTTTCGGAACTACCGCGGAATGCAAGATCCGTCTACCTGCACCTCTTTTGTTTGATTTTTCTCGCAGGAACGGATGGTCCTTTGATGTTGTCCAGTTCGATGAGTTCATGGTCCAACATCAGTTTCATAACCCCATGGAGGGGGTTGTGCCCGACGAGGAGGAGCACGGTGAGTTACCACCTTTTCAGGGGGAGACCGTCACCCAGTTTGGTGAAGGGTCTTCCTCTGCTTGGAGTACAGACCCTTCTTCGTGGGAGGATCCGAGGAGTTCGGTGTACGCGCCGGAATCCTTCTACGACCCTTGGACTCACCAGCATTCCCCCAGAGCAGGAGGCTCCTGGGGGCAGTAGCTACTACCAACTTAGGCCAAAAGCCTAAGCTTGGGGGAGTGCGTGCCCTTCTCACTTTTCCATTGTATTATCCATTTTATTTTTGTTCGCTTTGATCTTTTTGAAGTTTTTGCCCGTTCTTCTTTGTTCTTTCTTTGCAAAAACAACAAAAAGATTTTCTCTTTCTTTTGCTTTCGTTCAACCTTTGAAATAACCCTCTCCCTTATTTAATGATAATAGGAGTTGGAATTTTACATGATATATAGGGTTGGACGAAGAAGGCGTCTCGAATTAAGTGTGCGGCGCCTTTTCCCGAAGAACCAGGACTGCCTCTACTAACGACGATGCTGGTTCCGGCACTGTACAAGGCACCGACCAAGAAGCCCAAGAAGACAAAGGGAAAGGGGGCGGAGACAGCCCTCATCCTGCGGGCAAGAAGCCCGAGAACCTCCACATTCTCTCCTCCGACGAGGCAGAGGAAGATGATGAGGAGGAAGAGGAGGAAGAAGAAATGCCCCCTGCGCAAGGCAGGGGGAGGAAGAGGGGGGCCGTCGCTGACGCGGGCACGGCCGCGCCCCGGAGGAAGCTGAAGCTCGGAGACAGTTCGGATTTGTCTGAACATATCTTCATGGTGAAGCCCAGGGTGAAACCCCTGCCCGAATTGTAAGTTTGTCCGGATTGACTATTCACCTTTGTTTATTCAGTATTTATGATACCTACTTAATATTCTTCTCTTACTGACCTACAGCCCTCCCGGTGTAAACCCCCGATGTTACATCATCGGAGGGGAACTCTTTAGCGCCCAAGGAGACGGAGAGTGACCCACCAGTCCGGGCTCCATCGCCTGTAATCGGCGGGGACACCGAAGTGTCGTCCCAGCGGGTTCTCTTCGCCCAAGGAGATGAGGGCAGGGCAGGAGATAGGGCAGACGAGGGTAATACCTCAATGGCCACTAACCATGGGGAAACGGCCCCCATAGAGACCGAAGACGTGGGGCCCAAACAATCCGGGGCCCCATCGAATACCTTCCTGGAGCCTAGCGAGGCTCTAGAGTCCGAAGACCCAGCTCCTCAAGCGGAGGAGGATACGGTGGCGCCCGGAGTTAATCCGGAGGCACCGGATTCTATGGAGGGAGCACCGCAAAGTGCTCTCATCATTGAAGAACACCGCACTGTGATGGGTGCGGTGATGCTAAAGATTCAGTCCGTCAAGGGCGGACTGAATGAAGCCTTCAACAGCCTTTTAACAGGCTTTGAGGTAAGCAATGTAATGCTTTTTTATAGAATTTTCCTTTATAATACACATATATAACTAGTAGCCCCTGATGCTTTGTGTGATTCTAAAAAGAATTGGACGAAGTATCCATAGAGTAGCATATTTATAGAGCTGAACTGTTTGTGTAGGCTTCTTTAGTTACGGCAACTGCATGAGACGCAGAGGTTGCCGAACTAAATCGGAAGCTTGAGGTGGCCAATGCGGACCTCGACCGCATCAACCGGCGTTTTGATGAAACGCAAGGTATGCGGATTTTTTTAATTTAAATGTCAATAAGACTTAATTGATTGAGTATGAGTACAAAACTCTAATATTGTATTCTGTATTACACAGCTGGCGCCGCTGAGCTCGAGGCCCTCAAGGGTGAGGTTGTCAAGGCCAAGGAGGAGGCCAAGGCGAACAAGGAGGCCGCTGATAAAGCGGTTGCTGATTTGGAGGCCAAAAAGGCGGAGTGCGAGAAGCACAAGTCTCGGGTGTCCGAAGTCGAAATCGAGCTCCAAGATGCCATCCTTAAGTGTGAGGCATCGGAGAAGAAGGCTTCGGAGCACGCGACCGAGCTGTCTGCGCAGTAAAGTTTGCCGAGGACGCGCGAGGCGAGGCGCGCATCGCCTGTGAGGAAATCAAACAAGCGCGACAGATAGCATCTAGTAAGATATTTCTCATACAGAGCATCTTCGGCGGACAGAAGTATATTGGGCTGACACAATTGTGGAGTTCTCCATGCGTGTTTGCTGATCTTCCGAGGAGCAGCGTAGATGCCGCTCAATACTTCCGAGCCCAGGAGGGGAATGACACGGAGAAATTGTTCTGGTCGCAGTTCTATGCGCCACAACATCCAGTTCCCCTCAACGACGAGATGAAGCAGCTGGTCGAGCTGCACAACATGGCGGGTTCAACCATGAAGGACTTAATAGTCCGGCTATGGCCCGCTGAGCCAATCCCAAGTAGTTACTTCGGATTGGTGAAGTGGCTCGTCGAGGCGAGTCCGCGGGTCGACGCACTAACGCATTCGGCCTGCATAGAAGGTGCTCGGATGGCCTTGGCTCGCATCAAAGTGCATTGGGCAAAGATGAACGCAGTGCATGTAGCCACTGCTGGCCCGCCCGCAGGCAAGGAGCACCGCAAGGCGGAGAAATACTTCGAGGATGTCATCGAGGGCGCCCGCCTTGTAGAAGGCCAGTGTTCGAAAGATGTTGTTATCGACTGATTTTATCCGGATGTAAAGACTATGCTTATGAATCCAGTGTATATAACTTTTGCGCTATCTATAATATCAGCGTCTTTTTTACCTCCTGTGTGATTGTTTATCTGAATCTGAAAGTTTCCAGTCATCGGCTTCAGCCCCCAAGTACATAGTACTGGGGTGTTCGGTCATATGCAAATACACTCTTTATCCAACATCTTGGTCTGTATAGGAGGTGCATGCGGAGCGAACCAGGCAATCAGACTATGCGGCGTTATTGCTTTTACTTAGTCGTATGAGTTTGACAAATGGGGCTAAGTACCAGCCCCTGGTGCGGATATGATATTTACGAATTAAGGTATCCTCTTGCACCTGGCTCGGCGAAAAACCAAGCCTTCGTATAACACGGGGTAGATCTCTATCGATCGTAGTATAAAACTAAGTCACCGGATTGCCGACCAGGTTCTCGCTTATCATGACAGTCAGTTATCGGCTTTTTCCACTGAGGTACTTGACCGGACTAGCTAGAAATACAATCGCAGTAGTTCTCCCTTTACACCCTAGCCGAACAATCAAGAACGTAGGGGTAAGCACATGAGCCGGGCAACCCCACTATTGACCGAAGACATGATTCGGAACTGATGCATATAATGCGAACATCCAGGACGCCGAACACTCCCAATAGGTGTTTGATCTTTTCAACATATACCAGGGCTAAATGCAGCCCTAGGTAATAAACCATTATTGACAAGGCACATATGGCAATCTGATGCGAGAAGAGAACATTCCATGGTGAGTGAATAAAACTTTGGATATATATGAATAAGACCGTTCTATTAATATCCCTCTACAGTACAGCGAGCCGCAAACTTTTACATATAATGCCGAGGACCTTTTTTGGACATTTTACATGCCAAGAAGGTATATAAGAAAGAGAAAAAAAAGGTTTACACAAGGTCTTAATCTAAAAAAGAAACCTTAGTGCGGGTCCCTGCTACACGTCTGCACCGTTTTCTCCTCTATAATGTGTCCTTGAAGGTACGAGTATGATGGCCATCTGTAGAAAAAAGAAATAAACCTGGAAATAAAGAAGTTAATCTGGTGTGGCCATAGCAGGTCTGGTTTGTTTAATGAACCAAAAGAAGATAGGTTTAAAGTCCGAATAGGGTCTAGCCGAACTATGGACTATATACAGGTGCCCCCAGTCACCGCCCAAGGAACTTTTAGGGCATAATTATGTACTCAAGGCACATATGCTATCACCTTATGGGACGGTCGACGGGGGCATTGCTGTCAATCTTGCTCAGGTTCATCTGAGCTGCCGCACTGAGGCGTGGGCCGGACACGTTTGGTTGTGTCCGCTATTGATAGATTATTCGGCTTGAATAGGCCGCATTGTACTTCGGCCACTAAGGTCGCGGTGTCTTCCTCCGTACGAAGAGAGCGCTCCATGTTTCCATTGACCGTGATATCGCCACGTGGTCCAGGCATCTTGAGCTTTACATAGGCATAATGCGTGATTGCATTAAAGCGGGCGAAGGCCATTCTTCCGAGTAGAGCGTGATAGCCACTTCGGAATGGAGCTATGTCGAAGAGTAGTTCTGCGCTACGAAGGTTGTTGGGAGAACCGAATACAACCTCCAATGTTAAAGAGCCTGTGCAGCGAGCTTCAGCGCCCAGTATCAATCATTTAAAGGTCGTGTTGCTTGGCTTGATTCTTGATGGGTCGATCCCCATCTTGCAGACAGTGTTCTGATATATCAGATTGAGACTACTGTCGCCGTCCATAAGGACTCGAGTTAGATGGTATCCATCTATTATTTGGTCGAGCACTAAGGCAGCCAAACCCCCATGCTGAATACTAGTCGGATGATCCCTGCGATCAAAAGTGATCGGACAGGCTGACCATGGGTTGAATTTTGGGGCGAAAAGCTCAACGGCATAGACGTCTCAGAGTGTGCGCTTGCGCTCCCTCTTTGGGATATGAGTGGCATATATCATGTTCACTGTTTTGACCTTCGGTGGAAATTTCTTCTGTCCCCCTATATTCGGTTGGCGAGGTTCATCCTCGTCTTTGCTCTGAGGCTCCTTCCCCTTGTGTTCGGCGTTTAGCTTGCCGGCCTGCTTGAAAACCCAACAGTTACGATTGGTGTGATTGGCAGGTTTTTCTGGGGTGCCATGGATTTGGCAGGCCTGTCTAATATTCTGTCCAAACTTGATGGACCATCTTTGTTGCCTTTGAATGGCTTCTTCCTTGACAGGGTCTGGATCCAGTGAATCCAGCATTTACCGTTGTATCATCTGGGCTTCCAGGATTGTTTCGACGCTTGTTTTTATTGCGCCGTGGCTTTCCATTGCCGTCCCTGACTTTAGATCTTCCAGGGTCACTGGTGCTACTATGAGCTAACCAGCTATCCTCACCCGCGCAAAAGCGAGTCATGAGTGTAGTTAGGGCTGCCATTGTCCTTGGCTTTTCCTGTCCAAGGTGTCTGGCTAGCCATTCGTCCCGGATACTGTGCTTGAATGCCGCTAAGGCTTCAGCGTCCGGACAGTCGACGATCTGGTTCTTCTTAGTGAGAAACTGGTTCCAAAGCTTGCGGGCTGACTCCCTGGGTTGTTGGATGATGTGACGTAAATTCTTAGCGTCCGGGGGCCGGACATAAGTCCCTTGAAAATTGGCCCGAAAAGCGTCCTCAAGTTCTTCCCAACTCCCAATGGAGTTTTCTAGGAGACTGTTTAGCCAGTGCCGAGCTAGTCCTTTTAGCTTGAGGGGTAAATATTTGATGGCGTGGAGATCATCTCCTCGAGCCATGTGGATGTGAAGAATAAAATCTTCTATCCAGACGGCAGGATCCATTTCCATCGTACGCTTCGATGTTCACGGGTTTAAACCCTTCTGGGAAATCATGACCTAGCACCTCATTGGTAAAGCATAGAGGGTGTGAAGCTCCTCTGTATCTTGCTATATCGTGGCGTATGTCCGATGGTTGTGGTGTTCGGTATTGACCCTGAATTGGTATGTCACCGGTGCGTTTGGCTTGATAGCCGCCGTCCCGTGCGGGAGCTCGGTCTCTGGGTTCGAATATAGACCTGGTCTTGCTACCTTTTTTGTTTAGGTCATCACGCAGATCATGCTTTCGGACTTGGGCTGCACCCTCCTTTCCTTTATGGGGTGGGGGCTTGTTTACGCCGTTGCTAGCGACTCTATCCCGTCCGTGAGGTTGTCGGTCCGGCTTGTTGGTGGTGTTATTTTTGGGTGGGACGGGCGCAACGGCCTCGTCGTCGAATTCGGGCAGCAGCTTGCGCTTGGGATAGCCTTTGGTTTGGCCGTTAAAGCCATGTTTCTGTTTAGCGTCTAGCACCTCATTCCATCTATCATTGAGCGTGTCTTGTGCAGCTCGAAGCTATCTCTACTGCTTTTTTAAGCTCCGTGCGGTGGCTATAAGCCGCCAATGGAAGCGTTTTTGTTCGGAGGGTTCTTCTGGGATGGTATATTAATCGTCATCCAGGCTAGCCTCTTCTTCGGGGATTGGTTCATAGTCACCGTTTTCGGCATCGCTGTCATCGGACTGTGTCTTCGGACTCTGTTCGCCTTCCTCTTGCTCCTCCTGCTCTATTGCTGGATCTGCAGGGTCTTCGGATTGTTCCGAAATATTACCGTCATTAGTCACGGTGTTGCTGTCCTTTCCTTTACGGGATTTTGTTCGGCGTTTTGGACGCCGGCGCTTGGGAGGTTCTTCGGCGGGTTTATCCTCTACGGGATTGTTTTCACCGTTGCCTTTCGCCTCTTTGGGTGTATCCACCATATACACGTCGTATGAAGACGTAGCTTTCCACTGCCGTGTTATGGGCCTGCTTTGATTTGTATCTGCTTCAGCTTCGAGGTCCATTCTGTCGAAGTCTTCTGATCGGTTAGATCTTCAACCGTGGCTACCAAGTGGGTGGTGGGTGGGGAACGAAATTCTTCATCCCCCTGGGTATAGCACGGCTGTTCATCAGCCTCCAGTTCGAACCAGATATTGTGCGGCTGTGTGTTCTCGTCCAAGGAGAGAGATCTCAACGACCTTAACATGTCTCCAAGTGGTGAGTGCTGGAAAATATCCGCAACACAGAATTCTGCGATAGGCGCCTGATTGGATTTGAGGGGCGCAGTTACGCGCAGTTCGGAATCAGAGACCGGAGCCAAGTCCAGGGTTCCGATAACACAGACCCCATCAATTGGGTCCGTGTGCGGCTCCAACGTCGTAGAGTTTGCGGCTCCCGTGGTGGGGTTGAGCTTGTCCATCCGGTCGAAGTCTTCTGATCAGTTAGATCTTCAACCGTGG